>JAHWFO010103670.1:80751-161179 GCA_023313115.1 Rhysida immarginata
TTGAAATAATAAAGAAGAGGGAACTCTAAAACCTTATTGAATTTTGCCTTCTCCTTGACTAACAAAATTTTCTCTTCCACTTACTTTATTTCCAACTTTTGCCAATGAGTATATTTTCACATGCCAATAGCCTATTTTTTAGATATATTAAAAAATTTAACATTTAATAAATACATTCTTAGCATTAACAAATTCCTCTGTTCATTAAAAATGAAGTTTTAAAATTGGAATGTTTATTCATAAGAATTTTTTAGAAAAAGTGAATTTGTTGGCCAAAGGAGATGGAAAACTCAGGCTATGTACAGTCTTTATATACAAATAATATTAAAAAAAAAAAAAAAAAAAAAAAGTAGGCTATCAAAAGTGAATTGAATAAATGCACTGAACTTGATAATGGTATGAGAAACTTAAAATGTGAACTGACCTGGTGTTGCTCTACTCTGTAATGCTCCCTCACAAAGAGGTACTGAACGGCCATTACGATCACTTCCATCTAATACTCTTAACCATGGAAGACCATTTAATATAGTCTGTCGGTAACCTGAAATGAAACCAAAAAATTTAAGTCCCATACATTTCTCATATTATTTCTTTTATCTTAATTCATTCATTTATTTTTTTCTTTTATATTAACATTATGTGTTAAACTGAAAAATTAAAACATGAAGGTCAATTTCTGAAAATTCTAACCCAAAGACTCCTCCAAATTTAAATGATTTTAAACAATAGATTTATATAAACATTATGGTGAGGATCTCCAAGGATCAAGTGAATTCTACATACTGTTAAAGAGTTGACTCAATAGGTCATTGTCACCTTCCAAGCCCACTATGGAGAAAAATGTCTTCAAGTATTATCACAAATCAACAGCAACTGAAATCTTCAAGGCCAAATGCGAATCACCTAAAGAATTCATCAATGCTCAAACAGTGTTTGAAGTGCATTTCACGTTGATGCCCATCACCAACTTAATTTAACCCTTGTTTTTTATTATTATTCTTTCCACTGCATTCTGTATCGTTTTATTTATATTCCTGTAATTTTATCTTTTTTTTTTTTTCATTTCATCCTATTTGTTGTTATTCTTATTTTTCTGATTTGCTCATTGCATTCTACCAATCATGATCATGTTCCCATCAATCGCAATTATTTTACCAACAAAGCCTATAGTTTTAGCAAATTACCTTTATTTGGAATACAACCAATTAATCAATGACTGTTTATATCATCATAATCTGTATATAAAACGTCTTGCATGCTGCTTCTTCATTTGTATCCTTGATAAAGCCAGGAACGAAAGGAAAAACCGGTTGGAATTCTGTGTGATTTTTTTTCCCTGCTATGTACTGCAAGGCCTCCATCAACTTCATTGAAAAGCTATGACATGTATCACTGTCAGCAGTATGAAATTTTGAACAAAATACATTCAGGTTTTTTTTCCACAGTACAAACCTATGAAAAAACTATGTGGAATCCTCATGTGAAGCGAGAAATATCCACACAATAATCCAATTCTAGCCAGATTTGGCTCAACATGTCCTCCGTTATTGTAGTTGTTGCCTGCTCAATTCTCCCTCTCAGTTTAATAAGATCTTTCGGAAGAGGAGGAACAGATACCAGGTCTCACTTTTAGCAATGACCAGTGACATTTAAAGGCTGTGTGGGATGCCTCCCTAATTTAAACTCCCAGTTAAATCATTAAAACAAACTACAGCTTCACAAATTGAAGCAGATGCTGCTGTTTTGAATAAGGCAATTCAATCAAATTATAGAAATGAGAGGATTATAAATTTAAAATAAAAATCTTTGCTACTGTCATCTGCGGCACAATTTTAGTGGGTTTGAATTTCATTTGATTTTATCAAATGATCACATGTTTTAAATCCGGTTATTTTATAAATCCATGCTCTTACACTGTAAATATTTAATGTAAACTTTAATTTGATTAGTGACTTCAGTTTCATTAAAGAAACTAAGCAATGCAGGAGAGGATGATTTTCAGGAGTTTTTGTGTAGCAAACATCTTGGGTTGACTTTGCTCCTGCAAAATTCTTGTTTGCATGTGGAGTATAGCGAATTGCATAGTTTACTGCGAGTCAGTTATCAAACTTGCATCTGTTCCAAATTTTCAGAATGCGAAATCTAGGGTTTTTAAACAATCTGCCAAGTTGTGGTTGATGTTTTATAGATAGCTTGTGCATGACTGGGGAGAAGTTGTACTCTCATGCAGTTTCACGTGCTGTTTATTAGATGCAAACATATCATTAGTGTGGTTTTGTTGTAAATGACTTATATTTTTGCACATATAATCACTTATGAACAGGGGAATTAAGAAAATTACACAGGCTGAATATTTTATTCTTCTGCACATCTCACACTTAAAATCACAGAACACAACACAACAATGCTAAAGCGAATGCATGTGCACTCATGCGTGTATTGCACAAGGAATTGCTCCTAACAATGACAATTGCTCGGATAGAAAAAAAATAAAAAATGAAAATAAACAAAAATTACTGTCTCCTTTAAATAACAAGAAATGAACAAGTTTAAATTATACAATAAAATTATGCTTAACCAATGTGCCTGGCCTTTTTTATTGTTTAAACAAACTTCATTATAATATACAAAATCATTATTTCCAAGCATGAGCTATTCTGAATGCACTCAAAACATACAATGTTTGCAGTTGAGTGCAGGATCAGTCATACTTTTTAGACAAAGTTAAAGAGAGACAATCTTTGAAGAACTCATAAGTTGGGCAATATATCCCAGTAATAAATATTTAAGATTTCTTGTATTATTCTTAGAACGGAAAATTTGGGGTTCATCAAAAAAATGCATTTACAAACTTTAACAGTGGTCCATTTAAAATGCATTTATAAACTTTAACTCTAACCTCACATCAAAACAAGAAAAATGGTCCATATAAATAAATGTCCGAAAATCCTTAAATTTTGAAGTATTCATGAAAGTTTATGTTAAATCTCACCTTAGAAGCTCATAATAAATGTTCAAAATATCCTCTGCATGCACTCTTTGGATCATTGACCGCTGCATTCGCAGGCTTCTATGACACGTTGATGAAGTGTGTCTGCATCAGGAATGTTGGCTGCATAACTAATTGTTTTTAGATAGCTACACAAATATAAATTCAAAGGCCTGAGGTCGCTATCAGCCAGTGCATATCAGCCAGTGCATCTCGAACAATGAGACTAAAATGCGTGGGAGCCCTTCATGCATAAACCACATGCTCCTCGTTATCTGCAAGGTCACATCCTGTAGCAAGGAAAAGTGTTCTGAAAAAAGTCCTGCTAGATAAAGCCTGTAAGACGTGCGAGGGGAACATATGGACGTACCAGACAAATCACCTACAATTCCAGCCCACACACTAATTTTAAACTGATGATGGCGTCTAGCCTTAATTGTACCATAAGGATCTTCATCTGCCCAAAAATGTTGGTTGTGAAAGTTTGCTATTCCATCTCTTGCAAAGGTTGCTCATTTGTAAACAAGTCTCCATGCCAACACAGCGCCATCTGGTTGATTACAAACTTCCGTTGATGGATTGTATCTCAAACTGCGTTGAATGTAAATTTCAATAATATCTCAAAATCTAAAGATTTTCTGATATATGTTTATATGGATTATGTTTCTTGTTTTGGTGTGAGGAATCCCACACTCAACGTTTTTAAACATATTTTTGATACACATTGTTTAAACTAAAATGTGGATTGTGTGAAAAATTTTATATTGGAAGGACATGCAGGAAACTTATAACAAGATATAAAGAACATTTAAATTCTGTAAAGTATGAAAGCAGCAAATTAACATATCCTAAAACACCAAATTAAAGGCACAGATGCTACAATGGAAATCGTAACCATCAGCAAAAACTTCCAGAGATTAAACATTATAGAAAATTTCAACATTTATATATCCACATATAATGAAGATCTACTCATCAATAATCAAAAAGATCTGGAAGTTGGCTATTTACTATGCAGGAGTTAAAATTGTGGTTGCCCGGTTGCCGCAGACTTCAAAAAAAAAAAAAACCCAAGAGAATTGGTCAAAAAGTAATGCCTCCATGGCTGTAACTTTTTATTTGTTAACCGATTTTCAAAATTTTTTTTGTATCGGATACTTACATTTGTCCTCTATGTAATGCGCTATTTACTTTTCGACATAGTCCTCATCCCTTTCAACGCAATGCGCCAACACATGACTAGTCGGGTGAACCCGTCAGAGAGGAATTCCAGGGTTGTTGTCAACACAAGGATTGAACGGCAGCTTTGGACCCTCTTCTGCAGCACGGTAATGCTTGCCCGCACACAAGAGGTGTTGCAGCACTTACAGTTCAAAGATAAAAGACTTTGCACCTTGAGACTTTCACCACTTCCCAAAGAAGAAAGAGTACCTTAAGGGACATGAGTTGCATTCTGACAATGAGGTGAAAGATGCCATTCAATCCTCGTGTCAACAACAACCCCGGAATTCCTCTCCGACAGGTTCACCCGACTAGTTACGCATTGGCACAATGCGTGGAAAGGGATGGGGACTATGTCGAAAAGTGAATAGTGTATTACATAGAGGACAAATGTTAGTATCAGGTGCAATGCGAATTTTGAAAATTGGTTAACAAATAAAAAAACTACGGCCATGGAGGCATTACTTTTCAACCAACCCTCGTAGATTTAGCAAGTTAGCTTCTTGATGTCTTATCTCCCTTTCCCCAATAAAAAATCAATATTATAATAAAAAATAAAATCATTCTAAGTATTATGAACTCTTCTAAAATAAAATATTATAAAAGAAAGATTAAGTCATAAAATTTTTAAATTATTAATGATGAAAGTTAAAAACGATTACCTGATACTTCACATATTGGATTTCCTTTAGATTCATATTTCAGAACAAGTTCACACAAACTCGTGCAGCCACGCAAACATTGCAAAATGTGAGATGTTGACTGCAAACAGTTGCCATGTAATGAAATTTGTTGCAACTGATACTGAGGCCCACTTACATCATGAAATCCAGACATATCCGTTATTCGATTATATGATAAGTTAATGGATACTAAACATCTAAACCAATTAATTAAACAAATTCTTAATTATTTTATTTATTAAAAAAAAAAAAAAGCTGAAATAAAATGTTTCTTTCATATACCTCAAGTTTTTCAGACCATTTACTGTCTGCAAAAAATTGCAAGACAGATTCAATGTTCGCAACATAACCAATCCATCAAGACCTTCTATGAGAGTTAATCTATTTGATGACAAGTCCAAGTGGCGGAGATTATGCAGCATGGTCAAGTTCTGAATTCGTCGAATGGCATTACCATGAAGATTTAAAGTTCTTAACAAAGGGTGTAGCTGAATATCCAAAAGACTTTGAACATTGGAATCGAGCAAACAAATGGAATGTTCCATTATGTGCTAATATCATAAACCTTAATTAAAAAAAAAAAGAACATTAAGCAAATTTAATAATGCATTTAGTTATCTATAATTGGTTTATTTAAAAAAAAAAAAAAAACTCTCAAATTTCATTTCCTATTTAATGTTTCGGTTGTCGGAAAAGTCATGATGCATTTTTGCAACGACAAAAATAAAGGCACTGATCGAGTCAAACCTATGTTACACAACACAATAGATTGCAGAAACATTGAACACCAATCATTCGAGTGTTCACAAACACTTGAAGAAGCTGTGATACATAAGCAAGCTCGATATTTGGGTCCCTCATGAACTAAAAGTTCATTTGACCCTCATGAACTAGAAGTTCATTTGACGGCACATATAAACATGTATGATATGCCCATTAAATGTGAGGAAAACATTCTATTTTGAAGCGACTGGTGTTGAGAATCGGATTGGTTACAATAGTGTGGTGCGCAAACGGTCTTGGTACCAAAGTGATGATTCGCCTCAAACAATATCGAAAGCAGACGTTCATCAGAGGAAGGTTATGATCTGTGTTGTGGGATTTTAAAGGTGTCGTGCTTTTCGAGCTCTTACCAAGGAACCAAGCAATCAATTCGAACATGTACAGTCGGCAATTGGACGTTTGAATGAATTCATCATCTAGAACTGTCCAGACCTCATTAACCGTAAAGGAGTTGTGTTCCATCAATTAATGCAAAACCACACACAAGTTTGTCAAAAATTATTGGAGCTTGAATGGAATGTGTACCCACATACACCACATTTGCTTGGCCTTGTGTCATCAGACTTCCACTAGTTTCACTCTCTTCAAAACTCCTTATATGGTATAATGTTCAAATCAGCACCTTGTTTAGTCTTTCACTGATAAAGACAGGTCCTTCTATGAACGAGGAGTTATGAAGCTTACTGAAAGATTGCAACAAGTTATTGAACAAAACGGGCAATGATTGATTGATTGATCTTTGTTCGTTATATAAATAAACGACCTTTGAAAAACAGAAAAATATATCATGACTTTTCCGAAAACTCAATACAGTAGAACCCCGTTAATACGCGTTTCAAGGGACTGAGCAAAAATTACATATTATCCAGGATCATGTATTATCCGGGATTGAAAAATTGTTTGTCCATTTGCTGAAAAACTCGAAAGTATTGTGTTACAAAAGAAGCTTGAGACACGTGCATCATTTTATACATTTTTTTATTTCTGGAAAGAACTGTTATTTTTATCTATTTATATGATTGTATATAATTATTAGAAATTACATTCTTTACAGCACAATGCCAGTGTAAAAGATAAGGTAGAACATTATCACTGTACCGAAGGTATGACCAAATCTCATCTAAAAACGACAACATACGTCTATTTGAAGGCACAAACTGTTCGATAATGTATCTGCCTTCTTCATCACTATATTTTCTTTATCTTCTTCTTTATTTCCTTTGCAACATTGCTGGACCATTTCCTCCTCATTTAATGCCGCCTCAGTGATGAAATCCTCGACGATCTGCACGTGGTCTTTGAAAATCAACCCCCACAGCTGCTCTCTGCCAACCCATTGGAGCCTGGCTGCTCTACGCAGTTATATAAGAGCATGTGCTTCATTGTATAGAATTCACAGAACATCAGAATTCAGAATTTCAGAATTCACATGACTATAAAAAAATTCTGAAAACACATTGCAGATAATTTAAGATTCCTAGAATGAATTTCTTAATTTTTGAGCCAAAAATTAGGTATTTTCCGGGATCAGTGAAGAAAAATATATATTAACAGGCTGAATTTACATAGAAATAGCTTTCAAGGGGAAGGGACCAAAGAAAAATCATGTATTAAGCAGGATCATGTATTAAGCGGTCAGTATTAACGGGGTTCTACTGTAATTCATAAATGAAAAAACTATGCATTTTTAACCACATGTAAAATGAAAGCGCTTATATAAGAACAGCCTGTTCTTCTATAACATAATAATGTGCTCTTAAAGATATAGTATTATATAAATTCACATAAAAACAGTTACTGAAATGAACACAGGGCTCTGGGAAGATCATTCCAAACCTATGTACAGTGCTCCCTCTATATAACGTACTCTACATAATGCCAAATTTGTAACGACAAGTACATATAACTAAGTTTTTATTTTCCCAAAAAAAAACTTTGTTATATGGACTTGCCGTTATATAGAGGGAGCACTGTATATTAAATTGATATCACAATGCACAAATAATTTATCTGCAGAATACTATAATAAAGTTACCAGAAAAAAAACAAAAAACACATATACACAAGGTGCTAAACTCTTGTAGCAGATTTCTAAGGTACAGTACACAGAGTGGACCAAAACAAACATTTTCTGCCAATGAAATGGGGGTTGGAAGTTTCCTTGTTTCCAAAGAATTTCTAAACCTCAGACACAACAGTCCTTCATTTTCTCTCACGAAAAAGCCTTTCTGAAATTTGTTAATAGGCTTCCTATTCTTACAGCTAGTAGTGGTTTGACCTGTTGGTGAAGCCCATTTTTTAAAGCAGGTAAATTAGGTAAATTAGATGCACATCTTACTTTTTGGGAAGATGCATCAAAAACTATTCTTCCTTTGGTGGCCTATTTTCTTTGACAACAGCTTGGTGAGGTAATTAATATCTTTTAGTATCTAGAGAGCACACTTCACACTATGAAACGTCACCTTACAACAACTGAAATGGTCCACTTGCATCTTGCCAGCGTGCACCATGAATGTTTCCTTAATTGATACTTGCCACACCTCTGCACATTTACATGTTTACATCAATGTCTCAGAGACAGCGATTTCTTTCAGAGGCAGATGGATGATGCAGGCTGACATCAAATCACACAAACAAATGAAGCCGAGGAAGATATTCTACTGCAATTTCAAAATAACCCTTAACAAGCACACATGCTAATGCCTCCACAATTGAAATGTCCTGGATAACAGCTACTTTCCTCATCAGCGGGTGCAGACACCAAATGTTGTTAATTATCCTCATCGTATGGGGTTTGCCCCAATAGTTTTTGCAGCAAACTGTGCCCAGCCTGATTTTTTCCTTTTGTTCTGTGTTCACCGATGAGGCGTCTTTCAATCATGAAGCTATGTTTAACATTCACAGTTCACACTGGTGTTCATCCTAACTCATATGTGCCATTCATAAATGGGTTCCAAGAGTGCTTTAGTATTAATTTATGGGCAGGCACTGTGGTGAACCATCCCAGCTGCATGATAACCTGGACAAGATGACATTTCAGGTGTTCTTGGAGGAGCCTTCCTGACCTGCTAGAAGATGTGAAGTTGGCTATAAGGCAACAAATCTGATTCCTCCATGATGAGGCCTCAGCACATTTCACCTATGTGGTTTGGAAACACCTGAATGCTACGTGTGGTTTTACATAAATAGGACTAGGTGGTCCAGTTGTTTTGCTGGGAAGATCAGGTGATATTACACCTCTACTCTTCTTTTTTCTATGGATATTTGTACAATGTAGTGTAAGAGGCACCTATGGAGTCCACAGAGGACCTCGTGACACAAGACATGAACTGCACTAGCAACAGTGAACATTTGTGATATGCCAGAGATGGTGTGGCATGTCCAAACATTCATACGACAACACTAAGTTGTGTTGTCAAGATGGTGGTTGCTATCGGATGGTGCTACATGACTTTTCTGAAGTCAGTATACAAAGACATTTGCATGAGTTCATATGGTACTGTACAGAACTGCTTTGTTTGTGATGAGTTGCAACAATATTTCACTGCTAAAATTAAACAAGAATGTCAGTTGTTTTAGCTCGAAATAGCATGAGTACCAATCTGCACCCTCCCTATTCTCCTGCCTTGAACATCTGAACAATTGCAACTATTTCCTCGTTCCTGGAATGAAAATTAAATTGAAAAGGCACAGATTTGCCACCATACAACAAATTTAAGAGAAAATGTATGCAGACTGTTTTAATGTTCTGTGCTAATGATACTGACACTGACTACATGGTACCACAGTTAAGGCAGAAAGTCAAAGAAAAATCAGAGCTAAATGCCAACCTTGTATCATCAGTGAAAGTGTGCAGACATCTAGCTTCTATAGGCAAGGTTAAAAAAATAGACACCAGAGTTCTACACAAGCTCACTGATTGGATCCTCATGGTTGATAAAAATTGGCAACAGAAAGCAAATAGCTGACTTTACAACAAAGAGGATCACTGAAACAAATGTCCAAATGTCCCTTGTACCCACATCAGACTGAAGTGCATTATGATATTTTGCTAAGTGGCCAAACAATCACAATTAACATATACTGGATGAATATCACCAGAAATTAAGCACAACCATCACAATTAAGCTTGGCAATCATTTGGGCCCCATGCTCCTCCGTGATGAGACAATCGCTTATTTATCTATCGCATGCACACAGAAAATCAATGTATTCGGATTATGATGTTCCCCTTCACCTAGCACATTCACCAGATTTTTATGTTTTACCATTTGGACCATTTCTTGAGGGACAATGGTTCACTAACCACGATGCTGTGATTTCTTAGATCATTGTGATGCTAGCTTCTGCCACCATGGCATTTTTGTAATGAAACAGCATTAGGCACAATGTATTGCTGCAGATTAAGTAAAGAAGGGCAAGTTCCATTTCCACATTGCCTCGGTGAGTGGGATTTCTAATAAATTGGTCGGTAAGTGTTGGCCAGTGTTGGGATCTTGAAGGCCCGTTGCGCCAGCCCTGAAATGAATAACCCTGAATAAAATGTCTTCATCTATACTGCAGTAATTTTTTTTTTCTCCTCGAGCCAATAATTACAAAATAATCCAATACTTCTAAATCACTTTGTATGTCATCACTTGGTGGCAAGTCTCTCTTATTCAAAATTACCAAAATATCAAAACATTATAAATAAAACATTGAAAAGATTTTGGAAACTAGGAGCTCTGTGTATATTGATGTCATGGAAGACAAAGGTATGTCTACATCCAATGAGACTGGATGAAAAAATATCAATTTATAAAAAAAAAATTGACCTAGCCAAGGCATCACATGACCTAACAATGACAGGATGGCCATGTGGCCTAGCTATTTTTCTTCTTATTTTTTATTTTGCTTTGTATCAGTCTCTTCCTTGTTCTGTGACTCCAAATCATTGTTAGTCATGTTGAGACCTTTTAATTGCGAACTCTTTAGACCGACTCTCAAAATTTCATATTATTATTATTCTTTTTGGCCTTTAATTCAAAACTATTAATTGAGTATTTTTATGAGATGCCGACATCATCTTTCATCGTACTATCATTGCTAGCAAATAGTATATGGTGAAATGGAGAAAGAAAGTGTGAATTGTGTGTAACGTGTAGCGTTTTTTGGTCCAGCAATGCCAACTTCTATAGAACGAAAACTTTCTTTCAGAATTTTTATACAAATTTCATCCACTGATTCAACCCCATCGTGAACTGAACATAGTTTGCTTTTCAGATGCACCCAGTTAACAATATCAGCATCAATATTTATTGCTTAGAAATTCAGTTAACTTGTTGAATTCTCGGCAGGATGACAATTTAAAAAAAATTTAAAAAGATTTTACTGTATTTACTTGTTTTATTCTATTGTGGTTGTTGATTAAAACTTTTGCTTATTATTTTAAGTATCTTGTTGCTTTTTAAATCAAAATTATTTCAGGAGACACTTTCTCAAAACTAGGATTTTTTTTATCACTTCAATTTCATCCTATATATTCCAAAATAAGAGAAAAATGAAATTTAAAATCAAATATTTTTGGGGCTCAACAGATATTTGTAATTAGTGGACCCAGCAATGCTTTGCTATGCTAAATAAGAATGAATTAAATAAATGCAATTGAAGTTCAATATTGAACCTAACCTAACCTACCTATTAGATTTCATTCAAACCATTCTCTAAACATTCCTGGCGCTAATAAGAACTGTGAAATTTTCAGCAAAATCGGTCGAGTAGTTTTTGAGTCTATAAGGCACACAGATACGAACATTGCCTTTTATTTATATAGATCATCGATATGTATGCAAAATATTCTACATTTTTTTTTCAAAATTTGCCTGCATTCATTATATAAGTTGA
Source organism: Rhysida immarginata (assembly GCA_023313115.1). NCBI lineage: Eukaryota > Metazoa > Arthropoda > Chilopoda > Scolopendromorpha > Scolopendridae > Rhysida > Rhysida immarginata. The sequence goes on from JAHWFO010103670.1 coordinate 92,311, forward strand.
TACCTCTACAATACCCAACTCCTGCTATACTGGCACGTGTTTCATAAAATTCATTTTATTTAATTTTAATAGCAACAATAAGCTACAAGGGCTTCTTTTCATTCATGTGTTAGTAGGTGTTTAGCAGCAATTCAGAATGGCTCTCATTACCACTCTTATTTTGCACGGTGAAAAATTCTGAAAATAATGGTAATTGCAATAAAGGAAGGAAATATGATGCGAGTAAAATCTTTATTGATAAATGCCGAAAAAAAAAGTATGTCTCCAACAACCCAATAGTAATTGCTGAGCATTTCGCAGCCAAAAAGCAGTATCCAGACATTAAGAAAAGACTGTGTGATTAACTTAATGATAAAAGGCCACGTGGGAAGACGATATTTCATTAAGTTATTTATTATATTTCCAATAAGCATAAACTGGATGCAATTGTGATACAGCAAGTTCCCTGTGAATGAAGCTTTTAAATCTTCCTAATAGTGTAATTGCTGATGGATAATTTTGCATACAAACTCTACACCTCAAACTATTTCAAATAAACAACCACTCTTCTGCATTAAGTTTCTTGTTAATGGCAAATTATAATCAACATTGTTAATTAAATACCCAAAGCAATATGTTTACTAAACGTCTTGTAATAAGGTTTTAATGGCCAAGGAAAAAAAAAAAAAAAAAAAAGAACAAAATTTCTCCGGGCTTCCAATAAAGTTAATTTTGTATTATTTGCAAAAATAAATATTCTTTTAATAAATTATTAAAAAAAATTGTGTCTTTCTGATTTTAAATTAATAAATATAGTCCATAAAGTAATACAATATATGTATTTATTTAAAAAAATCTTGACTGATGCGTGTTTCGATTGGAGATCATCAACAAAGTCATAATATTTATTTATGGGCTATATTTATTAATTCAATACATAGCAATACAAGACCCTATATAATGTTTTCTTGTATGTTCATATATTATTTTATTTTACCCCTTGAAGTTTAGTCCAAATCACATAAACTTTAATATTGCTATGTGCATTCAAGTTTTAAGATCTTCTAATTTTAATGTGAGCATTTGTTTAAAATGAGGGCTTGACGTGAATGCATGAACTAAGAATTATGGGGAACCACTGATCGACTGCAGAAGAGATTGGTTCCAAAGTCACATTTCCAAAGGACCTGCACAAACCATGTCACATGCAGGTCTAAAAATAAACATTTCCACCAGGTGAGTGCTGTAAATGCTGATCAACAAATGCAAGATTTCTTAATGTTATGTTGGCATGTTCTGTTGTTTATGAGCGATTTTCAAGTGGACTCAACAGATCCTTAAAGAAGCTTTCACAAAGGCCATACAGTCTTGATATAAATGTGTGAAAATGTGTACAATTACAGGGTGAGGTGTTGAGAAGTTATGGTATTTTCCATGCTCTAGAGTAAGTACCTTTTTAGAAATGAATTAGGAGGCCTTAGAATTTGAATGCATCTCATATTTACTTTAGAGAATAATTTATTTAATGAATCTAAATGAGTTAATATACTTTAACTTATAAGAATCTAAATGAGTTAATATATTTTAACTTATAAGAAAATAACTAATTCATGCATATAAAAAAGGTAAACAATAAAGGTAAACAAAGGTAAACTTACGATTAGTAATACATTTTGTTCAGCATGCATTAGAACTTGACACATATGCTCTTTTGGATCAGAACTAGTCACTATAACACATCAATATTTTCTTGTTGTTTTATTTTAAAAGAATACCGTAACTTTCTCTCAAAAGAAAAAGTTAGCATTGGTATTAGTTCTCAAAATAATTTTCATCAACAACTTTCTCATTTCCTATAAAATGACATCACAAATTACTGAAATATTCCTCAGACTATCTCCTCGTGTATTTCTCTACATTTTGGACTTCTATAATTTCCCTATTTCAGACATATTCAAAGAAAGAAAAATAGCATAATCCTGTGTGCTCAAATTTCATTTTAACGTAATTCTGGTAACTGTCTAGATAATAACAAGATAATATTCGAGAAGCTCATTTTACATAAATTTTAATTTACTCAGAAATAAATTCTTATAACTGCTTGTGAATAAAACATCAATCTGGTTCTTTAAATTTGTCTGAAGACTTAGAATTCTTCTTTCAATGTATCCAAATTCACAAAAAGGATGATGTCCAATAAAAATTTATTTTAAGCCATTTAGTTGCTCTTTTGTCCTGACTATTGAAGCCATAACTAGAAAGAAAATAAGATCTGAAATCAACCTAGTCATCAAGTGAATAAAGAGGAGCCAAATTCTCAGGCAGTCAAGCTAATTAACATTAATGCACATAAAACAATATTGTGATCAAATAACGTGGAGGTTTTTCCCGTAGATAACATTACTGGTAATCAAGCAATAATGTGATGGTCTTCCCATCCCTTCAACATGGTTAGTAAAGAACAAACATCCATGCCAGAGAATTATACCATTGAAACATTTTTGTATAATAAATTTGTGTTTCAAATTAGTGGGTCTCAGATCCTGAAACCAGTGTTCTAAAGAACCCAGCTGGCTGATGAAATGTAACATATATACTTCTTTATAAGATGAGAAATTCATTCCTACAAATAGGCTCAAAAATCGAATTCATCCGCCAATGGAAATTGCACTTCTTTTTCTTGGTCAATACAATCATGCACTGCTAAATGCTCTTCCAGACATCTGCTTGCATGTACACCCAAAATCAGTTACAGTAAAAAAAAAAAAAAAAAAAAATCAGTTTTAGGATATAGTACCATGAAAGAATACAAGGAAGCGCCTATTGTAGCACTTCCAATGCTAAAAATGTCACTCGGTGTTATCGCAGTACATCTGGCAGGCTGCATGATTGCGCTTACAGTCCCTATGATCTTTTGGTATGATTTTAGAATTACAGATGCCTTTGAAGTAATTGAACACTTGATATTTCATTAAAAAATTTTGAATTTGAATTTTATGATTGTTTTTATAGGAAATAAATGCTTTTCTTTCATTCAATATTTATTTTCTCCTTTCATTTTAATGACCCTTTTCGAATTTAATTTGGGCCCAGTTTAGGAGCACTTTTTTTTTTAAATGGTAGGAAAAAGTTTTGGAATTTTTTTTTAAAACAGATTTAAATGGTGCAGCAGTTTCCGTTAAGTTAGCTGTTAAGTTCTAGACATGTTGACCGAGGGAAAGAGCAATAATGAACAAAATTTCTTCAAAATATCATTGTTTCAGTTATTTAACACACAAAATTAAATATTTATTATATTACTACAGCATTATCATACAAAACAGATTCTCCCTCAATGAAAAAACATTGGGATTTCGTGGCACTCTGGCGGATAACATATCTCATCCTATCTCATATGACACTATTTCTTGCGAGAGGCGCTTCCTTGTATTCTTCCATGATAGTACTTTTTTAAGAATGCTGTATTAGTGCTGTTAACGTGCTACAGTACTGTACTAAGTGATTTCTTATCGGTAATAAATTTCTGGTATTTAGGAGGTACAGTATAGTGTATACAGCAGTGAATGCTGAAGTCCCTCCAAATAGAGAATCTCTCAAATTTTGCATTCATACTTGTAGATTTAGCCACTGGAGTGCAGTCATAACAAAAACATGGCCTCCACAGTCATATGATTTTTTTCTTATGGGATTTCACCTAACCTTACCTTATGGGATTTCATCAAAGATCATGTTTTTGTGCCTCCTTTGCCACCAGCTGTGAGAAAGGATCACTCATGCAGTTGCTGGCATCAATTGCCAGATGTTCCTGGACAAGTGAGAACGGAACTTGAATACAGAATAGATGTCTGCCACCAAGGGTAGATATATGGAACACCTAGACGGTATGTATAAAGCTTAAGAGAAATTCCCTATCCGTTGACATGACCGTTTCCACTATGTCTATCACAGTTACTGTTCTATCGACGTCTAATGTTTGTATATGATTTTGCACAATGACCAAAATTTAGGATGGAACATTACCCAATCTTTAAGTGTGCATATCTGTTTAATCTTTGATTACTTCATTTAATAAACAGCAATGAACATTTTAAAGAATTCTAAGAACTGAAATGATCAACTTCCATACATTTCATACCAGTAATTAATACTTAAGGTAATCTAATGATCTATTTTTACAATAAAGACAGTTGCAGTTTATTATACGAGTATTGTGTTCAATCACAACTCGTGTCGTCAAACATGTATACTGAAAAAATGTATAAATCACTTCCAACAGTTTGATAATTTTGGTGTTAAAAATGGAAAAGGAAAAATTCCGCAACCTGCATTTGAGGTTGGAGATCACGGCTATCACTGTCTTCCCTCTAACCAATTGAGCTACCAAGGAACCATTCCTTCTCTTTTTAACACCAACATTATATCTACACATGAAGTTCAGATGAAATATAAAACTACATATTAGCCTGATTATTAAGGTAACCTCCTCCCCCAATTTTGAATTTTAAAATATTCATAGGACATAAGGCGACTGTTAATTTTAAGTTAGGATAGGTTACTAAGCAGGATCACGTATTAAGTGCTCATGTATTAACGGGGTTCTACTGTTCCGAGCATTGTTCAACTCTGGTTACATCCATCTTAAACAGCAGTTGACTAAGAAGTGATTTAACATTGCTCTCTGTGGCAATGACTGGAAATCACTGAGGCTTCTCGTGACATATGACATTTTGTAATACCATCCCTTAGTCCTGAGAAAAAAAAATAGTGCCCCCTATGACTTATGCCTCAACCCTCTAAAATATGCAAGATTAGTAACATCCTTTATTCTGATCTGTGTCATGATTTTTTTTTTAAATTAATTTTCAGTGGCATTAAATCATAAATACATATTTCTAATATTAATATAGTGTTTTTAAATCGGTATAAAACTGTCATTTAACATATAGAAATTAACTATTCAGACAATAAATAAACGAAGGTCGGTAATGGGACAGGAATAAAACCGGTAGTCCTCATTCTGGGTAGTTGGCCATCGAACGCCAAACGGGATATCAAATTTTTGACACAATTTTATATTTCTGTACAAAACAATAAATGAATTACCTCATCAGGGGCAATCTTCGTCAATGGCAATAAAGCAAAGGCTTTCTTCAAATTCAGCAATTGCATTCCGTTCAATAAAACTCGGAAACGGTCAAGACATCAGAGAAGTGTAGCAATAATATGAGAAGTTAAATTTGTGAATGTCATTCAATAAGAAGGGTGTCAAAAGTCGAGTAAATGTGTCAATGTGAAGGACATAAATTTCCGTGCAAAGGAGATATTAAAAGCGAACAAAACTTCAGGCATGATGCAAAAATTAAGTACATAAAAATAAATTGAAAAAAAAAAAACAGGCAGAAAGTTTCAAATAAAAATAATAAAATAAATTTATTTTGAAAACTTTATTATTACAGAACAAAAAACGGGTAATGACAAAAAAATGATCTCTACGAACTAACATCGAAAATAAACAGGAAATTTGTTGTTTTAATATGGAAAAGAGCAAGTCGATATGAAGCAAAATGGAGAGGGATGGTGTTACCAATTTAATTACCTATGAATATTTTGAACCCACAACAAATTGTGAGTATGAAAATATCCTCTGAAAGAGTTGCGTTGTTATCAAGTTTTCTCAAATTCATGGCAATAAATGTTGTGACACGAGACGTTCATGATTTCAAAGTGGGCACCTTTCAAAGAATCACCATTATCTAGTTAGATTACAATGCCGAGTTATTACATGTCTAGGTTTTAAGATATTTCATTGCGTATAAGGTCAGCAATATCATACTGAATAACGTCAAAAAACCTATTAAGATAACTGAATTTAATCAAAGAAAGGATTTGCCCTACACCTGCAGCGCCATGAAGCTTATCGCACGGCACTGTGGGCGAAATTTCGAGTTGACTTGAGCGCCTTCCTCATAGACAGGCGGGGAAACTACGCGAACTACGGCCTTTGTTATCTCGAGACTCGTAGGCCGTATCTCATGAAGAGCGTACAAAGAGCAACAAGCATAGATGTACATATTTGAACCACACGTATAAAATATGCATAGCTTATGAACATAGGAGGAAAAAAAAATAATATTTTGGAAAAAAAAAAAGTTTTCGTAAATATAAATTATTTTAATTGTGTACAAAATTAATTTAATTAATTTTTTCTTAATAATCTCTCCTACAACTGCCTCTTCGGCTCTGAAAGTGTGTGCTCCAAGACTTTGGAGGGGTGGACCTAAGATTATGGGAAACTCCAATACTACCCTTCAATATTAATTGTTAATGTATTTTGTGGCATTTTTGAAATAAATGCGTGTTTATTTTGCTTTGAAATAGTTTCTGAATTCATATTTCGAGAAAAGCATTCCTACATTATGTCCCCGTTAAATATGTTCAGAATCGGTGGTGGACTTAAGATTATGGGAACGCACTGTACAAGTATCTTACAAGCAAAATGACTTCTGTTTGATACGCGTATTTAAAAAAAAGATAAAAATTAAAAATGAGGTTATTTTTTATCGTACACTAGCTGATAAGCCCGGCATGACTCGGTCTGGTTGTTTGATGAAATTTTGCAATATCTGAAATTGAATATAAATAAGAACACATGAAAAATCCTTAGAGTTAATAAAATAAATATTCACTTTGGAAAAACGAAAAGAATTCTTTAAAATGCTTGCACAAGAATTTTCTGTCCGATTGGGTTTGCCGAGGAAAATGCGACATTGCATCCTTAACATTTTAGAATATCAAAGAAAGGCTCCTATGAGTATTGAATTACTTCACTCTATTATTAAAAATTGCTTCATAGATGGATTGAGAGAGTTCAGGAACACCCTCATCAACATATAACCGTATCAATAGAGTTGTATTCAGTCACAGAGCGTAGAATCATGTCCTGAATGTGGTTGTTCATATTGAAAGTATCAGTTTTAGCAGCAAGAATTGAGAGCTTTATAATTTTCTTATATGTATAGATAAACATTATCTATAACTTCTCTAAAGGAAGTTACTACAACATTACAAAAACCATATGAAAAATAATTTTTTTTTTCCAGTTATTAGCTCATTAGGAAAAGTATCTTCACTTTTTCAGCAACACTTGACCAGCTGCTCGCCTTAGAAGTTGTATTGTCTTATTTGTTATAGAATAATTTCTTAATAAAAAAATAATAATGATTTTTATTTATTTACTCATTATCTTTTATAACTATCCCCCTGAAAACGTGAATCATTAAGGCTAGCATCGTAGCTAATGAAAAAGACAGGCCCTGGCATTGAAACTTACTTTCTCTCTAGGAGGTGTTGGCTACGGCATGTATTCGTTTCATCAACCATTGTTGACGCAACATACAAGTAGAAACACGACCAGCCTTTTGTTGACGCAAACCCGATTGTTCACACATGCAAGCAAACAAACATAAACCAAGTCTACTTCTTATATCTAGATATATAGATTATTGATTTCTCTGTTTTTGGAAGACTTTATCTCCAATTTTTTTCAGCTGTGCGTTAAATTTCAATTGTATAATTTCCAAGTTGCTTTATGTTTGGACAAACATACAAACATTGTACTTTATATGTATAGAAAACAATGCGTTGTTGCTGTTTTGACTACAAATTTGTCAACGCCACTTATCTGTTTGTACATTTGGACAACGTGATAAAAAATGTTTACATTTGTTTAAACTAAGGTATGTTAAGAAAGTATAAATACACGTCTGTAATCAGGGTTTTGAAACATTTATTTCCAATCAAATAGTTTTTTGAAATGAAATTACATTTTGAATGTCTCCACAGTAAAATAAACAAAATATCACACATATGTGGCAAATAGTTTTCGAATAAATGGAAAAACAATAGGAATAATGCAGAATTTTGCTGTTATAAATTATAAATACATCTCTTCCGAAGTGGTACAGCCAACTGCAGTAGACAACATATGCATATCAGTTCATGGTACGCCTAAAAGGCAAACCATACAGTTTTGTTTTGTTTGCAAACGAAAATTCCACAATGCCACGCGGTACACACTTAAATCCAGCAGAAGTGAGAAAACTTTACTTTCTGAAAGGTCAAGGGAAATCATACAGTTATACTGCAGCAAAAGTGGGACGATCTGTTAGTGCCATTCAGAATATCTTCAAAATAGGTGACCAATATGAGCAGCGCTGGACTTATACATAAGCAGACGAAGCACGTGCTTAGGGCCCCGTTAGACTACGCATGTGAATAGGGGCCCCCAAATCCTCAGAAAAACAGGATTTATACTGAGGAAGGTCTGCAGTGCTTAGGGCCCCTAAAGGTACTAGTCCGGCCCTGAATTTGAGAGAAAAGGAGTGGACGAAAGCCAAAACTGACAGAAATGGCCAAGAGGAAAGTTTTTGATCTAGCAAGCAGAAAAGGAAATGTCGACAAGGTCAATTGTGAGTGAAATAGATTCTGAAAAAATATTGCATACAACAAACTTCAAACCAAACTAAAGTTGACATAAACAAGCGAAACATAAACAAGCGAGGCTGGAATAGCCCAAACCACACATGGACTGATGATTCACATGTCAATGATTTAAAAGTAGCCATTTATCGTGCATGGGACAAACTGAACGGCACGAAGTTAAAAAAAAATTTGGTTGAAGGCATGCCTGAACGAGTATTTAAGTTGATTGGAGCAAAGGGTGGCTTCATTAAGTATTAGCAGCATTAATTCAATGCGTTAGGATAAGTTTTGACTGGTGTATTTATAATTTCATAACAGAAAAATTCTGCATTATTCCTATTTTTTTTTCATTTATTCGAAAATTATTTGCCTTAAATGTGTGATATTTTGTTTATTTACTGTCAGGCATTCAAAATATAATTTCTGTTCATAAAACTATTTTGTTCGTAATAAATGTTTGAAAACCCTGATTGCAGACATGTATTTATACTTTCTTAACACACCTTAACAATGGCTTCTGAGTGAGTGATCTTAACGCCCGTATTTTTAATGCTCGTATACCAATGTCTTTAAGTGTCCCCACAGAATCCAAACAATTGTTTCCTGCAGGTAGGATTTCAGCATTTTTTATCTCAAAAACAATGCCCTAGAGAAAAAATGAAAGAGGTAAATGTTGCTTACATCTGATCTCTCTCTCGGACCCCCCCCCCCCAAATTTGTACACGTTATTCGAGAACACCCTGTATACAGAGTCCGCCAAAAAATGTATACACACTTCAGCAAAAGAAAACTACAGTATATAAAAGTTGTAACACTAAATTCCTACAGGCATCAAGCGATGAATATAAGTCCTCTTTGACTTCTACAATTACGACAGCTGTTCAAAGTGATTATCATAAGCGTTGAGATATTTTTGAATTCGGCGAACAGTCACTCCTATCCATTTCCTAGCAAACTCTTATCAGTAATCTCCTATGTCTAGGTGGCAAATGTGGTCTTCTTTTATCGGGATCGTCTTCATTCAGTACATGGAATAACAATATTGGGGTGTAAGCTTTCGATTTTGCTGTTACGGAAAAAATTATAGATGATATCTATACTCTGTCCAACGAAAGTTGGAGTAGGCGTGTCCAGTTAAACTTCCTATTTCGTTGGATAGAGTATAGTAAAGTGCGTAAGATTTTTTTGGCGGACTCTGTAGAAAATAAAAGATACATTGTATTCCCGCGCGAATACAATGCTGCTTCACGGAACTATCGCAAAAGTCTTCATTAAACAAAGCAAATTACGACGTCATAATTTTTAACGCTGACAAAAATCCGATTTAGATAAAAAAAAAATAAAAGATACACTGTATTCTCGTGCGAAAGACTTGCAGTTGATGCTGCTTCACGGAACAATCGCAAAAATCTTTATTAACAAAGCAAACGTCACATTTTTTTAAAGCTAGCAAAAATCCCATTCAGCTCCAGGTAAGTTGAATTTTAAAAATAAACTACAATGGAAAGGAAGAAAGAAAAAATAAAATCCTTTCTTAGCGAGCACCTAGAAGCCAAGAGAAATATACTTGCCAAATTTTAATTTTTTAGGCTGAAGCATCTAGTTCTGGTGATGAGTGAGTCAGTCAGTGCAACACCTCCTATTTTTTTATAGACAGAAGGTCTGATAACGGAAACGTCATACATTGTTACATCATCATTGTTAATCCTATTTCTACCAATAATAAGCCCTAAATTTGGTAGATTTATGATGATGTAACAATGTATGACGTTTCAGTTGTTTGGCTTTTGTTCTATACTCTGTCCAACGAAAGTTGGAGTGGGCGTGTCCAGTTAAACTTTCTATTTCAACTGTTAGACATCGTTGATTTTACTTTGGCACAATGTCTAACAATTGAAATAGAAAGTTTAACTGGACACGCCCACTCCAACTTTCGTTGGATAGATTATAGGAGGTGTTGACAGTAGCAAGCTTGTGATCTTCAGGCAGCCACCCTCCAGGAGGGCTTAACGGCAAAAATGGCATAGGAAAACACTGTTCCTGTTAGCACTACCTATCACCCCTAGAAGTTTGTACAATGAATTTTGAATCACCCTGTATAGATAAATGTCAGCCATTATTGCTTGTGAATGTTGTTAATAAATTATTGCGATTATAGCAAGGATTCTGCAAAAAATACTTTGATGCCCTTTTTAGGAGACTATGAGTTTAAAATGGGTATAAATATTTAGACTTATTTTCTACCACCTATCAATGAACTCTTTAAAAACAGAGTTAATTATCAAGTTTTTATTAGCAAACAACATTGAGATTACTGTAATTAAAATATACAGGAGTGAAAATGGGAAAAGTAACACATGAAACCAAAAGTACATAAACACTTCTGCTGCCTTCGGCTCCAGAAGAAGCAGTGCTTGTACGTTCACAAATTTTTATGTGAAGCTCATCAACTAACAAGATCAGCTGTCAAGCAATCAAATTTCATACTCACTGGCCAATGAATTATAAACACACGTTTAATGTTTTATTGGACCCCATTTGGCCAGAATTACAGCATGTATCTGGTTTGGCATAGTTATTGACTCAATAACGTGTTTAAACACTTGTAGTTTCATTGGAAGACCAGACATTCATCAGAGATTTCCTTAGTTCTCATAGATTTGTTGGAAGATGATTTTGTCGTTCCAGTATGTCCCAAACATTCTCTTTGGGGGGATCTGGACTCTGGGTTCATCTTCGCGCTTGCTAATCCACTCCTGAACCAACTGTGCGCGATGAACAGTAACATTTTCATCCATGAAGAAGCCGTCACATGCATGATAAAAATGAAGCATTGTAGAATGGACCTAGTCAACAACAATACTCAGCTAGTTCATGGAATGCACCTGACGGTTCCATCAATATCACTGGACCATCAATATCCGTTATTATGTTTTTAAAAATTGGGTTAGATTACACAGGTCAAGAAAAACAACTTTTAAAAGGTTTTTTAACGTTAAGAGCTGATTCTTATGCTTTATTTTGTGCTAAATCCGTTTTTTTCCCTATCTTCCATTGATTTCTTGTTTTTCATTGAAACATTTTAAATTATTCAGAGTTTGGAGCCTGATAAATTTTCTTGTGGCCCAAAAATATGGATATTTTAACATTGTAACCGCTTCTCTTCACACTCATTACTTTAATATTGCAGTCTCTATGGTCATAACTTGGAAACGTGACGTGATAGAAAAAATCCAAAGACAGATTGGGATTCTAATAACCCATAAAATAAGGTAAAATCATTCATTTTTTCATCGTCGGCATGTGTTATCGTTGAATAAAGCTAACGATAGCCTTGGCACTGATTCCTCGAGGGTGTATTGCGCCTAACCCAAGGACAAACACAAACACCCATGCCCTCGGCGGGATTCGAATCCGCGACTCTCCGATTCCCAGATTGATAAGACCTGCGCCCAAGTTTTCTCGGCCACCGAACCGGCTCGACCAGTTACATAGCAGCAAAGAAGCTTCATATCATGACTCCACCACCAGAACCAACATAAGGGGAGACCTATTGCTTCATGGGGCTCCCGCCAAACCCTCTATCTATTGCTTCCTCTATTGCTTCTGTGTCTACTATCGGTATATCGTGACTCGTCAGGCCATATAACTTGCTTTCATTCTTCACGTATCCTGTCAAAATGTTCCAGATATCACTGTAGAGAACTTTCTTGTTCTTTGCAAAAATCAGAGGTTTTCATATAAGTACGTAAGCGTTGATTTGCATATGCTTCCCAGCGTGTGGTTCTGCCGGATACCAAGGAACAGCTTTGGCTAAAATCAATTGTTAATTGTTGCACAGTGGATGTCCTGTTTCTCTTACATGTTTTAAACAACAGCGGTCTCGCTCATGATTAATTATTTGAGAGTCACGACTTACCCCTTTTAGACAAATATTGTAGATATTTTCCTAACGATTAACTACTCTGGATATCGCGACTCTGATTTTCGAGAGTCCAGTCAGCTGCTTCGTTGTTTCATTCGTAGCTCCAGTTAGACTAGTACTAACAATGAGTTTCTTTTCAAAATTAGTTAGGTCCATCTTTTATCCCATTCTGATAAAGTTTTATGATTAGACTCACCCAACTTCTTCTTAAATAAGTGATAAGTACACGCTTCTATAAAATGACATTAAACTACTTTTCATAAAAACGGATTAAAACTATTTTACATATGTTTTGGAGATGTTTCTAATTCAATGTCCTGTGTAAGAGATCTGGCTGAATAAACTTGTATTCTTGGTGGCACTGAAGCATAAACTGCGAATGTACTCCTGAGTGATTTCTCTCCATGGCGAAGCACTTGCTGTGTCATCTTTTGAAAATTTCTTGCTTGTATGATAGGAAACGATCTCATGGTGTACATGCTTTAGCCTACTGAATCCTGAACAACATGTAATTTACAGAAATTTTTTACTTTTGTGGAAAAGAGGTAATTATTTCTTCCTTTTTTATCGCATATATGTATACTTTCAACCACTAAGGGGGCCTTCATCAATAAGATATAGCAGTCAACATTAAAAGAAGATTATATACAAAAAGGGGACCAATCAGGAGCAATCGGTGATTGATGAAAAACAAATAATTGACAAAAGTCAAGTATTTTTTTTTTAGTTAAGACTTTTTTTTTAAGTGAACCTATGTTGTGGTTCATTAAATTTTCGAGGATAATATTAGGAAATTTCGAGCAATTCCAAAAACATTAGGAGTATTGTACTCAGTCATCATATGTAAAATTTTACAGATTTCTTTCCTGACAGCAAAGACAAGATACGCGTGGGCAAGTGAACTGATGATCTCTTCTCTTCTATTATTAACCACAAGAATTCTTGACCAATCCTGGGAGTTTTTATTTTCTGAATCAATGTTTTCACTTCTTCCTAACTATTATTTAATATCGGTCTGTAATATAAGGTGTCTACAAATGTGTGCAAGACATCGCAGGACTGGTTTGCCAACAGCATGAAGCCCGCCTCACTGGTCTCTGGAGTCCGACGCTTTCTGAATGCAGTATTTAACGATAATTGGCGCGGTCGAGGAGGGCCCATACCATGGCTCCCAACACCACCCGCCAGATTTCTTTCTATGGGATCATATCAAGGATATTGTCTATGGCCAAAGACCGACGGACCTGAACAATTTAAAAAGGAAAATCACCACAGTCATTCAAAGCACCACTTTGGAGATGCTAAAAAACACATTATCCGTCAGATATGAACTTTGTGTTGCGCGCAACAGTGCACATGTTGAAGTTTAAGAAAAGTAATGAGGCCGAGAATATGTCTCTAAAATGTCAATGCAATCGAGCATTAAAAACCGGAGTTAAAAGCAAGCAAATACCGATATATTTGTAGGTACCCTGTAGTTCTTCCTTTTTCAAGATAATCAATTAGCAAAATTCTAGGTATTTCAAGAAACCAATGCCATAACCTTTCCAAGATTGAATGGCCGTTGCCTTTTTTGAAACCGTATCCAATTCACTATCTTTGATTTGTTTCTTGTATATATATTGAACACTATACTTTTAAAATGTGACACTATAGGTTAAATAATTCTAGAAAATAAATAAAAGTGATGATTAACGTTTGCATTGTAACAATTCCAAGTGGTCTTATATTTTTGAAACATATAATATACATGTACACAAGGGTATTTCGCCTGACTGCTTGCCAAAACCAGAGCATTTGCAGGTCTATTCATATAACGTGATCAGTAGTCCGTCATTCTGCCGGATTGTTCGTCTTTTTCATCTCCTGTCCATCCATACAGACTGTCCGTCATTTTTACCGCCCGTCCGTCATTTTAAAAATAAATTATTTGCCGTGTAAAATATTTAATTTCTCAATTTCTTTTTGATGAAATTTCTCGTGTCAAGAAGTAAGAAGAATGGATCTAAGATAGATCATTGGAATGAGGCCGAAGTCCCCACAGATATCAGATGGATAGGGTTATTTTTAGCATTTCGATAATCAATTTGTGCCTTATGATAAAGTTAAAAAAAGATTGTAGAATTTGCTTTATCTTTACCTGGTACGAACACAGTTACTAAAAGGATATTTCTCTTTGCTAAAAAAGCTGTGGGACTAGGACAAAACACAATTAATAATTGATACAGTTGAAGTCGTTTTATTGAAAGAAGGAATTTATTTCAATCATGCAAAGAGTTCATTCATGTTATGTCGAGAAATCATAATATTTTGAAGTAAAATACAGTTTGTTGATAAATATTTATACATAATATTCTATTCTGCTGGGAAAAAAATGTAACACCTAGAAGGAATGGATTAATTTATTTGAAATTTTGCACACAAATCGCATTGGTGGCATACAAGAAATGAGTCAAGTTGCAAGATAATACGTTCAGAAGAACGTTGTACAAAGTGGTTCCCATGCCCCAATAGACCACATTAGTAGATCGTATAACCGCTGCGAGCTTGAATGGAGTCCACGAATCTTGCATGATTACGGTCATTTATAATGCTAGATGTCGTCTTGGGGTAGGTTGTTCCAAGCCTCTTGGACATGCTGGCGCAATTGTAGAATTGTTGCAGCTGGTGTGCAGCGACGATGAACGTTACGTCCCATCATGTCCCATACAGGCTCAATTAACGACAGGTCTGGAGATCGTGCTGGCCAGGGAGGTAGTGTCACATGCTGTAAGGCCTGCAAGTTAACACGGGCGTTATCCTGCGATGAGTGAACGTTCGTTTCCAAGAATTATTAATAATGAGCATAAATGACGATGAAGTGACAGGACATAAATAAGGCAGCGTCTATTGAGGAGGCAAAGGAGTCAGACGTGTCTCCCTTGAGCTCCCTATCAAGCGTCCATACGACTGGCAAAAATTTATGTGTCTGGAAAGGAAAGAGAAAGAACGAGTATTGATCAGAGAAACTCTGCAGGTAAAATAAAAAAAGCTATACGGGCATTGGAAACAACGGGAGTTTCGAATAGAGCAAGAGGGTATAAGAGCTTCTACGTCAAGGGCAAGAAAAAGTTGGGTCTAAAGTATCCAGTAATGTTCCCTGGTGGTGAAGATGGATATCATTTTAATCTGAGGCAAGTCAAAAAGAAGTTAAATAAAATCCCGGTATATCACCTGTTTTTCGGATTTTTTTCTTTGAATGGATAGTCCCTTAGAATGGATGTTGTATTGATTGAGTTATTATTTAACCAATTTGGAGTTATAATTTAAATTTTTGAGATTGTTCTGTTTAGTTATAAGTGTAATTATCCCGGGCAACGTCGGGTCCTGTGCTAGTCTACAATAACTGCTGAAAATGACTACCACCAACTAGGATGCATGAATCCAATCTTCTCCTCAATGACTGCCGAACTCTTTCAAAAACAACAGGGTTATTACACCCACCAACTATCCAATTGCTCAAATCTTTTACATTTTCCACTGGAGTAGTGTAAACTAACGCTTTCAGATGGCCCCATAGAAAAATATCTGCATTAACTTGGTGTGAGTGCAAAAAACAGCCGTTTTTCATAGTCAGCACGTTGTTAAATTTATCAGTATTGTTTTGGTCGAAACCTTTATTGCCTTATATCTTCGAAACAAAGCGGCATTCCGAAAATCATCAAAGAACAAAAGATTCTTTAAATAACCCAAAGAAACACCCCTTGAATTTTTACCTAATGCTTGAAATGCATGTAGCTGTAGCGTATGTTTAAGAGGCTTGTTTTACTTTTCTGTGTTCATTTGTATGAGAATAGCACGTGTATTCATGGAGATATAAAGGTTTCTTTAAAAAGGTTGAAATGTTTTCGTAAGTTTTTTGTTTATAACACGCAGGATTTTCAACCCAATGCAATGCCATTTACAGGAAACTTGACAAACTACAGTACAGACAACACCCTGCAATCAGAATAGAAAAATATTAAATATTTGATGAAATATGAACATTTTTACTAAATAATGTTTAACTGCGCATACGCATGCGTTACCAAATTGTCTTTTGCATAATTTATTAGCCTAATGTATAGAGTTACTCTTATAAAAAGCCCAAGCAAATATCTTGAAAATTCAGAGAGATTTCGTCGATAGAATGAGTTGAATTTCAGTTGCTCTCAAAAATAAACAAAACGATAAGGGGTTTTCTCCAAATTTTTTATTTTTGGATCGGACACCAGTATCAACTTCTTCTCCTTATGCTGACATGAAAAAATATTGACTTCATATCAGCGTAAGAAGAAGAAATTGATACTGGTGTCCGATCAAGTTTCGATTTCATTCCTGGAACCTTATTTATTAATTGGCGAATATAGTAATTTATATCCGCTTCTATCTCGTCATTACGATTTGTTTGATATATTACTTAATATATCTCTCCATTGAAAATTGCTAGATGGGGTCGTAAAGGTACCAATTATGCACGTACTATTGAACAGATTTATATAAAATTTGTGCTTGATTCTTGCCATGTACCATGTTCATCGAGTGACGAAAATAATAATGAATAATCGCATCTATCTCGTCATTACGATTTGTTTGATATATTACTCAATATATCTGCCCATTGAAAATTGCTAGGCGGGAAAATAGAGGTACCATTTGTGCACGTGCCAATGAACCGATTTAGATAATATTTGTAACTCGTTCGTGCAATGAACCATATTCATCGACTGACGAAAACAGATTTTGAAAATCTTTCATAGCCTCGGAGGAGTTTGAGTTACAGACAGACAGACAGACACGTTTCCCCACACTGACAGCATAAAGCATCTTTCGGTACTTAATAAAAGGAGAGAATAAATAGAAAAATAGCCGAAACTGTGGATACCTTAATAAATAAAGGAAAAAACAGAAAACACTACTCCACATATAAAAATTTTATTGACTCAGATGTACATTTCGGATTTCAAAAATCCATCATCAGTGAGTGATTTACAGACGGGCAATACCCATATATATATACAGAACTAGAAAAAACCTAAAACCAATCGAACAACGGAGGAAAGAGATATAACATCTCGCTAGCATCAAATAGCCAATCAGAGCAAAGCGAGTCTGTTTTCCCTGACCTTTACAAAAGTCGTCAACTTAACAATAAATGCTGATAAAAAATAAAAAACATTGAAATTCATAGAGCTTTAACCAATACATTATAATAGTGATAATAAATAATACAAAAAAAACAAACAAAAAAAAAACACGCCTATGTAATAAAATAAAGCGATCACACCTGGGAGGGGGGGTAGTCCACTGCAAGAAATACATGATTTATTTATTTGGTCAAGTATTTTGTTAAAGGCAACCATGGAGATACTGGCATGGGGCCCTCATCCCTGTTTAATAGGTTATTAGTCGCTTTATTTTTTACAATTTCAAGAGATTCAAGAAGGAGAGAAGACGAGTGAGTGTTGAGCCATAGTAAATATTATATGTTTTACTGCTAACTCTATTTGCTTGTAACAAAACTTGCCGTAAAGCTAATGGATGATGTTGATAAGATTTGTTAAGCGTAGTTGAAGAAGAGTTGTCGCTGTTTATGGATAGTCCATAATAGGGATTGAGTAGTTGATGTTTGGCATTGTATGCTTTGTTGAAGCTATTGATAGAATCATTTAGTGAGAA
Source organism: Rhysida immarginata (assembly GCA_023313115.1). Classification (NCBI taxonomy): domain Eukaryota; kingdom Metazoa; phylum Arthropoda; class Chilopoda; order Scolopendromorpha; family Scolopendridae; genus Rhysida; species Rhysida immarginata. The sequence goes on from JAHWFO010103670.1 coordinate 110,393, forward strand.
AATAAAATTATTGAGCAAACAGCGTGATATTTTCCTGTGATTGTTGATATTTGTGCGTATGCTTGAAAGCGTGATGGATGATAAACCCTTTTTTATCTAGAGAATAAACACTTTCAGATAATAGATGGTATGCAGTCTTTCTCGCTGACAAAATCTGAGACTCACTCAAAGTAATAATATCTAAATTTGCGCAGGAAAAATAATTCGCCAGCAATAAAATTTCAACAACCCCACTTTTCATGCTCAACACTAAAAAGTTATTTTTATTGGGTATCCACAGCTTCCTAATTGAATAAATTGCAGATCTAACTTTAATATATCAAATTGTATGGAAAATGCAATGCCAACGGCAATTAAACTGTTGGAAACAGAAACCTTTTGAACTTCAAAAGCATTTATGAAGATCTGAAGGATAATCTCATCCATCATTGGACTACTTCCAAAGTTTAAAAAAATATTCAACTTTATAAGTATTCAAGTAAGTGTTATTTGTAAGTGCTTATACACTTTTATTTTTTGTAGTTTACATTTATTCTTTTTTTTTACCCTTGTATCAATGAAGTTTATGCTTCTTGTATGAAAAGATTTGTTAATAATTGTCCAGTTAGTAAGCGGCAAGTTAAATTTATTTGCCAGACTCTATTGATATTTTAGCTTGTCTATTATTTAACCTCTGAAAGTAATAATAACTAATTAAATTAAAGAATGTGAGTAGATAGAAAGGAAATCTTAAAATCTGTGGGTGATTACATAAGTAAAAGTCTAGGAAAAACAAGATGCAAATCCACAGGAAAATTTTAGTCGCCATGAATGTACATTTCAGGAGCCAAACTACCTTCTCTAAATGTGCAATTCATGGACATTTTGGCAAAAATGCAATTCATGTTACTTCCGCTATTTAGGTCAAAGTAAAAGAAAAATTAAGACAAGAATTAAAGAGCTTTTCGCTTGCATCAAAAACTGTAGACCTGACTCTTCAAATTTCGCACAGCACATTCTCGATATTGGTCATAAATCCTGCCTGGATAACTTCCAACTCCTTCACTTCCTTAATGACCAACAAATGCTTTGTCATCAAAATTTGATCATATACTTATTATCTTAATTATGTTTGCCTATGTAAAAACAGCAGTGATATCAATCCTTCTGAGTGTTCATTTTTAATTGCCACCGGTGTATTTACTGCGCTATCTCAGCGATATTTGGGAGGCATTACCCCGAGATAACAGCCGGGAGACTGTCGACTACTTTTCGAGCGGGAGCCTCTGCCTAACTAGAGAACGCGGGCGACTTTCTTTATCTGTAGTTGTTATATTTCGAAACATTTTTGAGTCTAAAAACAGGCAGAGGAAGGAGGGAATACGGTGCGCGGAAATGACTCTTGACCTAAAATAGGAAAGACCTGAGCAAAGTTGATAACGTAGAACTAAATTCCATAAAAAGTTTCGATTAGAAAAACGGTTATCTTAACGTAATTAGTGTTAGTTAAACAGTCGAGTTTTATTTATTGTACATATTTACATAAAGAAAATTGGAACGATTACAAATTTAATAGGCAATAATAACTATTTAATAGGCAATAGTAACAAATTTAACTGTTAAGCTTATATGGATTAAAACAAAAAAAATTATTAAGATACATTTTTAAGATACGGTTGCTTTAAAAGTAAAAAATATTACTTAGAAAGAGTAAATAGAAAGAGTAGTTTGTTCATTTTAATTAGTTTGTTCATTTATCATAATTACTGAGTAATTTTAAAAGTTTGTCTTAAATCTGCTCATTTTACATGAGATAATGTTAATAATTTTTTTAAAATTTAATTTAAAAGAATCTCATTGAGCAAACGCCATTCATAAATTTATTAAATAAAAAAGAACCCACAAAAAATCGATACCGACCAAGATTTCATTTAAATTTCTAAATTAAAAATATTTTTATAATTAATCTCGACGTAAAAGACTTATCCCAGACTATTAGTTCATAATTCTAAACATTCCGTTCGATTAGTGTTCCGTTTGTTTATTTTGCTTCCGGGACAAAGAAATCAGGACCAAAAAGTAATGAAATTCAAGACAAGACGGTTATAATGAAACGTTAACGAATTAAAACTTAACATATAAATTTTTAATCGTAGAATTAGAATAATACTAAAATATTCGAAGCAGTTTATTTGTTTCGAATAAGGACAAATATGTTTGGTGTTAAAAGGGTATCCTCAATATTATGAGATCACAGTATAAAACAACCTAGGACATTCCAAGGAGGAGCTTTAGCAGTGAAGCAGAAATACATTTATGCATTTATTAAGAAGAAATTACTCCCCCGAGTAGGGTAAGGCACGTAGCAGACCCTGCGATCATCTATTTTTATCCCTTTATTTGCACTTTTTTTCCTCTCCCCAAATTTTTTAATCAAAAAATTGATTTTCTCGAACGCAATGTGTTGAAAATGTAAAATAGCTCGTATCTTCTTTCCTTTCTCATCATTTCTAATGGAATGACATATCACATGCCATATGTTGCCATAATTCTAACGACCAAATGCCTGCCACCCCCGCAAATCCGATCCCACTGGAACAATTGGGCCTAAACTCCATAATAATGTATATCTTGCCTAGAGGAATCTGTACACTGAATTTCACCCCTTTACTTACCTAAATAGCACATAGATCTTTTGTCCTCTCTAGATCCCACCCCCGTAATTCCGACTCCCGTATACCAATCAAAACCAAACTAAATAGTGCAGATGGACATGCCCATAGTAAGCTACATTCCGAATTTCAACCTTCTACCTCAAAAAATGTAGAAATTATGAAGGGAACGGACTGACATTATAAAACCAATAAGTAGCTCCATTCTTCAACTACTTAATAATATAGATTATGAGCACTTGAGCAATCGTGCATCGACAAAGCGATATCACGTGCGCGCGCCGACGTCAGTAATGCTTAAAAGATGAACAGAAAGTAACAATGTATTCCTTCTTGACAAATCGATTGTTATATGACATGCCATTATCTTTGTATTCTTTACACTCACTGTTTTAGCACGTGAATTCGACTTGAAGGGGTCCACGAAAAAATCTGAAAAGTTGATACGGCCGAGCTAAGACTTTGATGGTCATATTTCTGAATACAGAATTTGAAAACGGCGGACGGCCGGATAAACGTACAGATCAAGGGCGCATTCTTATAAGTAGCTTTTTGCCAAAGCTCCTAATAACAAAAGAATAATAAATTTTATTTAACGAAAATGTTATTACCTTCACGCATTAATGAAGATATTCTTCATTAATTAATCTTTATATGATTGTAATTTCGCATTAAAAGCAATGAGTCGACAGAAATGTAGAAAAGTTAACAAGGTAATTTTATTGTGATAAAGGTCATATGAAGAATCTCTATCCCCTTCAATAACTTTATTTTAAGTAAACAAGTCTTCATCTGATAGTTTCATTCAAATTTCTTTTCTCAGAGTGGTAAAAAGAAAAAAAAATTCAGTGCAATTTATTCATTTCAACTGCCCATTATCAATAAACTCTTTAAAACTTTTGCCTATTAGGATAGAAGCAGAATATTAAGCATTTTTTTCTTCTTTCTTTTTTTTTAAGAAATTCTCTTTCCATTTTTCTCCATTCCCCTCATAAAAACAGAGTTGAAAATTAACCCTGCTATAATTTTATAGCTAAGGTTCACTACTCGAAGCAAAATTACGCTTTATGGCGTTAATTTAATGAGTCAATGTAGGGCGTTGGCTTTTTGATTCCCCCCCCCCTTCCCCGTTTCTTTCTATTAATAGTTCTAGCATCGAATGTCACGAATCTAATTTTTAGGTTATAATTCAAAAATCAATACAGCGTTTTGAAAATTACAAAGATAAAATATCGGTATAATTATAATTTTTGACTTCTTAAAATAAAGATTTAAGTGAATCTGCTTCATTTGATTCACTTTAAAATTTTTGCCTTTAGTACGTCACTTCCTGCAAATGTTAAAAATTTTTGTTTCTCAGCATCGGTTCCCTAGCAACTGGCGCCTTTATTGGAAAGAAAAACGGACATATATTGCGTGACAGATAAATTAAGAGTCCATGGCCTTCGTCGTTCTAAAAAGAAGAACCATTTGTTACCTGTATAAAAGAAAAAATGCAACATGTAATATTAAGCAATGTGTTGAACGAAAGAAAAAAAAAACAACAGTCTTTCTTTACACTCATTATTAAAAAAAAAGTAGAAACTACCTTAAAGCAGAAGTGAAGTTACTACTGCACTAAGCTACAATTATACCTGAAAATAGCAAATATAATTTTTACTATGCTTTATTATATTAAAACACTATTTCAGAAGACCCCCAAATGCGCATTATGTGTTATTTCCTAAGCAGTACCAAAATCACCAGATGATATTGTTAAATTCACGATCGTGATTAGCTAACATTGACGAAGTCTGATGCTGTAGAGTAATAATACAACTGTGAAAGCTGTCGTGAGAGATTGCACTGTCAAAGTGGGTGATGAAAGAGCATTCTGCTTGTTATACATGCTCTATTGTCCTCTCTGAACGTTAACAAGGTCTAAGCACGCTTGTGGCAAGGTTGAATGACATGTGTCAAAACAACAGATGATTATCAGTGTATACAAGACGAAGGTGACTGTATTTTTGAAAAGCGTGAGGAACGATCGAATTAACCTGAATTTATTTAGAGAAAGTGAATCGATTTGTCTGCAGTGCCCGAGCAGGTTGCTTCGTAAGAATGACGACTGTGCTAAAACATAGAATTTGTGGAGGGGGGGGGTATGAATGAGAAACGTTGATTGTGTGATCAAATGGCAACAGCCTAAGATCGCATTTTTGTACACAGGGAAATACAAACGCAATGGTATTGAACCACAATAACAGTATCCAGTATGAGCAAAATTCCGCGTTAACAGTTAAAAATGGTAGGTTGCCGCCACGTATAGGCTTGGATCTTATATCGGGGTCAATCCTGGGCGTTACTTTGTAGGGAATCCCTGAGCTATAGTTGCGGTCCTGCTATAATATGCTTAGATTTAAGGAACTCAGTTTCAGCCATGATGCACCATCGGAAACCCCAAACTGGAGCTTTAGGTGCTGCTGATTTACGTCTGAGGAATATGCGTAGAGGACTTGGTCCTGCTCCTTCAACCTATAATGTTATCCGTATGTCTTTTTGTCCTGCTGGAATATCCCATCCGTCCCAGTGTAGTCAACATGTATGATTGTACTTGAACCACAATGATGGATAAATAACCAAATTGAGTGCTTTTTTGGGTATCAGTGAACCCAGAGAATACCAAGAAAACATACCCAGACAATAACACGGCCATCACCAGCTTGTGTTCTTCCAGCAGGGTTGCAGGGTGATGCTTTTCGTACGTTTCCGACAACGTCCATTCACTTGCTGGAGTAGAAACCGTAACTAATCTGAGAAGGCAATCTTTTGCCAATCCGATTCCTCTACTGCAATGCAAATTACAACCATTTCTTTGTCAGCATCGTGCAGTGATACCCGTCTGCATCAGTGCAGTGATTGTCCGTCTGCTTCGGAGACCCATACGTAAAAGGTTCGCTGTACTGTCTATAAAAAAAAACAAAAAAAATCTATAAACAACTCCGTGAATTCTGCAAATGGAAAGACCACCAAAATCCATAGCATCGTTTACTTTCAGGCAATACACGGAGATAGGACTATTCCGAATGTTTGTTCTGAAATAGTTTGCTTCTGGTGAATCAAATATGAACAACTGATGTACTTGATCTGACACTTCTGGAAAACGGATTAAACGAGATTTATTGTATAATCCAAAATTGGAATAGGGACACGTTCTTCCACTGCGTTCTCTCCTGAAAATTAGTGCGTTGCAATAGCGACATTTCAAGTGATAACTGCTTATATCAGGGAGTCTATTTCATGCTCTCTTGCGATATTCAAATCCTGTGTTTGTTTTGACAACTAATCCTGAAGCTTCAGTTGTTGGCGTTGTTCGTGAGAAAGTCATTGGTAGGCTGAACTTTCAGTTGATGTTACTTATCGTTTCGTTCTAAAATCAGATGTTGCTGCTCTACAGTGTCACGAGTTCGAGGTTGTCAAACTCGAACATTCCTCAGTGTCACTTGAGGTGTGGCATCAAAATTTCTAATATGGAAACCAATCAGCAGATAAAAGGAGGCAAATGAGAGGCTTATCAGCAGTAGATTGGAGCAGTTCGAACGGGCACAGTGGACGAAAGGGGAGACAAGCGGAGCGAGGCACTTTTTCAGGAGAGTTCTCCACAAATCAATTGGAGTTTGCTGACGACCCCTAAGCAACGTCCGTAGTAATGAGAACTATGTTTATTCTTCAGGCTGAGTGTGTTTATTCCAATTCTAATTTAACTTGTCCTTCCAAAGCACTGCCTTCTGAAGTCAAATTGCTGATATAGGGAATGATATTCGTGAACAAATTAATTCTGTGAATTATTTTAGTACTGAGTGTGAAGATAAGAATAGCCATAATTCAATTTCGTATAATTTATTATTTCCTCAAGCTGATTCTCCTTGTGACGCCGACCGACACCAGGAATCACCCCTCCCCCCGGCAAAGCAGAATGTGCTCCATCCCGAGAGAAGTTTCCACCACCGGAATGTGACAATTGCTCTCTTCATTACAGTAGTGTTGCTTTAACTACTAAGAACTTTTTATTTAGTAACTTTTCCACGAACATTATTCCATTTTCATTCTACAACTGTGCTGATGAATTTTAATCATAAAGCTTTAAGTTCAATTTTTTAAAAAGTAAATCTTTTACCAATCCAGCGAAAGTTGCTTATGTCCACGAGAGTCTGAGAGGATTCATATTTATTTATTTATTTATTTATTTACAATCTTGCATCCTAACAAGGATATGTAAGAGGTAACAACAGAATAAAATATAAATTGTGTTTTTAGGTACAAACGGTGGCTTGATGGAATAATTTAAAAACATGTTCTTTATGATTAGTACAATGTTTTAGCGTACAATTAATTATCTGATTTCTAGCACTAAATGATAAAGCATTCCAATGTGAAATAACATTATACGGGAAGAAAGCAGCCAAAAATTTGGATACCATGTTCGGGGGTACAAGTTTCAGTCTCTGGGTTTCACGAGTATGATTAGAATTTAACAACCATTCTCTCACATAGTGTATCGGATGATCAGTAATGGTAAGGGCATAATAAAGTTCCTTAAATCTAGCAGCGATTATGATGTTTTGAAGGGTAGGAATATCACAAGCAGCACAAGTGTCAGTTATAGACACGTATTTTGAGAGACCCAGCCCAGTTCGTATAGCAGAATTATATGCAACTTGTACCCGAGAAATTAAGTTTTTCGAAGCAGAAGACCAAATAACTATGCCATATTCTATTTTTGGAATCAGAACAGCCTTGATCGTTTTAATCATTTCCTTTCTGGTAAGTGTACCTTTGAGGCTTTTAAGTAAGAACCTTAATCGATTTAGGTCCAGTAGTAGGGCTTCAATTGTTTCTTTGAATGAAATTCTGTTGTCAATAGTAATGCCTAAAATCTTACAGGAAAGTAAGGGCCCGGTTTTTTGTTTATCAATAAGTAAGATATTGGTTTTGGCCTCATTGAAAGTCAAACCATGTGTGGTATACCAATTTTTTAGTAAGTGTACGTCATCATGAATATACTGGAGGACGGTCGGTTGTTCCGAACTGGAAAAGGCTTTATATAGAAGGTTATCATCAACATAGGAGAGGATGTGACAATTTAAGGGGAGTTTATGAATTTCCGCTGTAGCAGCAGCATAAAACACCGTGGCTGTAGGAGAACCTTGTAAAAGACCTCGAGTGGACGGGAATTCTTCCGTGTGATTGGGAGCCTGGATGTAGTTGGTTCTATAGGAAAAGAAATCTTGAAGAAGGTTTAAAGTTCTTGAGTCTACTCCCAAGTATTCAAGCTGATTGTAAAATTGATATCTGTCAATAGTATTAAAGGCCTTAGAAATATCTGTGTTTACCAAGTAGCATGAAAGACCTTGGTCCAAGGCATTTATAATATAATTAAGAACATGAAGTAAGGAGTACATAATTGGAGTACATATTAACGCAGTTGTTTTGTTACAAATTCAAGTGGTTGTCTGTTATGTTTCGACATTATTTCATTTCAACTAGAGGAATAAGTATATGAATAAGGTTATTGCATATTGAGAGTCTCATTAATTTGCATTTTCTGTCTCACCTTTCGTATGGTTTACATCAATTCAGAAATCGAGTCATCGTCGAAGGTAATAGCTGAAAGTTTCGTCAGCTCAAGGAGAGTGCAATTCGTACGACTGTTTCTTCTTCCGTATGCTGAACATGTCCTCTACCCGCCGCAGTTATCTGATTTCACCGCCATTCAAGATTTATATAAAGCGCCAAGGCTCCACGTTGGTACACAGCAGACTTGTGAGGTATTCTAACCGTTTCCATCCACAAGATCCCGTTTTCAGTGCACACGCTTCCATTTATTATTTGTATCTTATGCTTTAAGGTGTGTTAAAAAGTATACATACACGTCTGCAATCAGGGTTTTGAAACATTTATTTCGAACAAAATGGTTTTATGAACAAAAATTACATTTGAATGTCTGCACAGTAAATAAACAAAATATCACACATTTGTGGCAAATAGTTTTCGAATAAATGGAAAAATAGTAATAATGCAGAATTTTGCAGTTAAGAAATTATAAATACATGTACACCCCTTCCAGAAGTGGTTTAGCCAGTTATAGGAGGCTACAACATATGCAAATCAGTTCATGGTACGGCTAAAAAGTAAACCACACAGTTTTGTTTTGTTTGCAAACGACAATTTTACAATGCCACGTGGTACACACATAAATCCAGCAGAAGTAAGTAAAGTTTACTTTGGAAAGGACAAGGGAAATCATACAAATATATTGCAGCAAAAGTGGGACGATCTGTTGGTGCCATTCAGAATACCTTCAAAAAAGGTGACCAATATGGGAAAAACAAAAGGAGTGAACGAAAGCCAAAACTGACAGAAAGGGGCAACAGGAAAGTTTTTGATCTAGCAAGCAGAAAACGGATGTCGACAAGGTCAATTGCGATTGAAATAGGTTCTGAAGTGGTAAATGTGGTAAATGTATTGAAAAGTAGCAAAAATATTGCATACATCAAACTTCAAGCAAAGTTGACTGCGAAATATAAACAAGCAAGGCTGGAATGGACCAAAACACACATGGACTGGAAGGAATTTTTAACTGTGTGCTTTTTTCCGATAAGAAGAAATTCAATTTAGATGGGCCGGATGGTAATAAGGGATATTGGCACGATTTAAGAACGGAACCTAAAGAATATTTCAGTAGACAAATGGGTGGTGGTGGTGTTATGGTTTGGGCTGCATTCGACTCGGATGGTAAGACGGATCTTATTACAATGAATGAAAGGTTGGATTCTAAAGCGTGCCAGGAGATTTTGTACAATCACTTGATACCCTTTGGCCCTTTAATTGGCGGAAACTCTTGGACATTCCAACAAGACAATGCTCCATGCCATACCTCGCAATCAACAAAACGGTAGTTTGAAGAGCAACAAATAACTGTCCTCGACTAACCATCCAGAAGTCCGGACCTAAATCCAATGGAGAATGTGTGGGCAATGTTAGAATACCTGGTTTAGCAAACAAAAGGCAATTTTCATATGTCAATGATATAAAAGTAGCCATTTATCGTGCATAGGAGAAACTGAAGGGCACGTAGTTAAAAAAGTTGGTTGAAGGCATGCGTGATCGAGTATTTAATTGGATTGGAGCAAAGGGTGCCTTCATTAAGTATTAGCAGCATTAATTCTATATGGTAGGCTAAGTTTTGACGGGTGGAATTTTAATTTCTTAACAGCTAAATTCTGCATTATTCCTATTTTTTCCATTTATTCGAAAACTATTTGTCCCAAATGCGTGATATTTTGTTTTACTGTGCAGACATTCAAAATATAATTTCTGTTCATAAAACTATTTTGTTCGTAATAAATGTTTCAAAACTCTGATTGCAGACGTGTATGTTTAACAATCAGCGTTAAATCTGGAGACCTGGGAAGCTAGCCCACAAAACCTGATTGCCCAATCCATCGACCAAAAAAAATCTTTGTGTGCTGTTCACACCACCAGCAATGAAAACTGGGGCACCTTAATTTTGTGTGTCATTTCGCTGACATTGAATGATCAGCTTTGTACTATTTTCTATTCAGTGAATTGCTTCATTAAAATTATTAAGTAGTGGAAGAATGGAGCTATTTATTGTTTTCACAATGTCCGTCTGTCTGTCCGTCCGTCCGTCCCCTTCATAATTTCCACATTTTTTGAGATAGAAGGTTGAAATTCGGAATGTAGCTTACTATGGGCATGTGCACCTTCACTATTTTGTTTGGTTTTGATTGGCCCACAAGGGTCGGAGTTTCGGGGGCGGAAATTAGAGGGGACCAAATAGTTTACGCGTATTTATGCATATAAAAGAGTGAAATTCGGTATGCAGATTCCTCTAAGCAAGATCAACGTTACTGTAAAGTTTGGGCCAAATTGTTCCAATAGGATCGGAGTTGTGGGGGTGGCAGTCACTTGATCTTTAGAACTATGACAACATAAGGCATGTGATAGTTCGATCAGAAATGTTGAGAAACGAAAGAAGATAGAGGTCTTTTTCATTTTCTAAATACTACGTTCGAGAAAATCAATTTTTCGATTTAAAAAATGGGGGAGGGGTTAAAAAGTGCAGATAAAAGGGTAAAAATAGATGACCTCAGCGCTTCCGCTACTTTCCCATACCTTCCTCGGGAGGATTAATTTCTTGTTTATTTTATAAACACCATTCTTTTATCTTTCACACGTGACATACAAAAGTTGTTTTCATCATATTGCATCTGCTTGTCTTTGATTTTTCCTTTCTGTTTCGTTCATTCTGTCTCCTCGCTTGCTGCTTCTGCGAGGAATTCAGCTATTTCTAGACATTCGTTGAATAAACTGTGCTTGAACAAACTCCACTTGCCATATGCAGAAATATAAAAAATAAATAAATACACCATGAATAAGATTTTTGCGAAATACAGAGGGTTAAGGCAATTAAAATTGAACTATTTTGACCTTCGCTCTTCGAGATACCGTTCCCCCCGTATACTATTATAGTCAGTGAAGAACGTGAGGCGTAGCTCAATTCCTTTTCTATGTGGATATGTGCTCGATGAGCGTCTGTCCCGATGACGGGGAATTTTTTGATGGGAAATTGGATCCATTACCTTCTGTTGAAAGTAGGCCGAGTTGACTTTAACATTAGGAGCCTGAGCTTATCAAGAGCACAATATACAGCTGGTGTCATAAACCCTTTGGAAAACTTCACCTTGCATTGGTTCATGAAAGTAGCCCGTCCTTTGCCATCTTTGTAGCGTTAATGAATAGCTCGTGGTTTATTAGTGGCATCGAGGTATACCCAACCTTCATCTAAGGGACCATCTATTGCCATCTGTCACGTGCGAGGTGCCGTTCGTAAAGTTTTCCGGCATTGGTAAAACGTTCGCGGATGTGCCATTCTGTCAGACGATGACCAAGAGTCATTGTTGTGCTTTGAGAGTTATAGACTTTTCGAAAAAAATTCAAGAACTTATTTTCATATCCTTTAACCTTATAACTGTTTTGAATTGTTTTATCAATAATACAGGGTGATTCGCGGTCACTTCCTTATTTTCAAAAATCATAACACAAAAAGTATTCGCAATATCGATTTTATTTTTTTTCTGTGTACAGGGGTACATTTAAATTTTTATTTTTTTAGGTTTTAAAAAAGACATCTCGAACGAGGCCACCGTCCTCATCAATGCACTGAGATATCCGAAATCTGAAATTACTGTCCACTTTTTTCAGCATATCTGTGCCTATATTGGCAATAGCAGCACGAATATTATTTTTCAGGTGATGACGAAGGGTCTTTGGACGATCCGTGTAAACTAAAGATTTAAGGTAGCCCCACAGAAAAAGTCACATGGGGCTACATTATCACGGGCTACCTTAGTCTGGTGAACGCGCTGGTCACTGAAGACCGCCTCGAAGAGAGATGAGCCGTTCGGGGAAGTGTTCCCGCAAGAGATTAATTGACGTTCTTGCCGTGTGAGCCGTGGCGCCATCCTGTTGGAACCACACTACATCCATTTCTTCGAGTTTGGGTAGAAAAGACTCCTCAATCATCCTGACATAACGTTCAGAATTGACCGTAACTGCACTTTGATTCTCTTCAAAAAACCATGGGCCAATAATGCCTATTCTGGATATTCCACACCAAACAGTCACACTTTCTGTATGCAGGGGCTCCAATATCTCATGTTTTGTTTATTCACGCATCCTGACAAATGGAAATGTACCTTGTCACTAAAGAAAACAAGGGCGTCCTGCGGCAGGTTTTCGAGCAAAGCTTCACATGCATTTTGTCCACTGCATGATTGATACGAAACTAACCTCTAGAAAATATTTAGATCACGAGCTTTCGAAATCACCATAGGAGCGCGCTCTAGGAGTAACAGTCGCTTTGTGGCGCGAGTTTCAAATAAGGAAGTAACCGTGAATCACCCTGTATTATATACATTTTTAATTTTTTTTAATAATTCTCTTTTTTTTTGTATGTTATAATGTTAAAAATAATCTTTTTTAAATTTTTGATATTTGCTTTTTGTAAAAATTTTATATTTCATAAGTTGTTTAGAACATAATTTGCTTAGAGCTTTAAAAAGGGGTTTTTGCCAATTGCTCAGTTTATTTTTAAATGTTTTATTTACTTATTTATTTATTTATTTATTTATTTATTTATTTGTTGTTAATAATAAAATTTACATCAATGCCCAACAGGAACCTGTATGGTCATAGACCGACGAGTTAGGTCCCTGCGGGCAATATATTTTTATACAAAGCAAAATATTCTATCAAAGATTAGTAACTATTAGCATTAAAACATTAGAAAAACTAATAAAGAACAAACAAACAACTACGTATAGATGCGTTAAATACGTTATTAGAACACAAGTTTACAAACCGTAAATTTCAATCATGCCCAGCATTAAATACAAAAATATTCAAAAGAATTAATGTTAATGTTAGTAAACGGGTTAGTAGTCTAACACAATGGAGGGGCCATTCAGCGTTCCGTCTCTGCTATGCAAACGCAACCACGTTAATAATATTAAAAAATAATTAATTCCGCAATGTGGTCCCTCTGGACATTCTTGTTATCTAATATTTTATCTATTTAGATTTAAGTCCGGCCATTATTATTTAGATCCTCTGTATGTGCCATATACTTAATATTAGAATTAGAATACGACAAGAATACGGTCAACAGTCCAATGATCGTTCTAGGATTTAATAACGGAATACGCATAACGTTTCAAGTGTTTCCTAAATATTCTATATGGCTCTAACATTTGAATGTTCTCAGGTAACGTTGAGGCTGCTTTCTCTCAGGTGCCTCAGCAAGCCTTTGTAAGATCATCTGGTGCAATAGTTCTGCTTGATAAGGGCAACCGTATTTTGTGAGCATTACGTGTCGAAAAATTGTGCACATCACGATTTGATTGCTTAGCAATAGGGATAGATATTATTAAAGAGCGCCTTATTACTTTGTATATAAATATGCACGTTTGGATATAATATATTTGCTGTATTGTGAGTATATGCGAAGGCATAAACAAATGAGAGACAGTATCAAATTTATGTGTTCTTAATAATACACGTATAAACCATTTCTATAACTTTAATATTCTATTTAAATTATAAAATGTAGTAGGACCCCAGAAAACTACACCGAAGCATCGTTAAGAATGTATCCGCGTATAATAAAGAAGATAGAGTATATTATTCGGTAAATAATGTAATCTGGAGATTGTACTCATTTTTTGTTTAATTTGGTCATTAAAGTATCAATGTGGAGATTCCAGGTCAGGTCGTGTGTCAAACAAAGGCCTAAGTATTTGAACGATTTGACCACAGATATTAAAGTGTTTTCATAGTAGATCGTTGGTGAAATAATTTCCCGTTTGTTTCGTTGCGTACATAACCTTAGTTTTGCGTACATTAAGAGACATAAGATTCTTGTCGTTCCGTTCTTTTAGTACTGATAGTGTCTGGTTAAGGGATCGCAAAAGACACCTTTGATCCTGGCTGGAGATCAATAAAGTGGCATCATCTGCATAGAGAATAGTTACTACTGGGGAAATCGCAAATGGTAGGTCGTTTATAAACAGGTTGAACAAGAGTGGTGAAAGCACAGAGCCTTGAGGGATTCCCCAGTTTCTAATTAATAACCCGGAAGATGAGCCAGAATGTTTGAAAATACTGCCTATCTGTCAAAGAACTAGATATCCAATCCATTGGTGGTCCATATATATTATAATATTTGGTTAGTTTATTAAGGAGAAGACTGGTAGGAATATTATCAAATGCTTTAGCGTAATCGATAAAGATTGCCGCTACATAGTTACAAGAAGACATTGCTCTAGTGACATATTCAATTAGCTCGTAGTAGGCTGGCTCTGTGCTGCCGTTGGGCGCAAAGCCATGTTGAGACGGAGTAATGAGCGCATAGGTAAACACGTAGTTTTTGCAAACATAGGGAGAGTTGATATTGGACGGTAATTAAAAAAATGAGATATTATATCTGAGCGATATCCTAATGAATCTGGGACTATGGTTGATTTGATCTTATGTATAATATCCGCTATCTCAATAGGTGTGGTTGAAGAAATATAAAAAGTGGGCGGTTTAATAAAGTTGATTTGTGTCTGTATTTTTATTGCATGTATCTATCGTGAGAGTAGGCAATAAAGTTCGTAAAAAATCTGATAACAAGGTTTGAGATATATGCTGATCCTGTGAAAAGGGGCTGTGCCCCTGATTGGTTTTTCCGGTTAATTCATTTAGTTTTCGCCACGTATCTTTGGCAGTACTCAACTGTTCAAACAAACTAGCATAATATTTATGTTTAACTTGGTATATCCGCCTTTTTAGCAGGTTAGAATGAGACTTAAACGCTTTTCGAGCTTGGACAGACGGATTATGCCGCATCTTCATATATAGATTATTGAATAACACATTAAGATATACATAAACAAGGATAATATATTAATCATCATGTATCGATATATAATTGCAAAAACATCTTGTCGACTGTTAATAGTAGATATCTTTAATCAACCAAAAAAGGAGATATTACAGATTGTACTATACTCTGTCCAATAAAAGTTTGACTGGGCGTGTTCAGTTAAATTTCCGGTTTCAATTGTTAGAAATTGTTGCAAAGTAAAATTAACAATGTCTAACAATTGAAATAGGAAAATTAATTGGACACGCCAAGAATTATTGGGAAACACTATTCATAAATTTTTAAAAGCGTAAAAAAATTATCCATTTAATTTTTTAATAAATTAATTAATTTCAATTTTTATAATTAATCTTAACATCTCGCATCTTATTTAGATTACGTATTCCCAAGCATGTAATAGTGTTTTAGGTTATTCTTTTCCAAAATAAAGAACCTTTTTTAAAAAATCCATAAAGGTGTAGGAGAAAATGAATTATGGTAAATTAATTTGATGAATATTTTATGAGAAAATTGTAATTTAAAACATTTTCTTTAATTATATTTTGTAATATTTTAATTTCAATAACATCTTTCAAAGTTTTTTTTCTTACAGAGGAAAAAAGGAATGAAAATGAACAATTTTGAAAAGCTTTGAAAAAAGGAGCGTCGCACTATTTCAAGGTGGCTAACATGCAAATTTCTATACGCATGCTTCCTGTGAAGTGTTCTAAAAGTTAGACTGTTGAAAAGGAAACACGCCTTCCCCAAAATTATACCCCACAATAAAAGGCAAAATTCAGTAGCTTTTACAAATAAAATGGCAACTTCACAAATAATTGGTCAACTAAAACGTTCAAATCTTTGGTGAGCGCAGGAACAATATCCAAGCTGAGAAAAGAAACCATAGAAACCTCTGTAACCACGGTACCAGCAGTAAAGAAAAGGCGAAAAGCTCCTGTTGACGTCTTATTGGGGTGAGTGCCTGTAAGTTAAGCGCCTCAATAACATGCTAAAATCAGCAAACCCACCGAGCCAAAGAAGTATGGTCAGACTGCTGAACCTTCCTAGGTCAACAATCAGGCACAGATAACAAATAACAAATATATGTTATTTGTTATCTGTGATCAGGTATCATATTTCGAATACATTCAATTTGATAATGAGAAGAAGAAAAAATCAAGTTCATGGTATCTCAGCAACCAATATTGAGAAGAGGCGCCAGAGATCTTTGCCTTTGTACAGGTTTCTTCTGAAAAATTTGAAAAACATGATTACCACGGACGAGGCATGGTTCTATTTAACGGGCTGCAGGGGACAGAGAAGAGTTTTTTTATTGCGAAGCCATCATGGTGTGGGGAGAGATTTCGTATAATAGCAAAACGCGTTTGCGAATTATCAAGCCTGGAACTAAGATAAACACAAATTATTATATCAACAGGGTTATCAGGTCATTTTTGGACACTAATACTCGAAAGTTATATTCGAAAGGTAATCACATTCTCCATCAAGATTCTCTCCCTGCTCATGCAGCCCACAAAACTCTTGACTTCTTGGAAAAAAGAAAAGTGAAGTACATTCATCCCGACATGTGGACGCCCCAGTCTCCAGACGCATCCCCCATGGACTATTTTGATTGGGGTTGCTTAAAACAGAAACTGTGGGGTCACAAAGTAACATGTCTAAATGGGTTTAAAAAGGGTCTTTTCGATGAGTGGAAGAAAATACCTCAGGAACTTATTAACAAAGCTCTGGATTCGTTCTTCGCAAATCTACCGTAACCAGGGAAAACAAATTGAGTAGTGTTATTACTGTATCTTGTGCCAATAAATTACAATAAACTTTCAAAATCGTTCATCTTCATTCCTGCCCACCCTCTGTAATTCAGAGCGCGGCAAGGGAGAATTAAACATTTGCTCCGTTCTTTTCTTTTTTTCTTAATTCTTTCCCTCCTTTTTATTTTCATTCAACATACAACCGAATTGAAAATTAACCTACCAGCGAGGGCTCACTATTCCGAGCCAAATTACCCATTCACTTAATGAGAGCCAATGCAGGACGTTGGCTTTTTGATTTTTCCCCTTTCCCTCTATCAACTATATTAATAGATATAACTTCGATGTCACGAATCTAAGTTTTAGGATTTAATTCCACAAAAAATCAATACAGCATGTTAAAGCAGAAATAATTATAAAAAATGCAACTCGGAAGGAGTATTGTTTTCGGCATTCTTAAAATGAAGATGGAAGTTAAGTGAATGCACTTCGTTTGATTCAATTAAAAATATTTACCTTTAGAATATTACTTCTTGTAAATATTAAAAATTTTTGTTTTCCCACATCGGTTCCCTAGCAACTAGCGACTCTATTTGACTTACGTTGCATGTCAGATAGACTAAACGTCCATAGTCTTCACTGTTCTAAAAAAAAAATAACTATTTGTTAGCTGTATAAAAGAAAAAAATAAAACATGTAATACCTCTGAAAGAAAAAACATAGTTAGAAATAGCCGTTTTTTTTCTGTTCATTGTAAAAAAAAATTGTTGAAACTATCTGCTATCTGTAAAAATAGTGTTACTACTCTGCTAAGCTACTACCACAATAGTGTTACTATCTGAAATCAATAATTAGTATGCCAAACTCCAAATGAGATTGTGACAATCATGCTCATAAATTTCTGATGGATACCAATTATCAAATTTATGAAAGAAGCGGCATTTAAGCGATTTTTGTGTCAAAATGATTGATGAAAGAGCGTTATGCTTTTAGACAATGTCTAAGCAGCCTGTGGTAAAGTTGGGTGTCATGTGTCAAAACAACAAATGATAATTACTCTGTAGAAAACCAAAATGACTTGCGTGATGGACGATCGAGCTGAATGGGGTGATTTAGAGTAATTAATTCGATTTGTGTACACTATTTGAGAAGTAGAGGGTGGTTATAAAATAACGTGAGGTATCCAGAGCCCTCTAGCAGTAAAGTATTGGACGAAACATAACCAAATTTGATGGGCGTACATAGTGGACCATGGGATTAAGATTTCTAAAAAAAAAAAAAATAGTACCAAAAGTCGCCACCAATAAAATTTTGGCGCTGCAAAAGTATATTAGTGTGAATACTGAATGAATAAATGCCAAACGACACAGAACACATCAATTATATTAACAACAAATGATTGTAACTTACAAATGAGGTTCAATATGACCACCATCGTGATGTTCCAAAAACTTCATACGATGCATAACATTTTCCACGGCACCTGGCAACATATCAGAATTAAATTGTCTCACCTGTAACTTTATTCGATCTTTCAACGTTGCGATATCGGGGACATGTCCTTGATACATAACATCTTTAAGAAATCCCCACAACCAAAAGTCACAAGGACGGCCTCGGTGGCCATAACGTAGGAAATGCACGACTAATGACTCTGCTGTCAGAGAAATGTTGCCGCAACTCACGCTGTACCTTACGCCCAATGTGGGGTGGTGCACCATCCTGCATGAATGTGGTCGAATCGAGATATCCTTATTGCTGCAATTGTAGAACCACGAAGTTCTGTAGCATATCGGCATACTACTGTCATATTACTACTGTACAGGTCACTAGTCCACTTGCACGATTTTCCTCGTAAAAGATGATAAAAGATGCTGTAAAGCCACACCATACCGTGAATTTTTGAGAGGCTCCTGCACACAAGCGTGCGGATTATTCGCAGCCCAAATGCGGCAGTTGTGTGTGTTAATACCACCGTTCAATGAAAGTATGCTTCGTCACTCCATAAAATCTGCCACGGCCATCTACCATCAACTTGGATGCGTGATAAGAATCTTGATGAAAAATCCAATCGGGTGGCCGCATTGCCAGGGAGCAATTCTTGAACAGAAGAAATTTTATACGGGTAAAACTTCAACATCTGATGCAGGATATTCCGCACCGTTGAGTATGCGATTTGCGTGCGCGGGAATACTGCCCGAGCACTGCTGGTACCCTGCACATTCGCCATCTCCTATTCGACAACAGCAGTTGCAAATTCTTCGACTAACCGCTTGCGTCCCCGGCCTGGTTGCTGTGCTAGAATTCCTGTAGTTTCAAGTCGTTGAATCATGTTTCGGTTCAAGTTTGTTCATCGGTTCTTTTCGTAACTTCCGAAACTCACGAAGGGCAGCATTGGCATTCTCGTTCCGCTGATAATACAGCTTGACTAACAAAGCATGGTCCCGTAAGGTAAGAGCCATCGAAAGGCAGTTGGCCTCAGAATGATCAGATTCTCCCAGCCTTTCCTTTTATACTCATCGCTATACGGAACGCGTTTATGCAAATTAATGCAATTTATTCGGTAAACAGTGCCAAAATTTTATTGGTGGGGCTTTTGGTACTAATTTTTATTTTATTACAAATCGAAATCCCATGGTCCACTATGTACGCCCATCAAATTTGGTTATGTTCCGTCCATTACGTTACTCTCTAGAGGGCTCTGGATTCCTCACGTTATTTTATATCCACCCTGTATTATGAGAACCTAGGGATACTAAATAAAATTACTTACAAGGTATCATCAATTTACAGAAATGAAATACGGTATATAAAGTGGGTGTAAGCAAGGCCGTGCCCAGAATTTTTTTTTTCGGGGAGGGGGGGCTGAGGGGGCTGGCCCAATCCTGCTTGTGGGGGGGGGGGGGGGGCCCCCAATAACAGATTTAGTTGACATGGTGGCCAATTTCGGGGAAGTTGAGGAAGGATGTGGATATCTGTAAGGGTGTATGTAGTTATGATGTGACAAAAGCAAGAGTCCACGAACTTAATGACTGTAGTAATACTTGTATCAAAAGATAAACATGTCCAGAAAAAGCTATTACTTGTTAGTTTCAAATTAGTTTGTGAGATGATCATCAGAGTTCTCCATTGCTGTTTTTGCTTTTACCGATTAGCGATCTTTAGGGTAATCGACAAATTGCTCAAGATATTGCATCAGGAATTACAATTTAATTTTAAATATTTGATACTGCTTAATAAAGACTTATGATTATACTTCTCACAACATGACTTAAGTGTATCAAACTTGGATACGTTAATGAGGAGTGTTAAAACGTTTGCTAAAGCATGTCCTTCTTATTTTTTAAAATCTCTGTATTGCATAAAAGCCTACGTTTTTGGCGCTGAGTTTTCGTACAAGAGAAACAAGTTCTTTTCAGTGATTTCTGCGTACGATATATTTGTGTCAAAATAAAAGTTGTACATCAGAATAAACTATAAACAATTAAAATATGAACATTTTTATAAACCCTGAAGCCGACTTATGTAATAATATCCAATGTTCCAAACATACATTCGACATTACTTGATGTTCGGAAAATTAGCTCCAGTTCTTATTCATTATTTCTTACTAGCGAAGGACCCGGCGTTGCCCGGGATAATTACGCTTGTAGATAAACAGAACAACCTCAAAAAGCTAAATTAAACCTCCAAATTGGTCTAATAATAACTCAATCACTACAATATAGAGCGAAGGGACTATCCATTCTAAGAAAAATCCGAAAGACAGGAATTTACCTCTTCACTTGTGAATTGGGTGTTGATACCATTGTTGATACTTATTGTTGCACAAACTTTGTCTTGCATTGTTGGTCATGAGATATTTCTCATTAATATGCCCTGCCATGAATATCGATTTTTTATCAATAATTATTATTTTTTCGAAATCTGAGGTAGACAGTGACCTTCCTCATGCTTTGAAGGTCATGTATGCGAAATTTTATCAAGATCGGAATAATACTGTAGATTTGTATAAAAAACAAACAAACAAACCCACAAACAAACATCCTTCTTTATATATATCTTTCTTATGCAAATCTACAGTTTTATTCCGATCTTGATGAAATTTTGCATACTTAACCTTCAAACCATGAGGAAGGTCACTGTCTACCTCAGATTTCGGAAAAAATAATAATTATCGATAAAAAATCGATATTTATGGTTATGGAAGGGCATATTAATTAGAACTATCTCATGACCAACAATGCAAGGCAAAGTTTGTGCAACAATAGGTATCAACAATGGTATCAACACGCAATTCACAACACTCTGCACGGACCAACCAATATATATCTCATGACCAACAATGAAAGGAAAAGTTTTGGCAAGAATAAGTATCAACAATGGTGTCAGCACGCAATTCACCAATAACAATGAGCACAAAATTATTCAAAGAATTATATCAATGAACATAAAATGATGATGCAATGACAGAACATTCGTTTCCAAGAATTAGTAACAATGAACTGGAAATGGATATAATAGACGATATAGATAGGGCAGTCTCTCTCGATGAGGCAAAGGAGGTACACGTGTCTTCCTTCAGCTCCCTAACAAGCGTTCAGACGATTGGGAAAAGTGTGTGTGCTTCTTTGTGTATGTGTGTGGGTTTACCTACAAGCGTAATTATCCCGGGCAACGCCGGCTCCTCTGCTAGTCTTCTATATATATAAAGAAGGATGTTTGTTTGTTTGTGGGTTTGTGGGTTTGTTTGTGGGTTTATTTGTTTTTTATACAAATCTACAGTTTTATTCCGATCTTGATGAAATTTTGCATACTTGACCTTCAAAGCATGAGGAAGGTCACTGTCTACCTCAGATTTCGGAAAAATAATAAATATCGATAAAAAATCGATATTCATGGTTATGGCAAGGCCTATTAATGAGAAATATCTCATGACCAACAATGCAAGGCAAAGTTTGTGCAACAATAGGCCCATCGTGTTCGCATCAGCAATGGTATCAACGCGCAATTCACCAATAACAATGAGCACAGAATGATGATGTAATGTTAAAGCAATCTTTCCAAGAATTATAAAAATGAACATAAAATGATGATGCAATATGGATAAGTTTCAATTTGTAACACTGCATAGAATTCCTGTTATTCAGGCTTTTCTTAGAAAAGAGAGTTCTTAGTACTTAACAATTTCTTGAAAATCTTTAAAAATGATCAGTAACTGGAGATAATGGAGAGTTAGCAGACTATTGAGAAAGAGTGGAAAGACGACAGAGGAAGCACTCCTTTAGCTCCGTGATGTATTGAGCAAATGGGAAGCAAGTAAATAGAAGAATCGGCGACAGCTAGACGGCACAAAGTGATGAATGGCCAAGTTTTGCTTCAACACATCGAGAGAAGAGTGGAAATTGCAACAACATCAAGTGTACATCTGAGGTAAGATTACGTGAGTAAGAAATTATTTAGACTAGCAGTGGCATCCTTGGAGAGGTCCAGCCATTGTGAGCCTTTAAAAACTTTTTTTCGAATTTTCATTAAGAATTTTTACTGTATTAATTCTAAGCATTTTCATGTGTTTATTTTTAAGATATTGCAAAATTTTATTTAATTTTTTGAGATTGTTCTGTTTACCTCCAAGTGTAATTATCCCGGGCAACGCCGGGTACCTTTGCTAGTTATATACACTGAGTGGCCAAATTATTATGACCACCCCCTTAATACAGTGTTGGGCCTACTTTCGCTCTTACTACTGCTTGCATTCTTCGGGGCATGGATTCTATGAGATGTTGGTAGGTTGAAGGAGAAATTTGAGACCAACTGTGAAGAACTGCACCTTCCAATTCCTGCAGATTTGTTGGTGCTGGATCCCGCTGCCTGATGGCCCGTTCAATCTCATCCCACAAATTCTCAATGGGATTGAAATCTGGCGATGGTGCAAGCCAAAGAAGCAAGACGAACTCTCCGGCATGTTCTTCGAACCATCTGAGGACGACGCTAGCCTTATGACAAGGAGTATTGTCCTGCTGGAAGTATCCATCCCCATCAGAGTACACTATTAACATAACGGGATGTACTTGATCTGCGACAATACTTAAATAATCTTGAGCACGCACACGTCTGTGCAGAGTAATCAAAGGACCCAAACAATGCCAAGAAAACATCCCCCAAACCATAATACCGCCGCCGCCAGCTTGAAGTGTTGTGGCGATGCAGGTGGGGTCCATGCTTTCGTGTTGTTTTCTCCATATTCTAACCCTGCCATCTGCATGATGCATTTGAAATCGTGACTCATCGGACCACATGATCCTTTTCCAGTCATCTACTGTCCAATCCTTGTGCTCCTTGGCGAACTGGAGACGTCTGCTCTTGTTCAAGGCAGGCTGACAGTAGAGGCTTTCGAACTGGTCGTCGGCTTCCATAGCCTAAACGATGTAATGAGCGACGAACAGTTCGTTCAAAGGCGGTCACATTTTGTCCTTGATTAAGATTTGCTTCTATTTGACGCACTGTTGCTCTTCTGTCGCCCTGGACAACTCTGGACAATCTCCTTTCAGCCCGAGCATTGAGGAGCTTGTGACGACCACACGCTTGACGTTGAGAGTCGGTTTTTTCCTTGGTAGTTCACTCTCTGTAAACATTAATAACTGCTGCTCTTGAACACTTCACAAGTTCAGTTGTTTTGCTGATACTGGTTCCGATACTACGCGCGCCGACGATCATCCCGTGTTCAAACTCAGTTAAATCACGTTTTTTGCCCATATCGTCGCAAAAGACACAGTGCAACTGATGGTTCACCTCACCTACATTCCCTTTTTATAGCTCTCTAGCCTTCTAGCGGCAGCGCTGTGACGCAATAGCTCATTTGCCTAAAACTGTCAGGTGGTCATAATAATTTGGCCACTCAGTGCATATAGAAGATGTGTGTTCATCAAACTTTCTGATATTTGAATGAGAGAAATTCTCGATCTGTGAACCAGGTGCCCGCACAACCATTGGGCATTTCATCTTGACAACTTGGTTATCTTTAAGACACTTAGTGACAGCATTACCGTACGGTGTTTGCGATAGTCCAGTTGGTAGAGGCGTCAAGCGTGATACTCGTGATTCTTGGTACGAATCCAGGTTGCAGAATTTTTCCTTCCATTTTTTTCAAATAATATCTTTACCTGATGTTTGGAAAATTAGCTCCAGTTCTCATTCTTTATTTCTTGTGGTTTATCGTGCAGCTTAGGCTAATGACTTGAAGCCGGCCAGGTGGCCGAAAGGGCTAAGGCGTAGGCTTTCTAGTTCTTGAGTCCATCTGGTCGTGGGTTCGAATCTAGCCGTGGGTATGGGATGTTTGTGTTTGTCCTGGGCTGCGTACAGATATAACTTGTGTAAAAGGCGCAAAATGACCTTAGTACTCGACGCCAAAAATTCTAATAAACCAACCAACTTAATGATTTGAATATGTTTAAAGCAAATTCTCAAGTGACAGCATCTGTCAGCCAAATGAAGAATGATCTAGCATTGCATTAAATACGTAATTCGGAGCAATGCTATCATCATTCAGCAGTATCAGATTGGTGGGGGAGAAGAACCGTTAAAAGATTGTAAAATTAAAGATGTATTTTTAAATTTCAAAAGTTCGTTTTATTAATACCTTTTTCATAAATTTCGATATGTCAGAAAATACAAGAAAAACACAGCAATCAACTTCACAGAAATAAAAGCAAACTTAAAAGAAATAAACAAGACAAAACAAAATCAATAAAGAAGTTTAATCCCACCGGAAAAGTTGAATTTGCGGCCTATAAGCAATAATAAATGAAAGATATTCAGAAAGCTTATTAGTTTTATTGTTAGTATTTGTTAATGTAGAAATCGTGAACAATTTATTCTTAGAACTCTCATATGACTTGCACACTCTCTGGCCATTCGTCACCGCACACCCCGATACAAGGAGGTGGAACGGATCCTGCACGACATCACTGTCGTGTAGGGCCGCCTTTCACCGCAATGACACCCAACCCTTCGAGGAAAACTTTCCACTAATTTGCAATACGTGTCGGCGGGAATCTTGCTCCATTCATCCTTCAAATTAGCAAACAGCTCAGTGGTGTTCTTTGGGTGGCATGGTCTGGTTCTCAACCGGCGTTCTAATTCGTCCAAATGTGTTCAAAGGGGTTGAGGTCTGGACTTTGGGCTGGCGGCCAAGTTCCCCACACCCATTTCCTCAAACAAGGTGTTAATAATGCCTGTCGTATGACAGGGAGCATTGTCGTGCTGAAACAGGTATAGCCATTACCAAAGTGT
This sequence comes from Rhysida immarginata, assembly GCA_023313115.1. Classification (NCBI taxonomy): domain Eukaryota; kingdom Metazoa; phylum Arthropoda; class Chilopoda; order Scolopendromorpha; family Scolopendridae; genus Rhysida; species Rhysida immarginata. The sequence continues at coordinate 135,577 of JAHWFO010103670.1, forward strand.
TCCTACAATATCGGTACCGCAGAATTGTCCAGAATTGTTTGGTACACTTCGGGATTCATGGTTTCGCGAACTAAAACAAGAGGACCAAGACCATACCACGTAATGCAGGACCAAACCATGATGCCACCTCCGCCGAATTTCACTGTGTGTACGACATCCATCGAATCACCACAACTGGTAGCGGGATTCATCACTCCATAGGATGGTTTTCCATTGTTCTGGAGACCAGTGGCGGCATTCCTTATACCATTGTAACCGACGAGTCGCACTGAGGGCTGTGATATTTGGCTTGTGAACTGCTGCTCGTCCACAAAAACCAATGCGACAATCTCCAGATGGACGGTACGATCACTTGCTTCACTAAACGACGCCAATCGAAAGTCCTGTACCAACGTTTTTAACGAAGCCTTTCGGTTTGATATCATCACACGTTTCAAGCATCGACGGTCGGTTTACTGGGTCTAGGTTACCATGTTATAACGCCCTCTCGCTTCCACTTCAAGATAATATCACTCACTGTCGAGTAGGGATCTGCAATTTGTTGAAAATCTCACGGATCGAATACCCAAACCTGTGGGCTTCAATGATCATCCCTCTTTCCCCCACACTAAGTTCGCGTCGTCTGTTCATATTGATTGCAGTAACTGCTATGAGTGTATTCTAGCCCGTCAACGTTTTTTATAAGTTGTATGACGTGCACGGACGATCCCATGCGCTTTTGGAAAGGTATTCGGTGAAGAATGGCTAGATAGTGTATTCCGTCCGTACAATTCAAGCAGTGTTGCCGAGTGTTTTCTCAAAAGATTACTGCCGGCCAGGTGGCCGAGAGGACTAGGGCGTAGGCTTTCTAGTTCTCGAGTCCGCCTGGTCGTGGGTTCGAATCCCGCCGTGGGCATGGATGTTTGTGTTTGTCCCGGGCTGCGTACAGATATAACTTGTGTAAAAAGGCGCAAAATGACCATAGTAGTCGACGCCAAAATTCTAATAAACCAACCAAATCAAAAGATTACTAAATAATACGAGGCGTGTTTTTAAGTATCATTTGATATATAAAAAAGGACAATTTTTAACACATTAATTTTTATATGAAAGCCTGGATCTTAATCTACTTTTCAACATAATTTTCTTCTATATTAAGACACTTAGGCTGGATTCACACTTCGACGGATTCCGCGACGGAAGGCATCGACGGCAAGGGCTTGCGGTCAAAGGAGCGCGAATATCGGGCGGAAAAAAGATAGTACCCAGACGGTAGGCTTGCCAGAAACTGTAGACTATAATTGAACAAACAAGCCAGGGGAAAACACAATTCCACAATGAATATTTATCAAGAACTGGTTTTTATATGAATATCAAGAACTGTTTTTTTGATCTGATCATCCTGTATCACGCTGACGAAGGCGGCGTGGCCGTCGAAATGCGCATTCGTGCTAATAAATATTCATTTTTGAATTGTGTTTTCCCCTGGTTTGTTTGTTCGATAGTACCCAGTTTGAGTTGGATTTCATCCTGTTTTCTACCTTTTCGCCGCAATTCCTTGCCGTTGACGCCTTCCGTCGCGGAATCCGTTATAGTGTGAATTCAGCCTTATCGTATCGTACGACCACCTCACAGAAATCGACCGCCTCCACACGACTCCAGCACGGTCGTTTTGACATCAACATTGACTGTGTTACCCCGAGGCAAAAAATCCACAAGCAAAACGCCCTGCCTATCTCAAAGGGCTGAAATTGTTTGCTTGAACTTCACTTTCTTGAGCGGTGTTGAACGTTTCCATTTCATGGACTCATTGTTTTGATTCCGGTATAACGTGAGGGCCTAGTGATTACCATTTGTTCTTACACTTGTTCGATGACGACGTAAAACGGCCGCGCTGGAGTGGTTAGCAAATCAGGCTACCGATGTTTATGAGGATGGAATTCAGAAGCTGGTCGTACGATACGAAAAGTACCTTAATATAGGTGGAAAAAATGTTGAAAAGTAGATTAAAGTCCGGGCTTTCATATAAAAACTAAGGTGTTAAAAATTGTCCTTTTTGTATATCTAAACGGTACTTACTTAAAAAACACGCCTCGTATAAACACCTACAACTCATGTTTTGCATGCAATTATAAGGAAAAGAATAGGAAAGACAGCGTTTGATTATATTCATATTTAAAACTTGGTTAATTTTATCCTATGTAAAAATTTTGTCCTCTTCCGTGTACAGTTAATTTATTTTCAAATAAAAAAAAGCAAACTCACCCTGTATTTCTTTTTATAATTTTTCTTAAATAAAAAGTACAGATTAGAGTTCAGTAAGTGTCTGGACGGTTTTCAGCTTGTCCGGCGGCTTTCTTGCTTCTAATTTATTACTCTATCATATGTACATAATAAGTAAATGCGTTATTTTTAGAACTTATTTCTTAAGACATTTGTGTGATAATAGATCACGAAAGGCCCTGCCGGCGACGTTCTACTTAACGTTCAAAGACTGAATCATCGAGAATGAGAATGAATATCATCGAGATCCACACATGATGACTTTGGACGCGTCTTCGGTTTTTTTAAAATCGTTATCTACACACCATTTTTTTTTTTTGCCTTATATAACAGCTGAAAGACATAAAATACTGTAGAATAAAATGGTTTCATATTATTCCCAGAAATAGCAGATACTGCGCACAGTTGAATTTCCCTCACTAGCAAAAGCAGACATGTCATCGCAAAAATGTTACGGCAAAGGTAAGTTATCGATAATCCGCTATTCGGCAAAGGTAAATTACCGATATTCCTGACTCTCTTGCCGCTTCCTACTAATACGTAGAAAGTTTCACCTTAGACTTTGATTGGCAACGTTTCTCAACTTTTGAGAACAAATACTCCAGAAATCTTAAAATAATTAATAGTTTCATGTTAATGCGCATAAAACTCTGATCTCGTAATAATAATAAATAAATAACATATTGAATTTAGCACTAAGCTACGAATTTCAATTAACATAGCCGAACTTTTCAGCTTACTTTGAAGCAGAAGATGGTTTATGAATTTTAAATAAATTTTTGATTAAAATAGTAGTGAAACTGTACAGTGGCAGTATTTTAGAAAGAAATTATTTGACTGACAATTATATTGTATAAATAATAAAATCAGGGTCGTTAGTAAAAAATAATTGAAACCATTTGACGACCTGGCTAACATTTTGATTGCTTTCCATTCTATCCTGGAAGCATAAAGTTTACAATGAACTTCATATATACAGCTTTTCAAATTCAATTTTAAAAATAAAAAATAATAAAATCATTTTTTTTTGCCCTTTGGGAAGAAAAAAGGAAAAAGAAAAAAAGCATGAAGGACGTGTAAGCATCGCTAATAATTCGCCTAAGTTCTAGCTCATTTACCGTCTGATCGTTGCCCGTCCAACATAATGTGGCAATTTAATTAAGAAAAGGCGTGCAGTGTGTAACAACGCAATTGCTAAGAAGTCAGGAAGAACCACAATCGCTTTAAATTAAATATGCAAATTAAATATAAGAAGGATAACGATCTGAATTTTATTTAATTTAATGCTGTAATCGAATGAGATATAATAAGGTGACCCAAACTTATCCAGCATAATTGTTTAGGAACATTGTATGGTTCAAATGGAAAAAAAATGTCCTATAAACATTACATCTAGTTTCGATCGTATGTGAGATATCGACGTTTGTCTATTTTCTTTTATTTAGAGTCTTTTCCTGGACAAAACGTAGGTTTACCCATTTATTCTTAAATGTACCCTTCCTGTTTTGCATATGCCAAACAGGAAGAGGAATCGTAGTACTTGTAACCTGTGTGAAAGGTATTTTATTGACTTGGCGGTTGATTTGAGCAATTGCTCATATTGTGCAAGACAACGTCGAAGCTCATTATGCCGTTTGTTTTCACAAATGAAGAATATGCGGACATTCATTTTTACTATAGGCTTGCTGCTGGTAACGCTGCAGAAGCTAGCAGGTTGTACGCGGATGCATTTCCTCATAGGCGCCATCCACGTCGGGAAGTGTTTTGGTTAGTATTCGCATGTGAGCACTGTTAAGATTTTGAATGCGTAACTCGGAAACTACTCGTTGGAATACGATCAAATTTAAACCGTATACAGAGTTATATGTACCCTATTCCTCCAAAATTTATTAATCTAGGCGTTGCAAAACCTGAGTTACTAACTTGTTGATCTTGGTGGCGGCATTTTTATTTCTGTTCATATCTCATTTAGCGTTCAAATTCGGACCCACATTGCATTAATAGAAATTGTTCATTCTGGTCACCTCTGTCATTGCTTACAGTTATACACACTTTTTCAGAATAACCCTGTATACATGGGAAATCTATATATATAAAGAAGGATGTTTGTGGGTCTGTCTGTGGGTCTGTCTGTGGGTGGGTCTGTGGGTCTGTGGGTCTGTTTTCTATACAAATCTACAGTTTTATTCCGATCTTGATAAAATTTCGCATACATGACCTTCAAAGCATGAGGAAGGTCACTGTCTACCTCAGATTTCGGAAAAATAATAAATATCGATAAAAAATCGATATTCATGGTTATGGCAAGGCATATTAATGAGAAATATCTCATGACCAACAATGCAAGGCAAAGTTTGTACAACAATAGGTATCAACAATGGTATCCACACGCAATTCACAAACGCTCTGCATGGACCAACAATCAATATCTCATGACTAACAATGAAAGGAAAAGTTTGTGCAAGTGTAATTATCCCGGGCAACGCCGGGTACCTCTTCTAGTTGAAAATAAAGACTAACGAACTCAAAAATGAGCGTAAAATCGACCCCTTTTTATTCAATCAAAGAAGTCATCATACATCTTATCTTATTTCATCAAGGACAAATTGCATTTATGTTGATAATTAGAAGGAACAATAGGGCGCCTCTCAACATTGATTGTACTAACGTTAATGTTCTAGTGCATTATTTGAACAAATTAGTTCGAACAACTCTTTGGTTCAAGGGGTGGGGACGTTACGGCAAAAGCGAAGTTCGTAGACTCCGCGATTCAAAAAAAAAACTAGACAAGGAATTGAATAGTCCGCAGTCATCTAGTTGCGGGCAGATAGAGGGCAAACATCAATAGATTCACAAGGAGTCTGACACGCGGTGGGAGGGGGGGGGGGGGAAGGCGGGAGATTGTTAATAGAGGATCGTCCACCTTCACCTACCAAATCCATGGTCGAGGTTCTCGAATTGTTGCTGTCATAGGCTGCATCACTGGCTGTAGAACGATTCAATTGAGTCGCCAGAAATACTTCCGCACTCGAAACTGATAAATGGAGGGGCGCTAGGGAAAAGAAAATACATCTTATCGGGCAGACTTCCATGCAATCGTACTGGAATTAAAAACGCATTTTAATTGAGATATACTCATCTGAGGCCAAAACATTGAATCAATCCAGGATCGGAGTCTTACGCATTCTCATAATTACGTCGTCATTAAATACTCCGCCAATTTGATCTGGGATGTCTGAGTAGTTAACGGTTTTCATTAAAAAAAAAATAGCACAATCCCATCATCCAACAATGAAAGTTGGATTGTTGCTAGCACCCAGTTGGTCCGGTGACTTTTTCACTTCCAGACCTTGTTATCTCCTTGGCCTCGAGAGTTACATCAGGCATCTTTCCTCATCGGTAACAATGGATCGTTATTATAAAATGGCAAGCACCAACAGGGTACCCATAAACTACGTCATTAGTTTGATTTCTTCGTAGACACATCAAGCAAAGTAAACACGAATTTCAATTTCTGATCTCAAGAGAGGGACACATCCGTGTGCCAAATTTTTCGGATCAGTCACGAGAACAATCTAGCACTTCAACAGACGAGAAACGAAACTAAGCTGCGTGGTCGAACAGGGGCACGAATTACAGCATTGGGGAGGCCAGCTGTTTCTCCGGAGGCGAACACTGAACTCGAGAGGGACCTGCGTACTTGTTTGGGGCGTAACAGCATGTACACAGTATATGTCGTAAAGGAATGGGATTCTTCGTCACTTTCAGGAAATGAAGTGGCATACGAAATACCGAGGCAATTACTAGAAGTCAACTTTCATGATATTAACAACGTCTCCTTCACCGAATACTGGAAGTTGTAATTCGTTGTGTTTGTTTGATTGTTTTCGTTCTCCGTTTTTTGACAATACAGATCGAACCTCGTTATAACGAAATTGTAGGGGGTGCCTAAATTAATTCGTTATAATGAAATTTCGTTTTAATGAAAACATTAATTTATCGGCCTGTTTAATTTTTAATAACTGTACAGTACAATTTAAAACACAAATAAATATATAGTTTATTTAAATTAACAAAAATACACACTGATGCTTAAAAAAATTTGTAATTTTTGATTGAACAAAATTTTCAAATATAGTTTAAGGAACATTTAATTAACTGTACAATTCTTTTAATTTAGAAAAACATTCGCAATAATATCAGCATCAGTGACTTCACTGCACGTAAGTACGTCCTGATCAACATTGATGTAATCCAAAAAATCGACAGCTTCTTGAATTGATTTCCATAAAGATTGTGTTTCAAGATTACTCAGCAAATTATCATTGTCTAATATAGCATGGTCAGTATTTGTGCAATGATTCAGAAATCCAGCTTTTTTTCCCCCAATGTATTCGATATTGTTTCTTCCTCCACTAAGTACCAGGATGCAGCAATCCAATCAATTAAAGGCAACGACACATCAAAAGGAATGTTCATTAGAAGGTGTTGTAGTAATCGACTTCTACACCACCTTAACAGCACGAATGATACTCAAATCTAGTGGCTGCAAAACTGCTGTATAATTCGGTGGAAGAAACTCAACACAAACGTTTCTTAATTGTGGTGGTGCATTGTGAGCGGGGCAATTGTCGACTAACAGCAAGATTTTCCGATTTTCACTTTTCATTTTTGCATCAAGTTTATTGAGCCATTCAGCAAAATTGTCCCAAGTCATCAATGCACGTTTATTCGCACGATATTCACAAGGCAATGAGCGCACGTTTTTGAAACATCTAGGTTTCGCTGATTTTCCGATGATTAGGGGTTTCAATTTTTCAGTTCCAGATGCGTTACAACATAACAGTGCAGTCAATCTTTGCTTTGATTTTTTGCCTCCCTTGCAGCACTCGCCTTTTACAGCCAGCGTACGATGTGCCAGCAAGTGGTAGAAGATGCCAGTTTCGTCTGCGTTGAAAATGTTGCACGAATCAAAGTCTTTTATGATTTCTTTTATGCCATTGACACAGAATTTTCTTCTCCACAAATTGCTTTCGATGAAATACCATAACGTGCATTAAATCTGTAGAACCATCCTGAACTTGCTTTGAAATCCATATGCCCAAGGACAGATGCAAAGGTTAAAGCCTTTTCTTGAACTTACTGGAATGTTTCTGGATCTTACTTCTTGAAACCATTGAAAAACAGCTTTTTCAACATCTTCATAATTTGCACATCATATTTTCTTGCGTTTTGGGCCGATTTCCTTCTTGACAAGCGCCTCAGTTTTGTCCCGTTCTTTTAAAATTGTACTTAATGTTGAAGGACCTATGGCGAAATTTTTAGCAACTTCTCCTTTTTTTATTTTCCCTCCATCTACTTGCTCGATCATCTGCAATTTTTCACCAAGATTAATTTGCCGACGTTTTTGTTTTGTTGCCATTGCAGAACAGATTTGACTGTAATGTTTCTCAGAGTGCTGTGCAACGACTATATGCCCTGATGGTACAAAGTTCAACTCAAAGTCACAAATGAATACACAAAAAAAAACACCGCAATGAAAACTCTGGTCACAACTCTCAGTTCACGGCTCTGCTGAATTCACGACTGAAAATTCAAAAGTTCTGTTCTGTTATACTCGGCCTTTCTCCGTCAGAGTCTCTTTCTCGGCGTCGCGTCTTTCTTGGCATCGCGTTTTTCTTGGCGTCGCGTCTCTCTCCTTCTAAAGAGCCCGGATGAGCAAAGGAAAGTACTGTATCTGCAGACAACCGAAAAAAAAATTCGTTCTAAACCTAATAAAACTGCCCGTGGGACCGAAATATTCTTTCGTTCTATTGAAATATTCGCTATAATAAAATTCGTTATAATGAAATAAAATAAGCATTATTTTAGTTACACACGGCAGGGGCCAAAAAATTTTTTCGTAGTAATGAAACTTTCTTTATAATGACGTTCGTTGTATCGAGGTTCGACCTGTAACTTATTTTCCTATTGTAACTTTCTGCTCAATAGTCTCATTGCAACACACCAAAATCTGCCTCACACGTTGGGTGCCATTGTAATTTCTGACCACTTGATTGCCAACCCCCCTTCTTTTCTTTATTAAAATTAAAATCAATAAAATTAGTTTAAGAGTGATCCATTCACATCTAGCTCCTAAATTCTTATTTACCAATCAAGGGCAGAAAGTTAAGTTCTTGAAAAAGTGACAGCGGGTGTCTTATTAGAATAAAGGTAAACGAAGTTTGAGAATCAAAACAATAAAAAAATCTGTATTCAAGACTCAATATTTGACCGATGAAGTACAAGAAATTAAAGCTTAGCCTAAAGAAAGGAAAGGATAGTGCTTACTCAAGACAGAAGAAAGGTAAATCTAGGTAAATATTGGTAATTTGCAATTTCAAACAAAAAGATTCAATATCAAATGAAATTATTTACTCTTCAATTAAATCGTTCTCTCTCAATATAGAGAATTCCAATTTCTTCCATCACACTGAGATTCTTTTAAATTATCAAAAACATCTTGCACACGCACACTTGAAGATCAACGTCGCACACTGGGAGAACCCGGATCTATTGATGAGTAAGTCTGATATTTTGCTCAAATTGTCCTCACCAAGTTCGACAGATTACTCGCCATTCTCAGTTGTCTTCTCAGCAAATCTTCACCAAAGGCACGCATCATATACTGTATGTTGAGGACTTCAGGTGCTCGCCGTCTTCAAAATCTCCCTGCCAATGGGTAGATGGGTTTATCACAACTATGTTGAGGATCTATACTTGCTTCTCGCTCTCACTTGATGCTTACAGGCTCACGTAACTTTCAATGATGGGGTCTTTCTTTTCTCCGATCCAATACGAAAAACTTAATGGAGTGTTTGAGAATATCACGAACTTTTTATTTAGAAAAACTTAACTCATTAATCATTAATATACCTAGTCGTGGATAGCGGAGTAAGGAAAATGACGCAGTTTGTGATGAGAAATTAACTAATCTCTTTAATTCACAAATTAGAATACGAATTGGTATTATAAAACAAAGATATAAAGTCACATTCGAGAATTCCAACAATGAATAAATGAGCCAATGGTTTGAATTAATGCTTGGGCGTGGAACGGAGTTAACGGGATTCGGGCCTCAAATTGGAATCCGTGGGGACCTTCCTGTCGAATTGATCTGGTGGCTGTGGGCACCGCATTCACAGAGAGCGGCGACCCTTGAGGGTTTCGAGGAGTGACGACCAATTCTAAGGGCAATAAATCAAAAAATAAACACAAGCATTAATAAAGTCATTTGGTTATCCATAGGAACTTTTCTACGTAAAGTAAGGCCGAGAATCAGAGAAGAGAAATTAGTTCAGGCCGTCGAGAAAAAGCTAAAGCCGAGCGCGGCTCGCAGCTAGAGATCTCTGCCTGGCGCGCGCTCGCTAGCTGATGATCCTCCTTGGGCGGGGTGGTCGTTGCACCCGGGATGCTAATATTGTCGGCCTCCGACGTATGGCTTTCCTTCTGTAACGCTGCGTAAGGCGGAATTCCTTCCCGGTTTCTATCCACAAGAAATGGCTCTGGAAGGCTTTCCGGCTCGTCCGTTAGGCACTGCTGGGCGGTTGAGGTCTCCGTTAATTTAATTTAATTTCCCCGTGGAAAAGCGGCTGGTTTATGTCTCCTATTGATATCCACAGTCAAAAGGTATTTACTCTTTTTAACATTCTATCCAATATTATAAATCTGTTTTTTTATAAAGCTGGTCGCATATAAACAAAAAAAATCCTACACACCAATAAATTCAACAATAAATCTTTTCATATTCCTATAAAAAGACTATACTCCTTCTAAGCATGCTTAATTAAAGTCAACACGTGAAACGTCACACTATCGCATATTGAGATGACCATTAGGGTAGCCAAGCTTCTTGTCTAACTCACAAGGGAAGGACACAACCTCCGTCCCACTAAAGTTCTAGATAGATTCCAATGGGCTTAAACATAAGAAGGGTTTAGGTCAACACACCTTCGTTTTTTAAAAAAAGCGACGACAAAAGAAAACCTAAGAAGAGTGACATCAAGAACTGCAGTTTATATACCTAAAGAGTTTGCAATAATTTCACAAAATTGATAGCGGAATCGTTAAGGCGCTTCCCTGCGTTAGCGAAACTGGTGAGTTCGAGTCTCTCCTCTTATGTACCTGTTTTTTTTTCAGACGTTATATGGGCCAAAAATAAAAGACAGGGACTTAAGAGAAGAGACTCGAACTCGCAAATTTCGCTTCCACAGAAAAGCCCCTTAACGATTTCGCTATCAATTTCGTGAAATTATTGCAAACTCTTTAGGTATATAAGCTGCAATCCTTGACGCCGCTCTTTTTAGGTTTTCTTTTGACGTCGCTTTTTTAAAAAACGAAGGCGTGTTGAACTAAACCCTTTTATACATTTTTTTCCAGTGTTCTGGGAGCATCTGGATGTCGGTTCTGTAAAAATTTTCAGGCTGATGTCGAAACCACGTCAGGACAGCCTTTTTCACTTCCTCATTGAAGCCGAACCTCTGCCCTCCCAAGAGCTCTTTCAATGCTCCAAAAAGGTGATAGTCGCAAGGACAGAGATCCGGGCTGTATGGAGGATGTGGTAAGATATCCTATTTGAGTTACATATCAGTTTGGCTGTGTGTGGTCAGGCACTGTCTTGCAGAAAACAAACACCACTGGTAAGGAGTTCTGGTCGCTTTTTCCTTAGTGCCGGAGCTCTCAAAATGTCACAGTAGTAAGGTGCATTTATGGTTCGACGTTCTTCCAGAAAATTAACATGAATGATACCCTTAATGCCCAAGAAAACAGTCGCCATCGCTTTCGTTGCCGACGGTGTCATCTTGAATTTCTTGGGTCGTGGTGAGTCAGTGTGTCGCCACTCCATGCTCGCACGCTTGCTTTCAGGAGTAAGCTTATGGTGATGAATCCATGTCTCGTCGGTGATCACAACACGCCTTAGGAAGCTGTCACCTTCCCCGTCATATTGCTGCAGCAGCATGGAACAGATTTCCACCTGGGTGGTTTTGTGATCCTCGGAGAGTTGCACAGATCTTGTTGAATTTCAGCTTATCATGTCTCCACACTGCCTGCGCTGATGTTCAGTATTGAAGCCAATTCTCGGACATGAATCCGCCTGGTGTCCCTTATTAGCTCATTTGCTCGTGCGATGATGCCATCATTGACAGCACTTGCTGGCCTTGCCTTATGAGGTTCATTGCCGGTAGATTCTCGTCCTCCTTCAAACTTTTGGCACCAAGCAAAGACGGATGATCGAGACAAACATGACTCGGTGGCCTGTCTGTGAAGTCTCTGATGAATTTCAGATGCTTTCACACCTTCGTTGTGGAGAAACTTGATGATTATTCGTTGTTCCACTTTGGTCAACGCATCGCTGTCCGCCATTTTGTTTAAACAAACAATCGGTTGTCATGGAAACCGAATGACTGGTGCTACATTTGCATGACAGGCGGTATTTGCCATTCCAACAATGAAAGTTTAGATTTTTTACAACAATGAAATTTACAAAAAATAAAGTTCAGATCAAATTTGAACGCCCCTCGTATATAAGCTCTAACTCTTGATGTCGCTTTTTTAAAAAAACGAAGGTGGATACACTAACAGCCGACGACGTTTTATGCAGCTGGCATATCCAAATTGATGTCACGGTGGGAAAAATGCATTGCCATCGGTGGTGGTATGTAGAAAAATAAGTTATGAACTGCTACCCCTGCACACCTAATGTCGTCTTCTTTGACCAATAAATTGCTGTGACTAAAATATGTGGAACCGACTTATTTATTTTCCCTCGTAAATTTTATACCAAATATTTGAGAAATCTAATAAATGCAGCAGTTTTCAAAATCAAATGTATTCTTTTTTATTTTATGTGATAAAAACAATCATCAAGCTTCCAAATATTAATTTTAATAAAAATGTCTCAGTTTAACGAGCCGATTCTCATAGGATTCCAGATTAAAGAAGTTTGAGTATATTAGCTTTTGTTAGTTGGTCGGCTTGGTGGACGGAGACTGCTGAGGCGCAGGTTTTGTCGCTCTCGAAACCAGCAAACTGCGGTTTGGAATCCTACCGGGGGCTATGACGTTTGTGTTTGTCTTATACTAACAACCCTGTACCGGGCTTCGACATGTGGTGGACAATCCGAGGATTGTCTATCTATATCTATATACTAGCAGAAGACCCGGCGTTGCTCGGTATAATTACACATGTAGGTAAACAGAACAATCTCATGAAGTTAAATTATAACTCAAAATTGGTTAAATAATAACTCAATCAATACAACAGAGAGCGAAGGGACTATCCATTCCATGAAAAATTCGAAAAACAGGAATTCTAGGTGATATACCGGTTCTTTATTTACCTCGTCATCTAGGATCCTAGAAAACACGGAGGATCCTAGAAAACTATTGAACAGTGACGGGGGCCCAGTAGATGTAACCCACCTAAAAGACATCGGAAATCTGATACATCTACCAAAATTGACCAAGAGAAGACCGAACTTGACGAGCGAAACCAGATCAATGTCGACTGAGTGACCCTGTAATTTTATTGTATTTTGTGTTGTAATTTGATCTAATTGGCTGTTTGTAAAAACTGGTAAAATTTTTTTTTGATTGTTCCTTTACTTCGTGCTGTAGTAACTTGTTCACTATTGGCTGTTTTTCCCTGACTTTATACTAAAAAAAGATGTTGTAAAATCCTTGCCCTTTTATCTGAACAGGTTTGTCTGTTCTGATCAAAATCCTTGTGTACGCTGAAGAAGGCAGCGTGGCTGCCGAAATGCGCATACGTCCGATTAAAAGTTTTATGTGGATCAGTGGTTTCCTGTTATCTTTATTAGCAGATTACCAAGTAGTGAATGACTCCAAACAGATTGCTGGGATTGCAGAGCACGCAGACAGTAACGATCATGTACATCCACTGCCATCCAAAAAGAGAGCTATTTCTTCGAGGTTGTTGCTGCCATATATGTCCACATCAAAGCCAAGGAAATATTGTTGCCCTGAAAAATAATATTATATCCTGTTTAATAATCGTTCGAAGGTTAATTTTTATCTAATGAAATGACATCGAAAAAAGAACGTGTGCTGGTCAGAGAAGACAAAAGGTTATCCGGGTGTTGGAAAGATCTGAACAACGGGAAAGACCCACGGCAGGAAATTGTAGAATTACTGAAAACCAATTTTGAGGTATTATTTAACTTCTTGAGATCGTTCTGTTTACCTACAACTGAAATTATCCCGGGAAAAGCTGGGTGCCTCTGCTAGTTTACTTATAAATTTAATACTAAACATATTTCCATTTGAAGCAACGTAGTCAAAATCTTGATTAACATGTTAATTATCAATTAAAGTATAGGATCATCACTGCCACCTTTATCAGGAGATGTTTTGCGTCTTTACAGTAATAGAATTTGCCCCTATGCTAAACGAGTGAGGCTTGTTTTGGCACACAAGCACATTCAGTAAGTTATATTCTGTCATTTCCTTAACAGTTCTCTCAAAATGCTCAGTTTTTAATTCCGTCTTGTTTTTGTTTTTTTTTTCGTTCCTCATTTTTAAAGATACGAAACAATTAACATACATTTAATAGAAAAACCAGAATGGTTTTTAGAATTGCACCCACAAGGACAGGTACCTTTGCTGCAACAAGGAAATCGTTTGCTTCATGAAAGCGTTGTTATAGCAGAATACTTGGATGATGTTTATGAAGTGAAAAAGCTTCAACAATCTGATCCTTATATGAAAGCTAAGGAGAAACTGTATCTCGCTAAATTTTCAAAAGTAAGTTTTTAATTGAAGTGAGCTTTATTTCATACACTCCATATGTTTAATGTACGAGGGTTGGGGCATAAGTCATGGCAACTATTTTTTTTTCTCAGAGCTAAGGGATGGTATCACAAAATGTCATATGTCCCAAGGAAGCTGTGACTGGTAGTATGTTTCCACAACATTAGATGGCTCCGTGAGTTCCTGATGTTGCGCAGAGAGCAATGTTAAATCAGTTCTCAGTCAACCGCCGTGCAAGGTGGATGTAACCCGAGTTGAACAACGCTCGTATATCAAAACAGCCGTTCTCTATTTTCTGAAATCTGTAATCATGTTCCAGAATAAATTTTCCAGAAGTATGAAACATTACAGGCTTCATGATTCCACAACATGAAACCTGTAATGTTGTCAACTGCCTTAATAAACATGAGAAGCAAAGTGTTGGCGTGTTGCTAAATGTCCATTCCTTGTCCTTTCATCTGTATATTTCACATTTTCCACCCATGCTTGAATTCTCATAAAAAAAAATAGTTGCCATGACTTATGCCCCAACCCTCGTATTTTATCATTTGTTTCTCTGTTAGGTAGCAGACTTTATACACAAGCTTCACTTCAATTGCGAAACTGACAGTCTTTTACAAGAAGTCGTCCCAGGATTTTGTTATTATGAAGAACTAAAAAAAGAATCCAATTTAAAATATTTTGGAGGTACATTTAAATGAGAATTACCTAGCGATTTTTCTAATACTTGTTGAAGAAAAATAAAATTTTAAATAAAGTATAATCTGACATTTTCACTTGTCTTTACAAGCCTGATCTAGGTGTATCATATCTTAACCAGTTCTGACCATTTACAATATCATTCATATTAACAACGTAATTAACTTATTGATCTGCTTTAATAATTATCTATCAAATTGTGTTTTTATTTTTCAAAATTAGCTCCTTATTGGTCCTGTTCACATTGGCTAAGGAAAACTTGTGTAGTTTTAAAATTGCATTTCTTAAAATGTTAAAGAGTTTGCATGATGTTAGTAGAAATATGCGCACTTTTTCATGGTAAAAATTTAAATAATACGAAACTGAAATTGAAGAAAATACCTGTTCATACCTATACACATATACTGATTATCCAAAACATTATGATCGCCACTAGCCTGTGGGAATGCGCTAGTTGGAATGAGGCAAATTACATATAACAAGTTGCGAATGGTATTTAACGGCTGCCTGGGATGGCGAGGCATCATTATGTCGACTGCGTGTGAGTGTGATGGGGAAAGCTGCTGATTTAAGCGATTTTGATAAATGCCAGGTTGTGATGGCCCGAAGGCTAGGGACGAGTATCTCCGAAACGGCGCGGCTTGTCGGGTGTTCGCAAGCTGCCGTTATTAGTATCTATGATAAGTGGGAGAAGGAGGGTGAAACAGATAATAGACGCCAGGTGTTGAACGTTCCTTATCACAAGGCCAGAATTATCCTACAGTGATTTGAGGAACAAGCTGATGAATTCCAGTTGATGTCCTGGCCTTCTAACTCGCTGGATATTAATCCTATTGAGCACATCTAAGATGCATGGAGCGCTCAGAGCTTACCATCTCCTCATATTGTACGGAAAATATGTGACCTCTGCTTACAAATCTAATACAATCTCCTCCCGGACACTTTCCAAGTACTTGTAGAACACATACCATATCGGATTGTAGATGTTTTACGTGCCAAAAATGGAAAAAACATGGTGTTAGAAAGGCGGTCATTATGTTTTTTGGCTGATTAGTGTATCTTTCCGTTAGAAATTCTAGACCAGCGGTTCTCAGTATCAACTTATTGGGGTTCGCAAGGCATAAGATGGGAGGAGGTTGAATAGTGCTGTTCCAGATAAGATATTCCCTTTTCATTAATACAATGAAGGTTTATAAATATTACTGTTTATTTTATACTAGCAGAGGACCCGGCATTGCCCGGGATAATTATGCTTGTAAGTAATCAGAACAACTTCAAAAAGCTAAATTAAACCTCCAAATTTGTTAAATAATAACTCAATCACTACAATATAGAGCGAAGGGACTATCCATTCTAAGTAAAATCCGAAAGGCAGGAATTTACCTCTTCACTGAAAAAATCCATTCTAGGTGATATACCGGGACTTGATTTACCGAAAAAAATTTTTTTAAAGGCTCACAATGGATGGACCTCTCCAAGGATGCCTTCTAGTCTAAATAATTTTTTACTCACGTAATCTTACTTTAGATGTACACTTGATGTTGTTGCAATTTCCTTTCTTCTTTCGATGTCTTGAAGCAAAAATTGGCCATTCATCACTTTGTGTAGTCTATCGGTCGCCGATTCTTCTATTTACTTGCTTACCATTTGCTCAATACAGCACGGAGCTAAAGGAGTGCTTCCTCTATCGTCTTTCACTCTTTCTCAATAGTCTGTTGACTCATTATCTCCAGTTACTGATCATTTTTAAAGATTTTCAAGAAATTGTTAAATACTAAGAATTCTCTTTTCTAAGAAAAGCCTGAATAACAGGAATTCTATGCATTGAATTCTATATTGCACAAACTTTGCCTTGCATTGTTGGTCATGAGATATATATTGTTGGTCCGTGCAGAGTGTTTGTGAATTGCGTGTTGATACCATGGTTGATACCTATTGTTGCACAAACTTTGCCTTGCACTGTTGGTCATGAGATATTTCTCATTAATATGCCCTGCCATCGATTTTTTATCAATAATTATTATTTTTTCGAAATCTGAGGTAGACAGTGACCTTCCTCATGCTTTGAAGGTCATGTATGCGAAATTTTATCAAAATCGGAATAAAACTGTAGATTTGTATAAAAAAACAAACAAACAAACAAACAAACCCACAAACAAACAAACATCCTTCTTTATATATATAGAACGACAGATTTTACTTTCAAGAAAAAATGTAAATAATTTTTAATATTTTTTCTGCAAGTGAATTTCCAAGTCTGTTGGATTTTATGATCTGGCCATGGTTTGAGACCTGCAGCGTGATTCACGAGTTTCATCCCAATCTACCCATTGAACAGATTTTGCCAGATTCTAAATATCCTCATTTAAGAAAGTGGATGGAAAACATGTTGCAAGTGCAAGCTGTCCAAGAATTGCATACGCCTGATATCCATACTTTGTTTTTCAGAGAGCTCAGACATGGAAAACGCAATTTTGATGTTGGTTTGTGAAAAAAAAAGATGCTAACTGTCAAAGTTGTTAATAATCTTGGAGAAAATCCATATAATTTCTAAATAAAAATTTATTCTTCATCCTACAAGTGTAAAATAAACAAACCTTTCAAAGTATACCACGCTTTAAAAGGTTTATATTTTTTTTTGTAACAACGTTTTTTTTACAAGATATCATTGAAAAAACATGATTTGTTTATTTAGCATCACAAGTTATTGATTGGCTGCCTGTTTGTACAACATACCATTGAAGAACGTTTCATTCATTTTCTTTATAAAATATTTTACTTAGAACTTGCGACAAATAGCATTAACATAATAAGTTAAGTCTTAATCTCCTCGAACTCCAAGAACTTATAGATTACTATACTCTGTTCAGCGAGAGTTGGAGTGGGCGTGTCCAGTTAAATTTCCGATTCCAATGGTGCACCAATTGGTGCAAAGTAGAATTAACAATGTTTAACAATTGAAATTGGAAATTTAATTGGACACGCCCACTCCAACTCTGGCTGAAGGGCCTGGCGTCGCTCGGAGAAAAATGTACAGAGGTTGAGTCAAAAGTAGTGGCCGATCACCGCGCAAACTTTCAAATGGGCACCAGACAGGAACCCCTCATTGCTAATCTTCAAGGTAGAGTCTATCATTATCGATAATCTTCATCCAACAATCAGCCAGTTGGCAGATGCCCTCGCGAAACCACTCCTCCGGTTTCTGGGCGAAAACGTCACGCACAGCGTCTTCAACCTCACTGACATTGGCGAAGCGCCGCCAACGCAGGAAGTGCGCCATGGACTGGAAGAGATGGTAGTCGGAAGGTGCCAGATCGGGGCTGTATGCTGGATGTGGCAGAAGCTCGATTTTTTTCAAGCAGTTGACGACACACCTTTACCCGTTGTTGTGCTTGCGCGGGCATCACCTCGTGGGGCACAACTCGGCAGCTCCTGTTGACCTTTCCCATGGCGTGCAGATGTCGAACCACACTCGATTGTGATGTCCCGATGTCCGTCGCTAGTCCACGGGTGGAGCTGCTTGGGTTGCCTTCCACTTGTTGCCGTAGGGCTGCATCATCTATTTCTTTGGGTCTTCCGCTCCTTGGCGCATCTTCCAGGTTCATGTCTCCAGACGAAAAGCGGGAGAACCACCGTCGTGCTGTCCGTTCATTGGTCACACCCTGACCTTCCACCTTGCAAATTTCGGCGGCTGCTGCTCGCGCACTGGTCCCCTTTTTCCAATAGTGACGAAGGAGCCCGCGTATCACCAATTTTTCTGCCATATTTTTTACACTGGCTGACGCAGGTGGTACAATGTCTATGGCATTCAAATTCGTACTGACGTTTCTTCCCACTCTTTTCTCTTAATAAACTGCGATATACGCTTGTGGTAAATGGTCTTCGCCCAGAATTCCTCAAACTCTAACCTCCCCTCCCTCCCGAGTCGGCCACTACTTTTGACTCCTCTGAGCACTGTTACAATTTTAAATGCGCAACTCGGAAACTACTCGTTGGAATAGGATCAAATTTTAACATAGCCAGAGTTTTATGTACCCTATTATTCCTCCAAAATTCATTATTCTAGGCGTTGCAGAACCTGAGTTATTAACTTGTTGATCTTGATGGCGGCATTTGTATTTCTGCTCATATCTCAGTTACCGTTCAAATTCGGACCCACATGAATATGTTCATTCTGATCACGTCTGTCATTGCTAACAGCTATGCACACTTTTTCAGAATTACCCTGTATAGAAAAGATACACTCTATCTCGGCTTTCTAGAACTACCAGGCCTGAAAATGACGTGAATAATGTATTGTTGAAGCAGTATGATTGTGACGTTGAACTTACTTCTGTAATAGCACCACCAGAACGAGCTAATAATAACGAGCTAACTTTTCCATGTTCAGGCGTAACCACCGAGAGAGACGAGGCCAACGAGAGACAGGCCAGGGCACTCAAAAGTCACCTGATTATCGGGCTCCGGGCAACAATCCATCCTTCATTGTTTCCAATAAACGAAAAAAACACTGATTGTTAAAATCCAAGATGGACCCCGATGATCAGGTGACTTTTGAGTGCCCTGGCCTGTGTCTCGCTGGCCTCGCGAGAGAGAAGGCCTCCGCAATGAAACGCAATAATTGTTAATAAATTTAGGGCTTATTATTGATAGAAATACGAATAACAATGTCCTATCTATGATGATGTAACAATGTATGACGTTTCATTGCGCAGGCTTTCTCTCTCGGTGGCACGGTCTATAGATATTCATGGTCATCGAGCTCCATTGTTAAAAAGAAGCTAAAGTTCCTAGCTCCCGGTAGGGCGGGAACTCTATTGAAAAGTGGCGCTGCATGTACAATCGGCCCAACTGCGCCTGCAGCGCCGCACTATCGGCAGATCGAAACTTTACTTTCATTTTCAGTTTCTATGAAAAACTCTATCGCAGATCTGTTTTCCTTAGCTTCTCGAAACAATGGAAAATGACCGAAGCTCGATGACCATGTATATCTATAGACCGTGTTCGGTGGTTAAGTCAACACCTCTTAAAAAGAAAGCCAAAAACCGGAATGTCATGCATTGTTGCATCATCATATTTCGACCATTGTTAATCGTATTTCTACCAATAATAAGCCCTAAATTTGGTCGACTAATGATGATGTAACAATGTATAACGTTTCCGTTATCGGGCCTCTGTCTTGGAAGTGTTGGCCAGAAACGCCAGTATTTCTTCTATACTCCATCCAGCCTTAGTTTGCGCGAAATGTGATGGACATGTTAATTGTTATGTATTGTTTAATTTTTGTTACTACAGTTGAAACAGTCATCACATTTCGCGCAAACTGAGGCTGGATGGACTATAGCTATACGCTATCCAACGAAAGAAAAACTGGGTGTGTCTAATTAAATTCCCAAATACAATTGTTAGACATTGTTGCTAAATAAAATTAACAATGTTTAACAATTGAAATTGGAAATTTAACTGGACACGCCCAGTTTTTCTTTCGTTGGACAGAGTATAGCCAACGCCTCCTAAGATAAGGCCTGAGCGCGAAAACGTCATACCTTGTTACATCATCATGCGAAGACATAATTCAGGGCTTATTATTGGTAGAAATACGATTAAACGTCTCTTTGGATGATGATGTAACAATGTATAAAGTTTTCGCGCTCAGGCTTTATCTTTAGGAGGCTTTGGCTCAGGCCTTATCTTTAGGAGGCGTTGGTATAGCCTGCTCACTGCCTGCTGATTGCGTCATCAAAGGAGGGCTGACAATCCAACTTTCATTGTCTACAACAAACGAAAAAACACGGATTACAACAGGTGCTTTTTCGTTTGTTGTAAACAATGAAAGTTGAATTGTCAGCCCAGGTTTGATGATGCAGTGAACAGGCTTTGTTTTTTAGGTGGTGTTGGTATAGCCAACACCACCTAAAGAGAAAGCCTGAGCGCGGATACGTCATACATTGTTAAAACGTCATAGGTAGTCATCTTTAATCGCATTTCTACCAATAATAAGCCCTCAATTAGGACTAGGTATGATGATGTAACAATGTATGAAATTTTCGCGCTCAGGCTTTGAGTAGAGGTGGTGTTGGTATAGCACGGGGATAGCCTATAACAATAGAAGAAACGTCAGTATTTCTTCTATTGTTGTAGGTTATGGCAAGGACGATTTCAAAGATGGCAGCCTTCATGTATGAAGTTGTTTTGTGTTTAGAAGACACCATAATAGAAAATCGTGTTAGTGATGCAGATACTTTTCAGCTGGAAGCCTATACTTTGTCCAACGAAAGAAAAACTGGGCATATCCAAATAAATTTTTAATTTTGATTGTTAGACATTCGCGCGGGAATAGAGTCACGGCCTCCTAGAAACTACCAGGTCTGAACAGGCCTCCTATAAAGAAAGCCTCTGCACTGAAAGAACACCTCATATAGAGAAGACCTGCGGACAAAAGGTGTATACATTGTTACATCATCATCAAGCGGCTATTGTTATCGTATTTCTACCAATAATAAGCCCTAAATTTGGCCGTTTGATGATGATGTAACAATGCATACACCTTTGGTCCGCAGGCCTTCTCTCTAGGGGTGCGTTCACTTATTCGTTCGGAGTCATGCTCCGAATCAATGTGATCACGTGATCAGAGTATTAGCGTCATGGCTCAGAGTCAACACAACGACGTAACAATCGAAGACTTTGATCGTTATAATCATTTGCGTGCAGTATTGCCAATTTAGCCTTTTTTTCATGCGCTTGTCTTTTGTTGGACATTTTTAATAAAAATTAAACAATGCACTTCAACCATCTACCATTCATTTAAAAGTCTTCAATTCTCTTCAAAAACTCTCATCATTATTCATTGGTGAACTTGTTATTATTTATTCTTATTATTTATTATTTTATCTTCTCCATTTATAAATGAGTATAGAATCATTCAATAATAAATAAACATATTATACTACTTCGTAAATTAATGTATAATGCACAAAATATTGAAATGAGCTTTTAAATTGGACACATCCCTGCTAAATTAGCAACACTACTTGTGAACGATTCAAGATATTTTTTCCCTTCTTCGCAACCTCCGGAGGCATCAGAAAAGCATGAGCAGTGCCCATGGCACTTTAGGTTATGGGGAACCTTTAATATTAAGTTATTTTTTATTAACAGGAATAAACAATAACATATTTTTTATTTTTTAATATTTTTATAAAACAAAGTTCTGGTCATAATTGTAATTTTAATTTATTATCATAGAGACTAGGGTGGCCTCATGCGTAAAGATGAACTGAGATTGAGCATATAAAAATTAATAATTATGCTGAAAAAATTGTCTTGAATCAAATTTTCGATCAATTTAAGCTAAATTTTCGTTTGTATCGTGCCAAGCCTACAACAATGGAAGGCTAACCAATTATGGTAGGCTATGATCGTGCACTTTGGAAAGATAGAGGCGGCCATGTTGATAGTTAAACAACGTATGCGCCAGCTTGAAAAAATAAAGTCTTCTCTTGTTTGTGTGGTTGCCACGGCTCCTAACAAGCGCGCTCGCAAACGATATCTCATTGTAACAAAATTAATCATCGTTGAAGTCACAACTTTGTTGGCATTCTTCATTGTTGCGTCGTCTTTCTCATTAAATTTTTTTGACTCCGATGTCTCCAGCTTGAAAGCAGGAGTTAAGGGAGTTAACCCGAGTCGCACTCCAAGCGAATAAAGAAACAAACTCCGAAAGACTCCAAGCGTACCCTGATGTTGGAGGTCAAGGGAGTTAACTCCGAGCGAAGAAAGAAACGGAGACCAAATGACTCGGAGCAAATAAAGAAACGGAATCCGAATGACTGAGAGTCACGGGAGTCACTCGGAGTGACTCCAAGTGAATAAGTGAACGCACCTTAGGAGGTGTTGACTGAAACGTCATACATTGTTACATCATTCATACTTCGTCCTTTGTTAACCGCATTTCTACCAATAATAAGCTCTAAATTTGGTCGACTTACGATGATGTAACAATGTATGCGCAGCACTGGGCAAAGGCTCCAAGCGCTATGTCGTTTCGTCGACATCACTTTAATCATTTGTACTGCGCTTCTGGTACTGAATGTGGTTTTAATTTCAATGAAGTTGGAAAGCCGTATATAAAATAATTTCTCAAGGATTTTACCGAATATAGTGAGTGAAGAAATCGGACGATAATTGGAGTAGATTTTCGGGTCTCCTTTCTTATATATCGTAGACATTCTGGTTAATTTAAGAATAGGTGGGAATGTGCCGGAGTTTGAGTGAAGAGTTGAAGATACAAGAGATAGGAATAGAAATGGAGTGTTTTACTGAGATTATCAACGTCTGAGTGAAAGCCGAGTGGGTCAGGTGTTGGGGAAGACTTGAGGTGTGTGATTATTTCACACAGAGTTCGTCTGGAGTAGAGGGATAGGCAAAAAAAGTAGGAGTAGTAGTGGGAACTAAGTAGGGATAGAGCTTTAGTGGGAACTTTATAAGGGTATGACAAGTTTGAAGGAGGGCAAGTGTTTGGTGGCGCAGAAGGGAGAAGGGTATGCAAAAAATCGGTTAACATTGAACAGTTGATTTGATCAGCTTGCTGGAAAGGTGAAGGGGAAGATTTGGGACCAATAAGTACCTTATTTACTACGTGTCATTTATGTTTGCTGGAGTGTAGTTGATTAAATAAAGTTTTTTATTGTTTAAATAACAAATAAGTTTTGATATCCCATATTATTGTTTTTCATTGGCCATCTTTTCTACTATGTGTTTTTACTATTTATATTTGTATTGAAAGTAATCCTTAAATTAGCTACTTCTTATTTTTGTTTTTTTATTGAAATAAAAATTTTATTTTTTAAAAATTAATTAAATGACCTCGGAATATTAGTTACATTATTGATTTTTAGGGTGGAGTACAGTACAAGCATATGACTAAGAAAGTCATTTAACTCTAAAAGAAGAAACATCTCAGCAAAGGTGATAACGGAGAACAAAGTTCATACGAGGTTTCTATTAGAAAAATGGGTTATCTTAATTTTAATTTAGCGTAATCAGTGTTAGTTAAATAATAGACTGAATTAAATTTGCAAAAACAGCATTTATATAGTTACAGATTTACAATAGGAAATACATGTAAACAGTATAATAATAATATGAACAATTTTGAAAATGTTTTTCGAGTCATGATTTAATTAGTAGAGGAAAGTGACCAAATGCGGGCTCCCTCAATTCCTGCTCTGTACGATGGTGCAACATACCAATGAAATGTTGAGGTTGGAAATATTGAAATAAACGCAACGGAGTTTAGGCAATTGCCTACTGGAGTACCAGCGTCCAAGCTGTTTAATTAATCTTTTTTTTCTTAATGAAAAATTCCACACTTTAATTATTTCGTTAATTACATTGTACAACAAATTTGAACTTTTTTTCTGTCCTTTAAATGAAACTATGTGATTCTATATCAACAAAAGGTGCTTGATTCATATATCAAAACCAAGATGGTCCATCACGTACCGTTTTTGTAGGAGATCCACTTCTCAGAGAAATGTAACAGAGGCTTGATTATAGAAAATACAAACACTAAAATGATTTTTTTCGCCGTTTCCTCTTGTCGGCATCTGTTGGTGTGTCCCTACAGATCAGCAATATTCAGCTAGCATACTTCCATTCCATCGTTAAGTTTTGCCTGTGTGATTTCATGATGTATACATGTCATAGATGTAGATGGTGGAAAGTCTGAATCTTGATGGTTTGGGTCATCGGAGGTGTCTTCCTCTGATTCAACAGTATATTTATCTGGAGCTGTAGGTATAGGAAGATCTTCAGAATGAGGAACTGATCGCATAGCGCTTCTTTATGTGCTACAATCTAGATACGTAAAAAGCTAAAATGCGGATTTTTTTGGAAAATGGTGCGTGGTAAACAAAAATAATTACAGATCCGTTATTTTCAGCCAAAAATATACATATTTTCATGTAAAGGGCATTTCAAGTTGTACAGTGTTATTTGACGAATGAGGAAATTTATAAGGAAATTGTAATGCCCTTCAAAATGATTCTTTAATTATATCTTATAATATTTTAATCCGAAAATATCTTTGAAATTTCTTTTCTTAGGGCAATGCAAAAGAGAGTTTGTTTTTTTTTTATTTAGAGCGCAACGAAGTTTACTGAATTCAATAAAATTTATTGAAACGCTTCCTCATGATAATGGAAGAAGAATTAACCATTTGCACCTTTCGTTTCTTTTTTGTGAAATTCTTTCCCCTTTTTTTTTTATTTTCACGCATACAATATGAACTGGAAATTAATCCTACCAGCAAGGATTCACTATTCCGAGCAAAATTACCCGTTCACTAAACGAGAGCCAATGCTAGGATAAGTTGGCTTTATTTGATTTTCCTCCCCGTTCTTTCTGTCAACCATATTAAATTTTAGGATATAAACATAACTGGAAAATGGGTCTAGGAAGATTTTATCACGCCATACCTCCAAGTAATAAGTTTTAGAATATAAAACTTCCACAAGAAATCAGTGCAGCATTTTGAGGCAGTAATAATTAAAAAATAAATAAATAAATAAAAATTGGAATGAGTATTAACTTTGGCCTTCTTCAAATGAAGGTGGATGTTGAGTGAATCTACTTTATTTTATTAACTTTAAAGTGTTCACCTTTAGAACATCTTATTCCTGCAAATATTAATTTTCTTTTTATCTGAGTCGGTTCCCTTATAGCAACTGGCACCTTTATTGAAAGAAAAATAGCCTTAATGATAATCTAAAAGCGTCCTTAGTCTTCGCCATTCTAAAAACAATAACCGTATGTATAAGAATATATAACCTATA
>JAHWFO010103670.1:171804-193489 GCA_023313115.1 Rhysida immarginata
ATTTCTTAATGAAGTTTCTTTCATCCATGCTTATTATAAGGAAATTTCAACTTAACGAACACTTAGTCTTTGATTAGCAACTTTTCTCAACTTTGGAAACTATTTTTGATAATCGCACCTCGTTATAATAACTTAAACACCCCTTTCGTCTATTCCTATTTATTTATTTATTTATTTATTTATTTATATATATATTTTATGAGTTACAGTAGCCGAACTTTTCAGTTTGCTTTAACGCAACAGATGTTTTATGAATTTTAAATATCTTTTTTAATTAAATAATAGAAAAAAATTGTACAGAGACTATTTTATAAAAAATCTACTTGACTGAAATAATTAATAAAATCAAGGTCATCAGTAAAAAATTAAGTTGAAGCCAGTTATTGGGCCAACTGGGATATAACAATACCTTATAGACACAGTGTTGGCTCTAAGCTAGAGTTTTTGATTGCTTTCTATTCTATCCGGGAAACAAAGTCTACAATGAACTTCATTTATAACAGATTTTTTTTATTTTTTATTTTTTTTATTTATTTTTTTTATTTTTCCAAACTTGCAACTTCTTTGGCTGCCAGCAAATAATGTCTCTCACAATTTAGAGCAGAGTTTCTTGTACTTTTACAACCCAAGTACTCCTTTCAAACTGATCAGCCCTATTATTTTCAGTTAAAAAATTTGGGACTGGATACCACGTGTGTAAAGGGGGGGGGGTTATTTATGATGAAAATACTAATTAACATGGGCATAGCCAAGATATATGCTGGGGGGGGGCGGGGGCAAGATGTGAGAAAATTATGTGGAGAAGTGCACAATACCAACTCCATATATGCTGAATACAGCCAGTACCCAATACTCCAAAATTTTGCACAATAAATTTTATTTTTTAGCAATAATGCTAGAAAAGACAGAAAGAAGACACAACCTCTTGTCCACATGTAATTTTATAGGTAGCTTGGATGTACATTTCTACCACCCTGAGGTCATCATCATATTTGATGTATTTCTTGCTGATTGATGACCTCATTGTGATCAAAATGTACATCCAGGCTACCTATAAAATTACATGTGGACAAGAGGTTGTGTGTCTTCTTTCTTCATATATTATCCACAGTTTCGTCACAGATTATTTATTACACAGATGCGACAATCAATTGTTAGGAGTGGAAACTGGAGAGCTCATTGTTTTGATGTCATCGATTGGAGCAATGCCCCTGACTTTCGCTGGGTGCACTACAATCGATGACTATACTAAATTATCGTATTTAATAAAAACCATGAGTCATGCAGTTTTAACCACATAAAAAAGTATAACACATCTTTTTGGAAATTTACATACAGAATTCTTTATTAGGAGCTTTAGCATAAAAGCTACTTATAAGAATGCGCCCTTGGTCTGTACGTTTATCCGGCCAGCCGGACGCCGTTTGCATGATAACTTGAAAACGGATTAACTTTTTCAAATTCTGTTTTGAGAAATATGACCATCAAAGTCTTAGCTCGGCCGTATCAACTTTTCAGAATTTTTCGTGGACCCCTTCAAGTCGAATTCACGTGCTAAAACAGTGAGTGTAAAGAATTCAAAGATACTGGCATGTCATATCACAATCGATTTGTCAAGAAGGAATATACTGCTACTTTCTGTTCATCTTTTAAGCATTATTGACATCGGCGTGCGCACGTGAAATTGCTTTGTCGACGCACGATTGCTCAAGTGCTCATAATCTATATTATTAAGTAGCGGGAGAATGGAGCTACTTATTGGTTTTATAATGTCAGTCCGTCCCCTTCACAATTTCTACATTTTTTGAGGTAGAAGATTGAAATTCGGAATGTAACTTCCTATGGGCATGTCCATTTGCACTATTTAGTTTGATTTTGATTGGTAGAGTGGGGTCGGAATTACGGGGGTGGAATTCAGAGAGGACAACATATCTATGTGCTATTCAGGTATGTAAAGGCATGAAATTCAGTATCCAGATTCCTCTAGACAAGATCTACATTACTATGAAGTTTAGGCCCAGTTGTTCCATTGGGATCGGATTAGCAGGGGTGGCAACATATGGCATGTGATATATCATACGTTCGGAGTGATGAGAAAGCAAAGAAAATACGAGCTTTTTTACATTTTCTATTGTAATCCACATTTTTCCCTTTATTATTTTTTCTGGTATTTTGCCTTTATTTCACTCTGTTTTAATATTGTGCCAATTCCCGAAAAAAGTTTGTTTTATCAATATGCTTTGTCTTGGTTTTACCCATGATGCACTTGCTCTACTATAGTAATGGTGGAGATATCGTTGAAGTGTGGAAAGCCTATTAAAAGTCATAATATAAAACAAATTGCTTTCGAGTAGACTATTTTGCGTCATTTTTTAATTTATTAATTTCATTTATCTATTTAAAAGAAAAAACAAAAATAGAAACTAAATATAAATACGAAAACAATGTTTCAAAAACAAAAGCGGATGTTTCATGGAATAGCTAAGCGATTTACTTCCCATTAGCGTCTATTGGCTGGCGTTAGAAATGACGTCATCCTGTCGTTCAACTTATGTGGCGGCAGCTATAATTTGTTTATTTAAAATAAAAATCATGATGTGGAAGTTTACAAACACTTAGGATTAGCATTAAAACATTAAGGATTAGCTCTCTAACATCTGATTCTATTGAAGTATCAGGAGATAATAATGAATCACCAGTGCTTGCATCTGATTGGTTTCCACTCTGACCCGAACAAAGGTCAATAGTCTTCTTTTATGAAAAAGGGTATAGAAAGAAATTAGATTAGTTTAACTCGCTATGTCATTTAAGTATTAATTTTGAATAGCAACTAAAATATTAGAGAATTATGCAAGAATGTTCAATGGGGATTTATTACCTGTCATATCTCAAATGTTTAAATTGTTGATGAAAATACGAAAGAAAATTCCGCAGTCTTGACTTGAACCAGGAATCTTCTGCTAATTGCACTGACGCCTTAACCAATAGGGAAACTTGATGCGGTCCAAAGAAGATGAATGTTGCAAAATTGCAATACTGTAAGCAAATATGCTGCATTGAGATAAGTAGCAATGTGCGATAGTTCTTAATGGATTTTTTCCTCCACCACTAAGAATGCAGTGAATCAAAAGAAGATTATTTATTAGGGACAGTAGTAATGGGATATCGATTTATTCACCTAAACCCTTCACCTTCAGCATGAAACCAAAGACTTTCTCCAAGACCCATATGAATGATTCTTTCCTTCGGTACAAACAAACCAACAGAGTAGCTATACAATGTGGTCTTTGTTATGATTTCAATAAAACTGTGATATTTGAAATCAGAGCGGTATGAATGATGTGGCTACGCAAGGCCCTGCTTTTTGATATTCTATGATGCAAATGTCGATGAAGTTGTTAAAGGCTTTACGATACATACAGTATGTTTCAAATTTATTCGGACACTTTAAAAATAGCACATTGTCAATGGTTTTGATCTTTATTTAATTTCTACAACAATGATATGCTTCAAATGAACTATAGGCCCTTTAAATATAACAAAAAACATAAACAACTCGTTATTAAAAAAAACACTTGAAAACTTAGAAAAAAATTGAAATTGGGTGCTTCACATTTATTCGGACAGACCCCTCAATACTCAATGAGACAACCCACTTACTATTGGTCGTTGGTATTTTTGCAAACTAATGTACTTTTAAACATTGCATGGGTCATTTTTTTTTCATTGGGCTTCGAATTGAAACACTGAGCTACAATGAGAGAGGCAAAAATGTCACTGATTATGAAAAAGTTCAAATTGATGCCTTTGCTAGCCAAGGAAAGTCCGTACGTGAGATTGCTGCTTTTGTCAACACACCAAAATCGACAGTTGCTGATTACCTGAAATCAAAAGAAGTTTGAAACCACCAAAAAATAAAACAGGGCTGAAAGCAATCTTAAAACCTCGTGATGTGCGGCGCATTGTCAACATAGCATCCGTAGTACGACGTGTACAAAGCCATGAAAAATGCATCGGTGCTGAGACATGGGCGTTCCATTCCACCATTATCAAACCACCACAAACGTGACAGATTGACATAGGCTAGAGCACACATGTCCTGGACCAACGAATGATTGGAAATTTTTTTCTCAGACGAGAAAAAATTCAATTTGGATGGACTGGATGGGCATGCTATTGGCATGATTTGAGAAAAGAACCAAAGATGTTTTCAAAACGTCAAATGGGTGGCGGATCAGTGATTGTGTGGGTAGCATTTGGCTTCAATAGAATGTCAACATTGGCATTTATTTCACAAAGATTAAATTTAAAGGGGTACCAGGAGATCTTGGAAGAACATCTTTTGCCTGCTGGAGCAGTTGTCTGTGGAGAAAACTGGCGTTTTCAAGAAGATAATGCACCAATACACAATTCAAAGGACATCAAAAAGTGGTTGGAATCACATAACGTTCGAGTTTTGTCGTGGCCATCCTGAAGCCCAGATATCAATCCAATTGAGACCTTGTGGGGCATTATGGCCAGGCAGGTGTACAAAAATGCACGGCAATTTTCATCAGTTTCTGAATTGAAGTCTGCAATTGAAGATGTTTGGTACTCTCTGGATCCTGGAACTCTTCAAGAACTCATTCAATCAGTGCCAAACAGGATTTTTGATGTCATTAACAAAGGGGGAGGTCATAGTGGACATTAAATATTTTTATTATTGTTTAAACTGGTGCTAAATCGTGCCAGTACGAATAAACGTGAAACACTCAATTTCAATTTTTTTTCTAAGTTTTCAAGGTTTTTTTTTTTTTTAAATAATGAGTTGTTTATGTTTTTTGTTATATTTAGAGGGCCTGTAGTTCATTTGAAGCATTATCATTGTTGTATAAATTAAATAAAGGTCAAAACCATTGACAAAGTGCTAGTTTTAAAGTGTCCGAATAAATTTGAAACATACTGTATCCGGGAATTCTTTTGTGTTTTCCCAGTTATGCATTGTAAAGCCTATATCAATTTCATCAAGAAGGTCAATACAAAAGACCTGTTCATTTGTTAATGATATGAATATTTTTGAAAATAGCCTTCCCTCCCTCCCAACAGGCCTTGCTTTTTATTGGGCCACCCTTGTTTGAGATTATGTATCCAAAATAGAGAAGAGAAAATTATAACACTGTGCATCATATGCAACCAATTTGTAACGTGTCAAGCCAGGGAGTTACTGTGTGCTCTGCCTGTCAAAAAAAAAAAAATATTAACTTAGGCTGTCTTTCGTGTTGATGATGGCACGCATTTGCCATGGCATGGATGTGTGGATCTTCTATACATCTAATTTTGTCCAGTGATCCAGTATTTTTTGCCCAAACCTTGCAGTGATATGGGGAGAATGGAACCTCTCTATATGTTCAAAGACTTTCTATAGGATTAAGATCAGGACTCTGTGGGGTCACTTGATTTGTTGAAATCA
The DNA here is from genome assembly GCA_023313115.1 of Rhysida immarginata. Lineage (NCBI taxonomy): Eukaryota > Metazoa > Arthropoda > Chilopoda > Scolopendromorpha > Scolopendridae > Rhysida > Rhysida immarginata. Next base: position 177,254 of record JAHWFO010103670.1, read on the forward strand.
CTGATCATCAGTCCAGAATCAGTTGGTTACAATTCGAGTTTGGTGAATCCTAGCATTGTTGTCTTTGAATATTGTAGTGCTGCAGGAAAGAAATCTTTCATGGATGAAATAACCTGGTTATCAAGTATAATCAGATATTCGGCTGACATCATTTTATTGTTGCATAACGACGAAGAATCCAGACCAGACCAATAGAAGCAATCCCAGATCACTCTTCTTACCCTGATCAGCCCATCACTCTAGAATAGGGTAACCTGGATTGATCACACAACATGAATTTTTTCCACTGCTCCACACGATAATTTTTGTGCTCCCAGGCAAACAGTAATAGTTTTTTACTATTGGTGTCATTGACAAGCGATTTTCTTGCTGCAGAGGAGCTGTTTATTCCGATTCCTTTAAATTCCCATCGCATTAAGAGCTGACTTGGATATGCTTCGGACTCCTTTGCTAAAATTCCCCATCAGTTCGAATGTGGAATCTCTTTGGTTTCCCTTCACCATGCATCTTAATTATTCCCTGGTCACGATTATTCAACTTTTTTTTTTCTGACCACATTTATTCTTGAGGTTGATAGTTCAGACTTTCCCTTCCAAGCTTTCATGATGCGTTGAACAGTTCTTATTCCAGTTCCAGTGATTGTTGCAATCTCCTTACTTGTTTTCTCTCTTAGAATATGCCAACAATTTGCCCCTTCTGAAACTCGGCTGTGACCAGGTGCTGTGTCCATAAATATCTTTCTTCAAATGAATGAAGTGATAAACTAATACAGGACAAGTTAAAGGTAATATTGCCTGTGCAAATTCACATGACTGCAATACTTGGTGTGTCTAAAAAGTTCGGTGAATGGTGTCGTATCTGAGCAGCAATTTGGCGCATGTGCTTGTGCATGTGCATGGTTCTTTAGAGACTTGGGGAGAATCGATACACAGCATGCAATGCATGTGACTGGCAGCGTAAACAGACTGCGACCAGTTGAACGTAGTCAGTGTGAGAGGAAGTGTCACAGTGCAATGGAGCAACGTGTAAACATCAAGTTCTGCTACAAATTGGGGAAGACTGCAACGGAGACACATGGAATGTTGGTGCAGGTGTACGGGTTGGCCAGAGTTGCACAGGACTGGAAAATGCAGCATTAATGGTTTGACCTGCAAGAACAAATTCCTTGTGGATGATGCCGTTGTTGTCGAAGAAGGCGATCAACAGTGTTTTCACCTTGGATTTTTGCAGACTGCTTTTTTTTGGTCTCGGCTTCCCTCCCGTACACCTGCACCAAAAATGTAGTATTATTTCTGCTAGAAGATGTGATATATGTTTAGATGTTAAAAATCATTTAGTTTCATCTAGCAATAGAAAGCAATATGATTCCCCTAACTGCTCCAAAACAGTAATTGAAAATATGTAATATAGGACTTTTACATTGACTGTTATTTTTCATATCATACTAAACCACATTTACTTTTATTGATATAATTTTTTTATTAGTAACAGTTGTTGTATGTTAGTATATATTCAAAATACTTCTCAAAATTTAATGTAAAAATTTTTTAAATAAATTTTGCCATGATTTCATCGATGCTTGGGTTGCATCATATTTGCTCTCAGAAGCACCTACGATCATATTATATAATAATTAATAATTAATAAGCATTTAATATAAATTTTTGATGATGGTTTTCTTTGTTCATTTAGACATAATTGAACATGAACTTATAAGTTTTTAAGTTAAAAAAAAAAAAAAAAAAAAAAAAAAACAAAAAAAAAAAAACCAGCAATTAAAGGGTTAATGAGCTAATTCTCATAGGAACCCAAGTAAAGAAGTTTGTGTGTATTAGCTTTGTTAGTTAATACATATTTCATTTCCATCTGATACAACTTAAGTCAAAATCTTGATTAATATAATAATCATCTATCCAAATATAGGATCATCAATGCCACCTTTATCAGAAGATGGTTTGCGTCTTTACAGTATGAGATTTTGCCCCTACGCTAAACGAGTAAGGCTTGTTTTGGCACACAAGCAGATTCCGTAAGTTTCCTGTATGTTTTTAAAAGTTTCTTCCCAATGATGACCAAATGCTTTAGTTTTTAATTCTGTCAGGTTTTTTTTCCTTCCTCTGTTTTAAAGATATGAAACAATCAATATAAATTTAAGCGAAAAACCGGAATGGTATATCGAATTGCACTCAGATGGACTGGTACCTTTGTTGCAGCAAGGAAGCAAAATAGTTTATGATAGCACCGTTATAGCAGAATACTTGGATGATGTTTATGAATTGAAAAAACTCCAACAGACTGATCCTTATTTGAAAGCTAAGGAGAAGCTGCATCTTGCTAAATTTTCAAAAGTAAGTTTTAAATTACAATAATGTCTATATTTTACATTTCTTACGTTTATATATACGTAGTTTAACATTTCCTTCTGTTAGGTAACACAGTTTTTGTACAAGCTTCACTATAATTCTGTAACTGACAGCATTTTACAAGAAGTTGTCCCAGGATTTTGTTATTATGAAGAATTAAAAAAAGGATCCAATTTAAAATATTTTGGAGGTACATTTAAGCAAAATGAAAATTACATAGCATTTTTTCTAATACCTTTTGAAGAAAAATAATTTTAATTACAGTATAATCTGAGACTTTCACTTGATATCTTGGCCTCGAGTCTTTACAGGCCTGATCTAGGTGTACGTATCTTCATCATGGTTCTGACCAAGGTCTGTGTAACAAGGTCTCGCCATGCGCAGGTCCCAGTCTCGTGATCTAACGTCATTGCCACCGTTAGATTGTAGACACTTGCATGCGTGCGTGTTAGTACTGTCAGTTTTGTTAAGACCCAATTATTTATTAGAGAAGGAAAACTAAACGAGTTTCGAATTTCAAATTTATGTTTAATATGAATAAAATGGTACAAGGATTAAATAAAAAAATTAAATATGTTCCACTAGCAATCATAGATTTAAAAAAAAAGAAAAAATGAATAATGAAAACATTCCTTTTTTCGATTGAAAAATGGAAGGAAAAATTCTGCGACCTGGATTCGAACCAGAAATCTCGACTATCATGGCAGACGCCTCTACCAATTGGGCTGTCGCAAACACCTGGACAGCCAAGCTGTCTCAAAGTGTCTTAAAGACAACCAAGTTGTCACGGTTGAAAGTCCAATGGGAGAAGGGAGCCTGGCCTGCAGATCGAGAAAGATCCCATTGGGCTTTCTACCGTGACAACTTGGTTGTCTTTAAGACACCTTGAGACAGCTTGGCTGTCCAGGTGTTTGCGATAGCCCAATTGGTAGAGGCGTTGGCCATGATAGTCGAGGTTCCTGGTTCGAATCCAGGTCGCAGAATTTTTCCTTCCATTTTTCAATCCAAAAATCATTACTTATGCTTGGAGAGCATCTCCAGTTTATAATCATTATTATTTAATTGAAAACATTCCTCTTAAATATTTCAATTAGTAACTTTCTTTAATTTTTTTTCCTTTTTCTTTCTATTCACATCTGACAACTTTTTATTTACTCTCTAAATCGGTTCTATTTATCTCTATTATTGATCTAGAAGGAGTTTAAATTTATCTATTTATCTCTAATATAGGTTCTAAATCGAATATATTTTTTAACCACTACAGTAGGAATTTTTTCAATACTTGGCAATGAACTATAAGCAAGATTACTAGTAATAGAAATAATATTTTCATCTTTCTTAATCCCCTTGCCGTGAAAATTTTCAAATATAACATTGCATTTCTTTAATGGAATGAATAATTCATCTGATGGATATATTAAGCACCCTTTAGACAAGCTAGTGAATGGTTTTCTCGGTTGCAGTGACGTCATGCGCAGACTCGGCAGAGTTTTAGAAAAGTTTCGGTGAGACCTTATATACACAGATCTTGGTTCATTCATATTTAACAACATGCAAGGAGTATTCAATAATATTTCTACCTAAGTAAGAAAACAATTGCAGAGTAGAACAAATATATTTTTATTTTTCAATACAGTCCCCTTGGACTTCGATACACTGTGATCATTTCTCCTACAACAACGTTATCCCTTTTGAAAAAAATTATTTTGGCTGCTCTGGAAACCAGGCTGTTACTGCTGCTTTCTTTATCACTCAAAAAACATTGGCCCCTGAGATTTCTTTTTTTTTTTTTTTTCTTTCAAGTGTCTGAACAGAAAATAATCTGACTGTGCCAGGTCCAGGCCATAGGGTGGATGATTAAGCTGCTGGTACCCACAAATGCGGACGGCGGCTTGCCATCTGTCTCTCCTTTGTGAGGAATGTTTTCACCAACCATTGCTCCATATCCACTAATTTCTTGCTTGATTCACACATCACTGCACGCTCTATTGTCTTACTTTCACTGTTACATTCGCACTGAGCTGAAGCTAGATATGCATCACATTGAGATATGTAGTATCATGCACGGACTTGTTTCGACTCGCTCACTGTTGGGCTTCACACACAGTTAGATATACAGGGTTGGGACACATTAATATGACCACCTGCTAGTATCCGGAATATCCACCTTTGGCGGCAAGCACAGCAGCTAGTCGACGTGGCAGAGAGTCAATAAGTCTTCGGAAGGTGGTTGCAGGTATCTGGGACCAATCGGCGATCAGTGCAACCCGTGATTCCATCACAGTGCGTGGTGGAGGGTCCAGCTTGCAGACATGGCGATCGAGATGGTCCCACAAATGTTCAATGGGGTTGAGGTCCGGGGAGATTGGTGGCCATGGGAGTAGCTTGAATTCATCCTCATGCTCCTCGAACCAGTCGGGGACAATTTTGGCAGTATGGCAGGGAGCACTGTCCTGTTGAAAAGTGCCATCACCCTGAGGAAACAGTGTCGACGTGAAGGGGTGTACCTGGTCTGCGACGTTTGTCTGGTAATGAACAGCATTCAGTGTACCCTCCAGCGGTATCAGTGGACTCAGACCATACCATGAAAAAATCGCACCTCCCCCATCAGCTTATTGTCTGCTAACGATTGTGTCGGGATGCCTGTTCTCAGATGCTTCCTGGCAAATTCTCCATCGTCCATCTACTCTGTTCACCAGAAACCGCGACTCTTCAGAGGAAGCGACCCTTTGCCACTCGACCGAGGTCCAATGGCGATAGTCCATTGCGAATTGGAGGTGTTTTCGGCGATGCACAGGCATCAACATGGGTGTTGTTACCGTATGCCTGCTCAGGAGCGCCAGCCTCAAGAGGGATCGTTGCACTGTCTTGGTGCTGACACGCCTAGTGACCCCACTATTCATTTGCTGTGTCAGTTGCTGAACAGTGGCACGCCGATTGGTCTTGGCCAGGCGTTGTAACCGACGCTCGCCTCTAGGATCGATGGCCCGTGGGGCCTCGCAGTTACCTCTTCGGTTGCTCGAAACTGTCTGGTTCGTCTAGTCACGGTACACCTTCACAACGGCAGCCCTAGAGCAGTTCACAAAGGTGGCAGTTTCTGAAATGCTGCCCCCCTTGTGCCGATAGCCAATGATCATCCTCTTTTGGAGGTCCGACAGGTCACTTGCTTTGCCCATGATGGCGACAATTGCTGTGTTAATGGAGTTTACTGTATGTCTGCTGTTGGCAGCTTTTAATGATATGCAATGATTTTTCATCTACATACCATGGGACATTCCAACACGTTCGAGGAGAGGTGGTCATATTAATGTGTCCCAACCCTGCATTATTGAATCCTCCTCGTAATTAAGTTATTTATTTACTTTAATAATTTGTCTCTGTCAAACAGTTGTTATCTTTCAAAATTATTTGCTTATTGGTCCTGTTCAGATTGAATAATGAATATATAAAAATATGAGCTAAAGAATTTAGCTTAGAATTGCGAATTGGGTACTGCTTTAACCAGCCCTAAAGACAGGTAGATAGATAATGCTTCCATGTCCATGGTGGTGCATCAGCACAGTGAACTGAAGCAGGACCCTCTGTATACTTACCTGAGGTAGGTATACAGAGGGTCCTGACTGAAGGCTCCTGGTTCAAATCCAGACTGTGTAATTTTCTTTTCTTTCCTATTTTCATAAATAATTTAAAACATCCAAGATTTAGCGTGTTAATTTAAAAATCCTCACGGATCATTCTTTAAAGATTTTGCAGGATATTAAGACCATTAGGAGTCCATTTTTTTTATTAAAGAGTGCGAAACTGAAATTGGAAAAATAGATGTACACAAATGCCTTTTCTATTAGAAATTCAGAACAGGGTTTCTCAGTAGGGTTTCAATTTTTTGGGGGATCACAAGGCAGAAGGTGAGGGGGAGGTTGATTAGTGCTATTCTAGATAAGACAGAAAAATAGATTCAATGATTTATTATTTTTTTTTTTTTTACTTTCAAGAATAAATGTGAATAATTTTTAAAATTCCTTATGCAGGTGACTTTCCAAGTCTGTTGGATTTTATGATCTGGCCATGGTTCGAAACCCTGAGCTTGATTCACGAGTTGCATCCCAATCTATCCACTGAACAGATTTTGCCAGAGTCTAAGTATCCTCATTTAAGAAAGTGGATGGAAAACATGTTGCAAGTGCAAGCTGTCCAAGAATTGCATACACCTGATATGCATGCTTTGTTTTTCAGAGATATGAGAACAACTGGAAAACGTAATTTTGATGCTGGTTTGTGAAAAAAATATGCTAACTGTCAAAGTTGTTAATAATCATGAAGAAATTGCATGAAATTTCTAAATACAAATTAATTTTTCATCTAAATATACGTGTTAAATAAACAAACATTAAGGATTATGAAGCTTTAAAAGGTTTAAATTTCTTTTATAACTTTTTTTTTTTTACAAGATATCAATGAATAAATATGATTTGTTTATTTGGCATTAAAAGTGATTGAATGGTTGCCTGTTTATACAACATGCCATTATTGAATGTTTCACCCATTTCCCTTATAAGCTACTTATAAGGGCACAAACAAGTTTCACTTATGATAATTTAAGTCTTAACCTCCTCAAACTCCAGGATTTTATAGAATGTTCTAATACATGTATAACATTGTTTTAGTCTTATTTAAAATAATGTTTAGCTGTTTCTGACATCTTTAGTCGATTAATACATTTTCTCCACAGTTCCATATATTTTACTTGCTTTGTGCATATTTAAAGATAAAAAAATATTGATTCATTATACGGGGCACAAACAAGTTTTTTTTTTTTTTTTTCCCTATTGTGTCTCGATTCTGAGGAGGTTAATCAACTTGCTTGCATGATGCACAGATTATTTTTTCATTGTTTATAGGCTTGTCCTTTTCTCTTAAATTAAGAATATCTCATAGTTAGTAAACAACAATATGGAAACCACAATTCCACAAAAAGATATTTTAATGACCCAGGTATACATTTCGAGACCCTTCATCAATGAGTGATTGACAATTGGAAAATACAGAATTTATAAGCAAACAATAACCAATCAAAACAATTACAAGAAAGGGAAACGAAAGCAACCAGTCCAAACTATTCAGGACAAAAACTACGTCAACCACCCCAAAGACGGAGGGGGGGGGGGGGCACACTCTGGTTAAAAGAGCTACCCTTACTCTGTTTAATGGAGCCAGCAAACATTACTTCATATAGAAAGAGGTAGCCAGTTGACCACTGGCATTGGACCATCATCGCTGTTTAATAGCTGGTTGGTTGCCTTGTTTCTTACAATCTCTACAGATTCTAAAAAATATAATAATCTGGCATCCTTACACGTGTGAACAATCTCAAATAAAAGAATAGTCATGTTTTTCCCCCAATATGTGATCCGCAAAGGAAGAAACTCCCAGTTTTGCGTTTTTTATGCAAGCAATATATTCACTCATCCGTTTTGTAACACCTCTTTGTGAACTGCCCAAATAATAACGACCATGTGGTGCATTTAAATTTGTAAATACCTCTGCATTTTTCTGCAGAAATTTTGTCCTTAACTGCGTTCAAATTTTCCTTAATAGTATTAGTGCTTTTGCAGGCAATTTTTACATCGAAATCTTTACAGATTTTTTTTAAGCATTCTATTTAATTTTACATTTCCTAACAGCATAGTAACTTTTTCAATGTTTAGATGATTTTCTGTTATCTGCGCTATTCTATCTACCATTTTTTCATCAAAGCCATTAAACTTTGTAAAAGTTCTACTAGTTTTGATCTCGGTCTTTTTCTTCATCCCTGAGTGGCAGCAATAATGCTCTTCTGATCTGATGATGGAAGGCTGCCAGTTTCTGCGAAGCACAATGGTTTGAATCTTTATGGATATACGCTGGAATGAAATTAGTTTTTCTATACACATCAAACTTTAGATTTTTGTTCGATCGGGTGACCAGTATATCCAAAAACGGTAATGAATTGTCTTCTTTTTCCATGGTGAAGTTTATATAGGGACACAAGTTATTGAGAGAGTCCAAAAACTTCATAATGTCATCTTCATGTATGTTGAAAATACAGAAAATATCATCAACATATCTGTACCATGCTATCGGGAAATAGTTAAAAGTGTTTAACGCAATGTTCTCCAGTTTCCTAATGTACAGGTTGGGTAGAAACGGATAATTTATTAAATGTGGCCAGTGATAAAATTTTTGAATCCCTCATGAATAACGATGTGTCAGAAGCCATCTGTGTTTTGAATAATGGACGAAAAACATGAGCAGCGTGTTTGCGTGGAGTTTGGTAAATGCCAATGAAAGCTCTGGAAATGATGCTGCTATGAGTCGCAGTAAGTGTTTTGAGTGGCATTCTCGGTTCAAGGGCAGTAAAATCTCTGTGGAAGATGGTGAGCATTCGGGACAGCCACAAACCAACACAACGCCAGAAAATATTGTGAAAATTGCAATTGCAGAACTGATTCGAAAGGATCGTCACCAAACATTCATGAACTGTGAAATGGTAGAAATTGGTTATGCGCAGTGCCAAGCAATTCTCACTGAAGACCTGCAAATGCACCGCGAAGTTTGTTCCCCAACTCTTTGACTGGCGACCAGAAGCAACGGCGTGTTGATGGTGTATGGATCTTCTGCAATTTTACCTTGTTTCCAAAAATGAAGTTGAAGCTCAAAGGGCATCACTTTGACACCGTGAACATCATTCAATAAGATGCACAGAAGGTTCTCGACAGCTTCATGGAAAACGACTTCAAGAAAGTGTTTCAAAACTGGCAACCATGCTGGGACAGATGCATTTAGTCCCATCGGGACCACTTTGAAGGACACTTAAGCTTAAACCGATGTAGAACAATAAACCGTTCTGTATACCCAATCCAGGGATACGACCTCATATTTATTTATTGCAGAATGTATTAGGTTGATGCATAATGAAATATATATGGACAAGCAGTTTTTGTTTTCATCTTTAATTTGAAGACTCTCTGCAGTATTACATCAATTAATTAAAGAATAAAACATTAGATGATCACTGAGGGTTTTAATGGTACGCCTACCTCAGATGTTCGAATTAATGATGAAAAATAGGAAAGAAAATGAAGCCATTTGACGAACTTAAAAAAAATAAAATAAAATGAAGTCAGTCTGTAGTCAAGATTATTTGATTGTAAAATGGCGGCATCTCTTGTTCCTGCGTGAAAGAGATGTGTCAGAAATGAAAGATGATCGAGTTTTCACGAAGAGATTAAAATACTTTAAACATTAATTTAAAAAAATGATATCTGATAGACACCATCTACTTTCGAGAAGCCACGCGATTAAAGGATTGTGTAACGTAGCATACATAGCCTTAGAATAACTTATTTTTTAACGGCAGTAGGATACGATGTTGTGCACTATGTCTGGTAAGCGGGACCTCATTCCATGAACTCACTCTCAACTGAAGCTGAGACAGAGTATAGAAGAGGGTGCTTCAGATGCTGTGCCAGGCAAGTTTAAAAAGGACTAGGAGAGGTACAATAAGCGAGTGAAGGGTGTGAAATTCCATTTGCAGCAAGCCATGGAGCAAGTCAGCGGGTCTTGGTCTTGAAGTCTGCGCGACACGGAAAGAGGTATGGAATAAGCTAATTGCAATGTACGAGAGCTCTGATGATCAGTAATCTGCACTCTGCTTTTAGGACGTTTCTGACATTTACTAAAGATAATATAAAGCTTATGGCAGAGTGTAAAACGAGATGTTTGTCAAAATATCGATGAGAACACTACAGCAAATTCCATCATCGACAGACTCGAGATGATATTTTGCTGAATACACTAGGTCCAGAGCAGCATGAGTTCAAAAAGATGTGGAGAGCTCAGGCAGCGAAGGAAAGTAAGCGAACATCTAATCACTTGAGAGTTAGACATGAAGAAAGAGAAGAATGTTGTCAGAGATGAAGCAGCGCAAGGTTTGCTGGTTCAGAAGTCGCTAAATTGTTCAAGGAGGATAAATAAAGAAGGCACAAGGATGAACAAAAACATTGACAAAAGAAAGATCGGAGATCCAGTGGAAATAGGAATCCAAATAAGGACAATATGTTACCGATGTCAACAAAAAGATCATATCTCATGGAACTGCAAAGCTTCCAACTATGAGAAGAGGTGAAAGATAAGTCCAAATCAGAACGTTCAAAGCCTGAGACACTAACGAATAAACTCATGTTAATCGACGAGGCATTAGTAGCTGATGATGATGAAGATTTCATCAAAACATGGATTCTAGATTCCGTTAGATCAAGATATATGACGAATGATCGTTCAGCGTTCACAAATTTAAGCGAATTGATCCAATCAGTTTGCCAAGAGGAAAAGGGTCAGATGACCTTAACAGCAGTAGGCTTTGAAACAGTGATATTGATAGCAAATGTAGAAGATGGATAAGTGTTGATACAATTGGAAAACACTGTGTACGTGCCGAAGTTGCGACGAATTTTGATCTCAGTTAAGGAAAGCAATGCCAAAGGATGCAGTGCCGCCTTTAGCAATTTTGCCACCCCGTGCAGAATGCAATTTTGCCCTTGCCGCCCCTAAAAGTTTGCCGAACATTGCCGTTGCCGGTCCTATGGTAGAGCCGGCCCTGAAAGGATGCATGATACAGTTTGGGAATGGCTGGTGTATAATAAGACGAAATAATAAGACACTACTACAAGGGTAAATGGATAGCAAGGAGTATTTGATAGACATTGAAGTTACTGATTCTGAAGGATGCAAAGTGAATGCCATCAAGATGGAAGCACTGATGATTTGGCATCAAAGGTTTGGACATCAAGATCAAGAATACTTTCGACAGTCTTTTTCAATAATGAGGCATCAGTACAAAAAAAATAAATCCTGTTGCATCTGCTGCATTAAAGCAAGGACGAAATCTAGGTCATTTAAAACGAGGAAAATCCGAGCTAAGAGAGAAATTGTAAGAAAGCATTCTTTAGGTAAATGCACGCCTATACATGTCCATCGGATCGAAACTCTGCGAACCTTGACTTGCCACTCCTTGACTTCCACTGCTCCATTGTCTAGTTATGATGGTCTAGACATCTCTTGAGGCTTTTAGACTTATTGGTTTTCATGATAATGAGGTATATGCGTGGCTGCTCTATCTAAATATACAAGGTGATGGCTCTCTGCAGATGTATGCAATGTGCCAATGGAAATGGGTGCTCCTGTTGCCACTTGAAACTCCTGTTTGATGATGGCCATCGGCTGTGTCCAGTTTTTGACAATTTCAGAATTCTGCGATCTTTATTGGTCAGAATTTTGGGCCTTCCACATACGCAGGACGAATGCCACAGTTGGTTTCGGCCTGTTAACTTAGTAGCAATTTTACTCACACCTAATTTTGCGCCCCTTATGCCCGAATGCCCGCATCTCAGCACTAGGCGCCATCTCTGTTATAACGGTATTATGCATAAATGCAACTGGTTTAAGTCCTATGATCGCATAACTGCAGTGCGCACTTACCCTTTGACAGATAATGTATTCATATTAATTCAACCAAGAAACTAACTACCATTAAATCTCGCTGCACCATTAAATCGATAGGTGTGAGTGAATCAATTCTTTTGTGATCAGTCACGTGATCAATGATTTCTACTTCACGTGGTTAGCTTGTTCCTGATTGGCCTTGACATCACATACGTGTTCAGGTTAAATGATTAAAGCTCAAGGCATTCATCATCCGCAGACCAACTATCAATGAATGAATATGTTGCTTCAGTTGGTGGTTGCTCTGCAGATATACAAGGTGCATCTTACTGTGGATTTCAAATTTTTAAATAAAAGATAGAAACCAATAAACAATACACAATATAAACAATATACAGTACGCACTTAAATAAAAAAATATAAAGTATATAAAATTTATATAAACAATTTTTTAAAAACCTTTTAGACATAAATTATAATTCATTGAATAAAGGAATAAACTTGATATTTTCTCATATTGGTCCTTTATATTTTTATGGGTTCTCATATGGTAGAGGTCTTTCAGTGGCAGCTATTACACAATGAATGCACCCCACGAATTTATGCAGTGCGGCCAGACTCAATTTCGTGCAACACATTCAATGGTAGATACGTCGAGTGGGAAACTGTATAGATTACAGAAGGCTGAATATGATCTTTGGTAACGATTTATTGCCTGAATGCTGTGGGTCACGTGGACGTGTGCATGATAGAAAGCACGTGAAATGATGCTATTACAGTAGCGCTCAGAAAATAAGGCACGAGTATAATTTTTTATGTAAATTTAAAAACTATTATCGGACTGAACCAATATTTTAAAGGAGAGTGTAGAAAGGTGAAACACTTCATAAGACCCAGACAATTGGGAGATAATTCTCATACAAAAACTGAACAGACACTTTTACTGTTTGGCGACATTCAGAAAATAAGGCACAGGTCACTTTTGCTAAAAAAAAAAAAAAAAGTAAGTTTCTATTGTCACCAGAAAATGCATAAAAATCACTGTAACATAATACTCCTTCAATTTTTATAGGAAAATGTCAAATCCTAGGGCACATCTCGATTTGAAGGTCCAGAAGGCAATTGCAAAAGCCGCCGAGGAGGGGAAATCTTACAACAGCATTGCATCTGCTTTCGGTGTTCCAAAAAGTACAGTAAGAAATATTATTCAACGAAAGAGAGCAAGAGGAGACCTCCAACGAAAGCCTGGATCAGAAAGACCACGTACTACCACAGAAAAGGAAGATAGACTGCTTTGTCGGTTATCGAAAACTCAGCCCAGACTTACAGCAGTGGATTTGAACGTGAAATGCAAGAGGCTCATGGGGTTAAAGTTAGTGTTTTCACAACAAAACGGCGTCTAGTAGAAGCAGGCTTGAATGGTAGGCGTCCTACAAAGAAACCTCTCGTTACAGCAGCGAACAGGAAGGCCCGACTTGCCTTTGCAAAAAAGTACCAGCACTGGAACTCCAACGAATGGGCGAAAATCCTCTGGAGTGACGAATCTAAGTTTCTGCTTTCTGGAACAAACTGAATACAGTATATTAGACGCCCCGAGAACAATGACAAAATGCCTAGTGCCCACAGTGAAGCATGAGGGGGATCTCTTATGGTTTGGAGTTGTATTGGTAGAAGTGGGGCGGGTCCTCTTGTGCTGCAGCCCCACCCCGAAATTGGCCACCATGTCAACTAAATCTGTTACATAGGGGACCCCCCTCCACGTGGGCCAGGCCCCCTCGGCCCCCCCCCCCCCCGAAAAAAATTTCTGGGTACGGCCCTGCATGAAGGTTAAGGTTAACTCCATTTAGTATCTGCAGTATGTTCTCACTCCAATTTTCACGAGGAAATTCCCTCATTGTATGGAGAGGACAAAAGCAAAGTTTGGCTACATCGAGACAAAGCCTCCAGCCATATGTCTAACTCGACCGTTCTAATTTCTGTTGGATTTGGAAGATTAAATTGGAATTCACGTTTTATTCTTTCTTGATATCCCTGTCACGTCACCAGATGCATCGCCGATGGATATCTGTGAATTTGGATTATTGAAACAACCCTAGTAAAAATATCATTTGGTCATTTGCAAATGATATCAAATGTTATCAATTGATATCATTTGGTCTTTTTTAAATGATATGAAGTGAGAATTGACACAAATATCAATTGATCAAATGACCATGACATGAAATGATTTGAAGCAATTTCAAATGACCAAATGACATGAAATGATTTTTGAAAATTTCAAATGACCAAATGATATGAATTGAGAATTGACACAAATATCAATTGATCAGATGACTGAATGACAAGAAATGATTTTAAAAAATTTCAAATGATCAAATGACTGAATGACATGAAATGATTTGAACAATTTCATTTGACTAAATGATATAAAGTGATTTGAGAATACGAATGAAATGAATTAAAAATAAACTGGTCTGTATATAATTAAGTGATAAGAAATGACGACAATTAACCAATTAGCAATTATAGTATTTATTTATATACACAATCATGTAATCTTTTTTTCTAATTGTGTTGATTTTCTCATTTACATATTTTGTCACTCGATTTAACTCTTTTCTTTTGGCTTCCTCTTCATATTTCTCCTTTTGAAGTTGTCTGTTCAGTAAATCTGTTAAGAGAAAAAATAAACCTTTAAGAGAAATATAATGATATGAGAAGTGAAGGATAGCAGAAATTAATTCGAATTAATTTCATTAAAGTTCATTAAAGAATTATAATTTATATACCGGTATCAAGATAATTATCATAATTATATGTTAACATGTTGAAATTGTACTTCAAATTAACCAATGTAATAACTTACTGTTGTTTTATTTATCGATTCATCGGGAAATTTTTTTGGATTTGGTACCCCTATTCTTTTTTGGTGTACAGCTTCATGTAGTTCTTCCGAAGATTCTGTAAAATATTTTTTCTGTAGTTAACTACCGAGTTAAATTATAAATGCAAACAGTTTTTCAGTATTATAAGTTATATGTTCAACAGTCCTCACTTTTTTCATGTACGATGCCCATATTAACATTAATCATCAAAAGATAATTCCTCAGGGGAATTCTCGGCATTCGGGTGAATCGAATTTTCGGATACAGTGATTAAACTTTTCAATGAATTCTGGATATCATTTGATCACCGTGTCCGAAAATTCGAATCGTCCGAATGCTGAGAACCGCCTTTCTTTTACGAAAAACTTTAAATAAAATTAAAAACCCAAAATTATATATCTGACTTACCTCCAAGCTTCAGGATTTGAGCTCTGTAAAAGTCCCCTTGGCGGGATTTCTTGTCCTCCCAAAACACCGAGTATATTTTGGTTTCGGTGTAATCGTTTCAGTGTTTCGGGTTGAAATTTTTAATATAAGATACTGGTACTATTTCTCGTAGATTGTCATCCAGATATCTCACATACGTGTGGGATATGCAGATACTTTCCATTTTTCTATATGAAATTTATAAAAGTATACAGCTAGCACGTGCACACTCGTTTCTTGCCAGAAAGCACCGCTACCGGAAATGTGGTATCACGTGATAGTTTGGTGCGGACCTTCTCATTTTATAAAACTTTAAATTTAATTAATCTGAGTTACCCCTTATTCTTAATTTTTAAATAATATATGTATAATTCTAGCGTTTTTAAAATTTAATATATATTAAAGTTAAAGAAATAATAATAAAGCAGCACTTACAAGTTTTATCACGTGTATTCAAATAGAAGGGGGGGGGGGATCACGCCTTAAGGATCCTTATAATAATCAATTACGTTAACGAACAATTGTTCTATTTTTGCTATTATTTTCATATTGATCAACGTTCGAACGTTTCATAAGAAGCTCATTCAATAAATTAAAATGAAAAGATTAAAATTTAAATTAATTAATTGTAAATTAATTAATTTACAAAAAATTGTAGTTTAATTATTTATTTGAATTTTAATATTTGTAATTATAGATGCTGAAGTGATTCAAAACTGTTAATATATATTAAAGAACTTGATAAGATCAATTTAAAGTGTTTGTTGGAATGTTAATATGATTAATATTAATAGGAATATTATTCAACACACTTATAAGAGCTCTAGAATAGCTATTCTAGAGAAATTTCTATTTTTTAAAACCAATTGAAATACTATTATAATATTTCATATAATGTCATTTGATAATTTCTCAAACATTTCAAAATTTTAAGCAAATTTTTAAAAATAAAATTAAATTGTTTCATTATGTCAGTAGTGTTTCACAAAAGTAAATAACTTAAATAACATCAATTTGCATAATTTCATTTCATGCCATTTGCAATCATTTAACCAGCATTTCAAAATGGCAAGAAAAAGATC
>JAHWFO010103670.1:193499-219631 GCA_023313115.1 Rhysida immarginata
ATTTAACCAGCATTTCAAAATGGCAAGAAAAAGATCATTTAAAATTAATTCATATCATTTCATGTCATATCATTTGCTATCATTTCTAGAGCATTTCAAAACATTAGAACATTTATAATTAATTCGTATCATTTCATGTCATGTCATTTGCTATCTTTTGTGGGACATTTTAAAAAAGAGCATTTCAAAACAATTCATATCATGTCATTACCTTTCACAAGCACAAATGACTAGCCATTTGAAATCATTTATCATCATCTCCTTAAAAATTTGATCATTTGAGATCATTTGAAATGTCAAATGATATAAATTGATTTGAAATGATATTTTTACTCGGGAAGTCCTTGCTCATTGCCGTTCAACAACCATTGAGGGTCCTTTTAAAACATGTGAAAACAGGAATGAAATAACATCAGCCCCAATGTTCTGCAGACATGTTTTCTACAATGGAAGATACGGTGAAGGGCAATAATCTACAACCAGGGTCATCAAATAGAACACGATCGTTGGTGGAGAAGGTAATTTTCCTCGTAAACTTTCTCATCCAAATCGTTACCATCGATCTTAATCAACCTTTTGTATCATCAGGAATGGATGAAAAAACGACGCACTCTCCTTCATCCATTCCTGCTAAACTATTCGTAAATGAATCAATACTAGCCATAGTTCCATTTAACTTTTAATAAATTTTAATTTCCATAATTAACCTTCACATTTCGTATTTTATTTAGATTGTGCGTATTTCCAAACATATGTATTTTAGGTTATTCTTTTCCATGATATCTTTAAATTTTAATGGATTAAAAAAACAAATAATTAGATTAGTAATAATTAAAAACAATGAGTCGGAAAAACTAATCTGACTTTAGAAAATTTAAAAGATAATTTTATGGTGAAATTGTTTTGATGAATGTTTTATGAGGAAATTACGACGTCCTTCAAAAGGATTTCTTTAATTATATATTAGAATTTTTTAATCTGATTATATCTTGCAAATTTCTTTCTCAGGGTGATGCAAAAAAGGGAACTTTTTTTTAATTATTCGCAGAGAAGGTAGTTAAATAAAAATTTTAAAATGCTTGCTTATGATAATGGAAGTAGAACAGAGCATTTGCTCCCTTCTTTTCCCTATTACGTACAAGCAAAATTACGCACTTACTGAATAAGAGTCAATGCAGGGCGTTGGCGTTTTGACTTTCCCCTTTCTTTCAATAGACTATATCAATAGACAAGAGAATGTGCCCGGTTTCGCTCAAGTCGGTTGAATATAGCATAGTTGAAGCCAGGTTATTTAGGGTATATTTTAGAATAGCTTAATTAAGGCTTTTTTTTTGGCAAATTCGACCAATGCTATTAAAGGATATAATTACTGAAAATGCAAAATGTGAATGCATTATCAATATACACTGAACGACCAATTTATTAGAGACACCTCTTACGGAAAATGGATCGGCCTCCCAGTGACACCCAAACAATGGAACAGGCCGAAGCGGTGTATAAAAGGGATGCATTGGATCACAAGTTGCAGTCAGCAGCAGAAGTGGACTGAATATGGGTAAATCCAAGGATTTAACCGACTTTGAACGAGGCATGATCCTTGGAGCTCGACGGGCGCAGTTGAGTATTTCGCAAACCGCGAACCTCCTCGGGTTTTCCTGTGCAACAGTGTCAAGGGTATTCCGTGAATGGCAATTACGCCAAAAAACAACCTCCAACAAATACAACTTCGAACGAAACGGTGCCGTGGATGAACGAGGACAACGGCGACTGGCACGAATCATCCATAGCAACAGGACGGGAACAGCCCAACAAATTGCAGCTCAGTTCAATGAGGGAGAAACCCAACCCATTTCGGAGCACACGGTGCAGCGCACATTGCACCGAGCCGGGTTTAACAAAGGTGGCCAGTACGGGTACCGTCGTTGTCACCGCAAAATAGGAAAGCGCGACACACGGGCATCGCCACTGGACATGGATGAGTGGAAGAAGGTCGCCTGGTGCGACGAATCGCGGTTCCTACTTCATGTGGACGGCAGACTGCGCATCTGGCGCAGACAGCACGAGGTCATGGACCCATCCTGTCAGCAGACAACCGTACAGGCGGGTGGAGGAGTTCTGGTCTGGGGTGTCTTCTCTTGGGACACACTGGGTTCTCTGATATCCGTAGACACATCCCTGAATGCGACACACTACCTGAACATTGTTGCCGATCAGGTCTACCCGTTTATGATGACTGTGTTCCCTGGTGGTGGACAGTTTCAGCAGGACAATGCTCCCTGTCACCGTGCTCAATGACCAGCTCGGTCGCCCGATCTCAACCCGATCGAGCATTTATGGGATGAAGTGGAGAGAACCATCCGACGCCTTCCCACACTACGGTCCAACCTGCACCATATACGGGAGGCTGTGATGTCAGCCTGGGCTACTATTCCTCCGCAACGGTTTCAACATCTTGTTGAATCCATGCCAGCACGTATTCAGGCAGTTCTCGCCGCTAAAGGAGGCGCAACAGGCTATTAGCGGGGTTTCTCTAATAAACTGGTCGTTCAGTGTACACTTAAAAACCTAATCTGCAGTTAGTTATCTCCCAAGAATTCTTTTATGGACAAAATTGTTTATCCATGAGCAAAGCACGGATTTTTTCAAATTTACTTTTAATGATTGTGCTTATGCTTTGTTGTCATCATAACCAAAAAAGGAAAACCTCTAATCCACAAGGAGGAAAAAGGAAATACCGGACACGTATTTCGGGTACCAGGTACCCATCTTCAGCGGTGAAAGACAAAAGAGAAAAAAAACAACAACCTTCAGATGGTTGTTAGGGATCTATGGTAACAATTAGCAATTTTAAATGTGGCGCGCGCGTTCATCTCACATGAGCTAGCACGTGGAATATTGTTAGGGCAGGTGTTAAAATAGTTAGTATTCGAACAGCGAGCTAAAAGCGTTGAGTTATGCCAACGAAAATTGACAGGTATTGGTAGGGCTACTTAGCAGCCCTTTCCGACGTCAAATTTAGCTATTCCGAGGCTTCTTAGTTTCCAAGAAAGGGTTATCAAGTGTACTAAATAACATTGGCTAAACCAGAAGCTGCGCCATTCCTTAGGGTAAAAAGCAGGCCAATCCGAGACCATCCACTAGCCATATTCCTGATGTCGTCTGGGAAGTTCGGGCTTTCGTCACCAGATGTAATCCACCAACACATCGGGTCATTGCACAGAAGGTAGAGACATCGTAAACACAAATATCAATCGTGATTTACAACTGGAGAAGCGACACAAGAGCCACATTCTTAAGTTGTTGCCGCACCATGTTCAAAAGCGCCGGACCAACTACCGTAAACTGTATGAATGATACCTGGCGGATGAAAAGTGGAAATACGTGCTCACACTAAATGAGGCGTATACACATCAACAAGAGGCGAGCCACTTTTTACCGCCCAAGGGGTTCTAAGGAATTCAGAAAATGGTACCGTGAACGCAAGAAAACATTTTCAAAAGTTTTCATGATCAACGCCATGAATTATCAGACTAATGTTCTAACCCCCATATTTACCTGTGAGATTCCCTGTTTGCATGGTACAGAGGTAAACCATGTTTGGCTGCACCAAGACAAGGCGTCGAGTACACCGCCTCGTCAACTCGCCTATTCCTGAAATGCATGGAAGAAGATACCGGAATCAGCTCAATTCCATTCAGCAACATACCCGTCAAATCGCCGGACGCATCGCCTATGGATTTTTGTGGCTTTGGCCTACAACAGGAGTGGTTACGAATTGATCTTGTTTTGCGTTCCAGCCTCCTGCGGTGGAAACTCGATGGCGACGAAAAGGGTTTTCCACCTTCTAGCCCTCTATAACTGGTTATCAAAGATCCATAACTCTCTGCATCTTCTATATATATAAAGAAGGATGTTTGTGGGTCTGTTTGTCTGTGGGTCTGTGGGTCTGTTTGTCTGTATGTTTTTTATACAAATCTACAGTTTTATTCCGATCTTGATAAAATTTCGCATACATGACCTTCAAAGCATGAGGAAGGTCACTGTCTACCTCAGATTTCGGAAAAATAATAAATATCGATAAAAAATCGATATTCATGGTTATAGCAAGGCATATTAATGAGAAATATCTCATAACCAACAAACCAAGGCATAGTTGGTACAACAATAGGTATCAACAATGGTATCAGCACGCAATTCACAAACACACTGCATGAACCAACAATATATATCTCATGACTAACAATGAAAGCAAAAGTTTGTGCAAGTGTAATTATCCCGGGCAACGCCGGGTACCTCTTCTAGTTGCGCAATAAAATGATAAAATAGCCAACTTTGAGTTCGGTACAATGATGAGGCAATCCAGGAAATTCTTGAGAATTAATAAACTCGATTGAAAATCTTGTCGCATCTTCATCTTCAAGTTGTTATTCACTGAATTGTATACTTGCTCGTGCCAGGAAGCTGCTGCATAATGTGTTGGTCAATAGGAAGCTGGATGTTTTAGTTTTTATTGAGCCGCCAGAGTGTGCGTTGGTCAACAGTTTTGGTATTGGCAACATCCGGTAAGGTTAAAGGACAACTCTACGGTCACATACAACTTTAAAAATTACAACGGTTAAAATTTAACTCTTATTTTCTTCCTCCCACTTTGGCACCAAGGACTCTCAGCCCAGCTTTATTTAATTTTTATTCATTTTTCCCACTTTAAAACTATACAAAATACGTTTAGAACATTAAAAATATTTTTAGAATATATACATACATTTGTTCTATTTTCGACAACGACTTCTAAATAAGTCGAATATTTGTAGAATTTAAGCACGATCAAACTTTCGCGTGTTTCTTTCGCGCTCTGAAACAACTGGATGTTGCTAATACCAATCCATAACCTTTGAGCGCTCTGGTGACGCAACTGCAAATCCATAATATCCAACCTCCTATTACATTGTGTGTTTGGTGTATTTAGCCCGTAGGCTAGTTCGCCCTCCTGAGTATGCGCAGGAGATTTCTTGGGATAAGTAAATGCGGTTGTTTCTCCTTCCCTTCCGCATTTTTAACGACTGCTGTAAGATGGTAGCAGCAGCCGGGACCGACGTCTTTAGGTGCCATCAAGAGCTCATAAGGTGCCCTTATGAGCTCTTGGTGCCATCCAAAGCACGGGGGTAAAGATCGCATGCCACTGATGGTCACCTATTTTCACAACTTCAGAAGTGTAAAGCTGGCTTGCTCTACGAAAGCCCCCTAGACAACGACCTCCCCTTAACCATTGAAAGCATTGACGTCATTGCCTATTTCTGTAATCTGTTCAATGTCTTGAAATACCCGGTCTTTTAGCTTGTCTGGAATCTGAGCCAATACAAAAAAATTTGTCGGAAAAACAATGTTTCCGTTGACATCTTGCTCGATTTTCCCTTCGGCAATATCCAAGAGTTTGTCTGAAAGAGTCTTGTTTCCTTGAGGGTCATTTTGCAAGAATACTCGCATGCTTGTTTTGAGCGACAGATTACCCCAACAGTGGCAATGGTTTTGAGGGGAAGGGGGCCAGTCCTCGGGCGCCAGTCTTGATACCTTTGCTGGGTCGGGAGGGGTAGGCGAAGACAAAATATGATAACACGGGGCGCCATTTACTTTCACTATGCCACGATACCCCAAAGTGTAGATTTCTTAAAATATAGGCAATAAAAATTACAAATTAGTTAAAAAATTTCCCGGACTAAAGCATAAAGCATCATGTAACGTAAATAATAATAATTATAAACTAGAGATGTTCTCCAAGCATAGGTAATGATTTTTCAATTGAAAAATGGAAGGAAAAATTCTGCGACCCGGATTCGAACCAGGAACCTCGACTATCATGGCCGACGCCTCTACCAATTGGGCTATCATCATCATGTAACGTTTGACGCCCGTCGGTTTCATAGTTGTGAACATAAACATTGACTTTTATTTATATAAATTCATGAATCTAGGTTTTAGAATGTAATTCTACAAGAAATCAATGTACTATTTTGATGACTGCAAAAAAGAATAAAAACTAATAAATAAATAACGGGTTGTAATGAGTATTTGTATTTTGGCTCTTAAAATAAAGGCGGATGTTAAGTTGAAAATGCTTAATTTGATTCACTTTACACTATTTGCTTTTTATAACACCACTTCCGGCAAATATTAATGTTTGTTTGCCAGTATCGATTCCCTAACAACTGGCGCCTATAATGAAAAATAAAACTGGCGTCGTTCCGTGTCAGATAAATTATTAAGAGTCCATGCTGAAGGGAAGAACCATTTATTACCCGTAAAAAAGAAAAAGTATACATGCAATATTAAGCAGTGGAGCTGGAAAAAAAAAGAGATAAAGAAAACATTCGGAGAAAGAACTTTTTTCCTCCCATTTTATAAAAAAATAATTGAAATTACCTTAAAGTTGAAGTACTGCTACTACCCTACTGAGTCACAATAACCATCTGATCACAATAAATAATTTTTTATATTTATCTTTAACAGTATATCAGACGGCCTCTAATTGTGCCTGATGCATTTTACCAGTCAGAATCAAAATATCTGGATGAAATCACGTGCACATAGTATTAGAGGGGACTATGGCATACACTAACTGCTCAAGTGAGAATGGACACTTTCGATTTTAGACGTTTTGTCGTTTATCTAGAAAAATACTTGACGAATTATCCTGAAACTTCAGAGGTGTAAAGAGCATGTTAAGCCTCATATATTTCAGCGAAGGTTTGTCCCGAAGGCAAATAGGGGACCAGCAACAAATTAAACAAAAAAAATAATGCTTGAAATGTGTTGTAGCTGGCTATAGCATATGATTAGGAGGCTTTCTTACTTATCTATGAGAATAGCACGTATATTCATGGACATATAAAGTCTCTTTAAAAAAAATATCGTTTTGTTTATTTTTAAAAGCAACTGAAATTCAACTTATTCTATCGGCGATATCTTCCTGAATTTTCACGCTATTTGCTTGGGCTTTTTAGAAGAGTAGCTGTATACGTTTGGCTAATAAATTATGCAAAAGACATTTTGGTCACGCTTGCGCATGCGTAGTTAAACATTATTTAGTAAATGCTCTTATTTCATCAAATATTTAATATTTTTCTAATCTGATTTTAGGGTGTTGTCTCTACTCGTGACAGTAGCTACAACGCATTTTAAGCATAATTTTTTACTGGGTGATTCCAAACATCATTTTTTTGTTCAATTTGTTGCTGGTCCCCTATTTGCCTTCGGGACAATATCTTAGCTGAAATATATCTTATACAGGGTTCTGTATAATCAAAGTTCCATTTTGACATGGCCATAAAAAAAAACTACTGGACCAAAAGCTATAATACTTGGTAATATTATACAAGAGGGCATGGGAAGTTCATACCCACCAAAAAAAAAAAAATAGTTCAAAAAGTCACCACTAGCATGGAATGGCGCTTTATGCAATATTCGTATACGAAATTAGACACAGTAATCCGGTGTAACCAATGACGTATATTAAAGCTAGACTCCGAATCCTATTGTTGTAACTTGAAGCAAATTGGGAAGCTCCATGCCCAGAACTGTCATGGCTGAAAGTGAGTGAATCTGATGCAAAACACATGGCTAAACACGAGAGTAGCTGACTAATAATTCTTTCACACGCCGATTACGGAGTAATAAGTTTATCTTTTCATTTACTTTGTATTTGATGTATCTATATATATATTTTGGTATGTCCGTCAGTCTGTCAGTCAGTCAGTCTGTCTGTCATGAATGGAAAATACGCACTTTTCATTGGCAAGTGAAACAAGTGACGCGAGTGACGCAACAAAAGTAAGTGATGCAACAAAGTAAATGACGCAGCAAAGTAAACAATTAAAAATCTCTTTTCTTTTTAACAATAATAATATAACACATAAAACAGTGTTGATTAATATTAATTAAACTGCTTTATCACGCAATGTCTTAAATTAAACTGCTTTATCACGAATTTCGTTAAAATTTTCAAAGTTTTAAATTCGGAGTTTTCATTGGCTCTTCAGACCAGTGACCAATAATAAGTCGTTAATAATACTACTTCAATTCTACGTGTGGGAGATTCGAAAAATAGCTCAATAACTGTTTGATGCATGTAATAACTAATTCTAAATGAATATCTATTAATAATGGTTCTTAATGAACAGGGTTATGGCGCCGACGAAGCGAAAATTTCAAACAATCGCGGAGCCTCCGCCTCGGAGGTCGAAGAAGCCTTTGCGAGTCCAACGGAGTATGAAAGCCGACAGGACCGAAAAAGGCGTTCGGTTACGCGTCAAAGGGGCCGACATAAAGCGCGTGTACGCAATGCAGCTGCTCAAGTCGGAAGATGAACATGTTTCGGATTGTCAACGCAATTTGCTTCAACAACGAAGCAGCAAAGCCCAGATACACGAAGCTGTTGCAAATATCGAAGATATCCAGCCTTGAACTTGATTGGCCACTTGGCTGCTGTATGTTCTCACTGGAAAAAGTGCCGGCGACTGTTCGATTGGAAGGCAAAATTGCCCTGGCAACGGCAACGAGTGGAATTGCAGCACTTCAATTAATGGTCGGGCGAACGGCACATTCAATGTTCAAGCTAGACCTGATCTAAATGTAACTTTTTCTGTAATACTCCCATTCAATTGCAGCATGCAGAATTGCTATGTAAAGGCAGATTCTGGGCAGATTTAGAAATTACTAAATATATTTCTTTTCGTATAATCTATGGGTGTTTAACATTGCTTATTGCCTCTGCTCGGTTGCACCGGGCACAACCAACGCCTCCTACATGTATAAAGAAAGCCTCGGCACTGAAACGTCATAAATTGTTACATCATCATAAGTCGACCAAATTTAGAGCTTATTATTGGTAGAAATGCGGTTAACAAAGGACGAAGTATGATGATGTAACAATGTATGACGTTTCAGTGCGGAGGCTTTCTTTATAATAAAAAAATCACTTACATTTTTGCAATGATGCTATTTTGGCGCGTTGGTTACATGGCGCGTTTCGACAACCTTGCTATTGTGGGTCCGAATCCTTCAGAATACACTTTTTAAACAGAAACAACTTTGTTTCCCGTCTTGGTTTTGCCTTGACAAGCTCGGCGAAGACGGGAAGGTGCGATTTTTTTTATACCATATGTTTCAAAAGTTCCCGATCGTAGAAGATGACTTTCCCTGCATGCCGTACTGTTGTGCAAGTATACTAAGGGCTGGTAGACAGGAGCCAATGTCTCTCAACCTCTTTTTTTCAATTAATAGGTGCTCCCAGTCGTTACGAATCCCGCTCTTTATTTTACATAAATGCAAATACGCGAATATGAGAGTGAAATAAAAGGTTAAAGTAAAAAATAGAAATTTTATTTATAAAACCTACGGTATACGGTATTAAGCTTATACCGGTACAGTAACAGTTTAAAAAGCGTGTATTGAGTGAAAGCAAACAAATAAAATACAGTATGCAAGAACCATAAGAGATGGTTCTCCTTTGGTGTAACCTACATGTTCCGTTCCTTTGGGAATGTAAAAATAAAATAAATACATTTGAGAAACTTTTCCACTATGTAAAACTGATTTTATGTAATTTATTTCAGCACATGGTTTATTTTAGTTGTTGGCCAAACATTACTGCTGCTGTCATAGGTTAGGCTTTCCCTACATACAGAAGAGGCAGTTCGGGAACTTTTGAAACACACGGTATATGTCCGTCTTCACCGAGCTTCAACATTTACGTGACGAATTTGAAGATCGTAAGCATAAGACGGGTGGTTTGAGCATTGTTTTTCGACGGCACAGAAATATGCCACCCTTGCGTTCCGTACGGAAACATAAGCACGTAGTGCAGAGGATCAAATCAAGGGTGATTTTCTAAAAACCGACGAACTCTACTTTCTGAGCGCTGGCGCAAAATAGTATCACGATATGCACTGATTCCCTGCCAGATAAAAAAACACAACAACGTCCGAAGTTGTCGGAAAATTGTAGAATCGACGGTCATTACGTTGAATGTTTTGAGTATTAAACAATACACCAGACAATTCCGAATAATCATGTTCAATACAAGCTACAATACTCAGCGGGGATAACGCAGGCAATTCGTTTTAATACCAAGAATACCGTTACACACGACTGATCATTTTGTAGTTCAAATGTCGACGATCTTCCGTTCTCCCATCTTATGCAATGACAATTAACAAGTCCCGGGATCAAACCTTAAACAACATTGGTATATACCTAGAGTAGATAGATACTGATAGACCGCCTTCGTTTTGCCTTGAAAAGCTCGGCGTAGACGGGCATCTCAGCTAGTTTTATTATATTTTATAAACAATTTTTCGATCATGGTTTCTATTTCAATTTCGTTTCGATTGTCTTTCAGTAACGTATTTTCATTTTAGTTACGTATTTTTGATTTATTTTTGTGGAAAATGATTCCTGATACTTTTTCTTGTCTGTTTGTACAGTTGTAGGCAGAACAACTTTGAATAATGGTTTTGAATTAATTATTCCTCGGGCCCAAAATCTTCATAAAGAAAACAGCCAGACAAGTAATTACTCCACGGCTCACTCCTGCCCAGAACTATCATGGGTCAATTTGCTTCACTTTTTGCCGCTGTTAACAAAAAAGCGGTTAGAGCCTGAGTTGCATGAACCAATGAGCGTGAAGAAAGATTTTGACGTCACCAATAAAATAAGTACTGACCATTAGCCTCCTGTAACCGGCCGGGGGGAAAACCAACTGCCCCCTGTAACCAAATAGGTTGGGGTATATATCATATATCTTGCCCCCAGAGGGGGACGCCGAAGGCGTTTGAGTAACGGAAAACAGTGACCAATGAGGCCGGCAGGGCCGAGAGTAGTAAAAATTTCCTGATTGGTTCATGCAACTCAGGCTCTAACCGCAGGTGTTAACAATAGGATTTGGAGTCTATCTTTAATATACGTCATTGGGTGTAACCTGCTTTTCAGTAAATGGTGGAGGCCACATTCAACATGTAACTAAGTTTAGTAACGATTAAAGACTTGTTAACCTGTGTCTTCGTGTCTAATTTCGTATACGAATATTGCATAGAGCGCCATTCCATGCTGGTGGTGACCTTTTGAACTAATTTTTTTTTTTTTTAGGTGGGTATGAACATGCCCTCTTGTATTTCATTACCAATTTTTATCGCTTTTGGTCCAGTAGTTTGTTGGTATTTTTTTTATGGCCATGTCAAAATGGAATTTTAATTATAAAGACCCTGTATACAGGGTGAGGCATTTATCTTGAGACAACTGAATATTAGGGAAATTAAGCATTGTACGAAAAAATGTCCAAAATCAAATTTTTTAGTGCACAAGTAAACTTTTGGGGGCAGCAGTCCTATGGAGACAGAGTTTATGCGTGTGTATTGAAAAATATTGGATTTTTGAAATTCTGACTTGGGATTCTTAAAGAACATTAAAAAGTAAAATAGGAATGTCTGTAAGACCCACTCTCTATCCCTTTGTCTTCATCAGATAACATTGGGTTCAAAACTTTAAAAGTTCCACACTTTCAGGCCTCTATCTCCTAAACGGTTGGCAGATTACACCAAGATCAAATAGTTCATGAAAAGGAGGACTCATCCTCTTGCTTAGCGTGATATGCTCAAGATCTTCTCCGAATTTGAAAATGTCTGTTCCACTCAAAATTTTATATCAAAATGTGAGAGGACTTCGAACCAAACTGTCGAAAAAAAAAACAAGAATAAAACATTTCTCGAATATTGTGTACAATCTGGATATACCATTAAAAATAGGGGTTCCTATTTAAGATTTCAAAGCTACCCCCTCTCCCAGCCCCCCTCACAAAGTGGGGGGGGGGGTTAACTAATGAATTTCCCCTGCAAAATAATTCACTTGTAATTTTAGACATTATTTCGTACAATGCTTAGTTTCCGAGATATTCAGTTGTCTCAAAATAAATGCCTCGCCCTGGAATTTCTTTTCTTTGTTTTTAAAAAACGCCTTATGGAATATTTATTATTTTCTCCCAGATAATGTAAAACTTAAATTGAAATATACATGTATAGCTAAAAGAAGAAACAATCTCATTAATATGTTGCAAACCTAAAAATTCTAAAAATACACCACGACAAAAGTATAGGAACTTTCATATAAACATTTTATTTTAAGGAATGTGTGTGTTTTAATGTAGGCGAATACATTTAATACCTTTTTTATAGGATCCTTGAGCACTGATCAAGGCATGTATTCGGTTAGGCATGCTATCATACAGGTTTTTAGTATCATTTTGTGCCAGAATCTGCAACGATAAAATAATGGCTTCTTTGAGTTCTTGTGTGGATGAAAATTATCTGCCATTTTTGCCAACATGATCCAAGCATTTTCGATAGGATTCATGTCGGATCTAAAGCTAGAGTCTGGAAAAGCTTGATTTTCTTCAGGGAAAACCATTCTATAACATGCTTTGCAGTATGAATGGTAGCATTGTCGTATTGGAACTGCCTTATTGGTCCCGCCATCGATCTTCCTCGACGAGGGAGAACTCGTGACAGTAGTTCTATGTAATCCCTTGATGTTACGCGACCGTCCATAAACTACGCAGGGTTGCCAGGTTGGGCGATTTATCGCAAATTGGGCTACTTTTTTGTTCAAATTGCGACTAAAATTTCAAATTTGCGATTGCGACTAAATTGGGCTACTAAAATTTCAAATTTGCGATTTTTGGGCGATTTGTTTTGTGCGAATTTTGTGACGATTTTTGGGCGAAATTATTGTCAAATAACAAAAAAAACTGGTTTTAGACAATTATTAAAACGAGGACGAGACGAGAAGACCAATGGAAGACCAGAGGCGTGATTAGGTTATATCATTGTTCTTTTACTGGATACAGTAGCCAATCCGTTTTCGAAATTTGGCGCTGGCCTCCCATTGGTTATCTTATGCACTATGCTGAAGACCAAACTTGTTATAAATGATTCAGATGATCCTTCGTATGCGACAATCAATCGACAATCATAACGTTTATTTGTATTTTCATAACGTTCAGTAATAGTTGGAAGCTTACATCATAGACATAATGTAGATTTAACTACGGTTCACACTTTCACCCATAACCAAAAGCTCCCCAGATGACTGAGGAACCATGAAAGTAGTATCTGAATCCATCAGGATCATCTAATTTGAATTTCTTCTCGTCTGAGAAGATAATCGTTTTTCATTCAGTGGTCCAACTCACACCGACGGGTATCTTGATGTCATGGTTTCAATGCTGACTTTCGGCACAGTTTTTTGCGAACAGTATGAGGGTTTTTTTATCGAACAGTTCGTACACTGCAGTCCAGTCTAACTTGAATTTCAATTCTTTGGCTGTGCTTTCAGAATTTGATGCAGCTCAGATTAGAGCTCTGGCATCTCTCTTGCTTATTGCAGACGGTCTTCCGGACCTCTTCTTCACTCCAGATGTTCCGGGATCTTTTAAATACGACGTAACGACATGCTTACTTCGATGTATAAGTGATGCCATTTCTGAAATTCGTATCCCATCTTTTTCAAATGCAGATAGAGCTGAGCTTCTTGGTATGTTGTTCTCTGAGCACTAATCATCAAATATTGTAAATCCTCTTTATTAGAATGGTATGTTCCAGATGCAATAATTTTATATAGGTGGGGTCATTTTTTGACATAAAAGATTTTCAGAAAGTTCCTATACTTTTGTCGCGGTGTTTTTTTGTGTTTTTTTTTAGAATTTTCAGTTTTCAACATATTAATGAGGTTGTTTCTTCTTTTAGCTATACATGTATATTTCAAATTAAGTTTTACAATATCTGTAAAAAAATAATAAATATTCCATAAGGCATTTTTTAAAAACAAGCAAAGCAATAGAGTTCCTATACTTTTGTCACTGACTGTATATAACATGCTCTTTACACTCCTGAAGTTTTAGGATAATTCGTCAAGTATTTTTTTAGATATTTTTCTAGTTTTCAAAAAGTCGACAATCGAAAGTGTCCACTTTCATTTGAGCAGTCAGTGTATTCGTATGTATGAATGAAGCTGTTGTGAACGATTTTTGAGTGATGAAAGAACATTATGCTGTCTTGTCCTCCTGCCTGCTCGTTAATAAGATCAAAGCACGCGTGTGGCAAGGTTGAATGGCATATGTCCAAACAACAGAAGATAATCAGTGCGCAGAAGACGAAAATGACCTGCACCAAGGACGTTCGAGCTGCATGAAGCTATTTAGAGTAGTAATAGAAAAAAACACTCTTTAACCACAACGAAAATACAAAGAAAAATACCACCTGGATACGCGCATTCAGTTCGCTTTGAGCTGGGCTCACGGATTCAAGGATTCCTGCCGAAGATGAAAGCAGTGCTTTCGAAATGCGCGTATTTTTCTTTGTATTTTCGTTGTGGTTAAAGAGTGTTTTTTCTATTACTATTACAATTATCCACATAAGTTTAATTTGTTGGTTTTGAAACAACTTTTTTTTGTTGTTATACCGATACTTTTGTCTATTTAGAGTAATTAAATCGATTTATGTACACTACTTGGGAAGGTTGTTACAAAGAAAAGATGATGCCTTATAATAAGAACAGAGCTAGGCTAAAGTTCTAGTAGCTCTGAGATGAGAATCTGTTTTTTGATTACCAAAATGAAAACAAAAAAAAGTGTGTATAGAGCATGTTAATTAGTCCCAATGATGAGTGTAAGGCAATGAAGTGGTGATACTACTGCAAATACAGTAAAAACATTCCGTATGAATTAGAATTACAGGATCGCTAGGGGTTACTATAGAGGCAGATCAAGCAAGTGTTACTGGAAAGGGGCCCCGACCTCGGAGGGAAAAGAAATTTAGAAGTTAAAATCATAAGAATATGAAAGGAAAAGCCACGGAAACTGTATACTAACAATAAAATATAATAGGAGACAAAAAAAAAACCTCATTTCCACAAAAAAACACTCTGTCAAACGAAAATTTGACTGGGTGTGTCCAATTAATTTTCCAATTCTAAGACATGGTTAGCTTTACTTTGCAAATCGGAAATACAGGGTGTCCGAAAAGTCTAACACTATGATGTAAATCACAGTCCAGAAGCGATGCATTAGATAGAACGAAAACGTCTTATAGCAAATGGATCGTGGGCTTTCCATTTCCGACCTCAAAAGTGATCTTCAAGATCATTCAAACCGTAACTTTTTCCCTGTCAGAGATAGAAGAAAACTTCCAATTACGAACTTGTAGAGCACCCCAAAATTAGTCTAAATCCGTGTTTACTTTAACTGATTCATAGGAAAATTGTGGGAGATAAATGAGGATGAAGACTGGCATTAGAGTTAAGTATTGGGTACTTAATGGCCTCGACCCAATACTTTGTCATTAGACCACAAGCACAAAAGCCGTCAATGAATAAAACTACCGTCAGTGTTCTGATAGATTTCGGTCACTGCAATTTTTGCCTACATCATGTAGTGGCCATCCATAAATTACGTCACACGTTAAGGGAAAGGGCAGGAGTCAACAAAGTGTGACATCGTGTGACAAGGGGGGGGGGGGGGGTGTGGACGAGTCATAAGCTTCGGGATAACACATGTATAAATCTAAAGTATTAAAACTCTAAACTTTAACTCTAAAATATTACCAACTCTATCAATGTAATAATATTGCCCCCAGTGTCGAGGCATACTTATTTAAACGATCGTGTGGCATCTGTGGTCTATATTAGCCACTAACCAACACAAGCAATCACCTAAGAGGCAACAAGACGTTTTGCCCATCACGAAGATTCCTCCTCAAAGAATTGCAGCTAGACGTGCCAGGGAAGTTCTTTGTTTGATAAACGATGACGATGCTATATGTTTGGATGAAGAAGATGGTGACACATCGAATGTTCCTAACATTATCCAAATCGAAAACGAAGTGACTGCTATGCCAGTCATAAAAAATACCGGTATTTGAGTGGATCACTTCAAACAGAGATATTCTGTCAGATTTGTATTTTAGAAGTTGGCTTTGCTTCACTTTAGGTGAGACACTGTATTCTTCTTTCTTGCCATCCAAAAGCACCCCATCTCCAAGGTAATCTAGAATAACAGGTAGGTCCAGTTTGTCAGAAGTGCTTAACGCGCATGCGTATTGTGACGTCACTGGGTGACTTATGGCTTTACTTCCGGCGTGTGCGATAGCCATTATTCTGGTCACAAAAGAAAACGTTTTCACGTAAAAAAACAAAACTCTTACGTTGATTTCTGAAGAAACGTTTATTTGTACACTTACTATTTTATAAATTAAAATTTCCTAATGCCTGCATAAATAAAGTTATTAAGAAATAATATCGAAATTATCATCTGTCTCTTAACTGCCAACGGTTCCGACGAATCAATTTCGAAATCTTAACGAGGAATGATAACTAGGCCTAATGATAATGAGAAATACGTTATCGTTCTTGTCTCTGTGTTCGCTTAACTATCCGCACATTGCGCGATGAGTGAACATGAGACCAAGGTAAATGATTTTACATTTTAACGAACTGATATATAACCCACTCCCCTTCTAACGAACTGATATATAACCCTTTTTCTATTTAATCTCAGTAAATTTCACTTACCTTGGTCGCATGATCAGTTATCGCGCGATGTGCTGATAGTTAACATCAACCCTGTGTTCACATTAAAAAGATAATACGTAAATACATTTTACAATAATTATAAATTACGTAAGTCCCTTCATATAATGGCATTATTATTTAATTAAAATATATAGTATAAAGAATGAGAATTGTGAAGGAAATGAACGAGTCGTCAAGTGTGGCTATCGCACGACTGCTTTCATTGCCGCCATGTTTTAGTTTCGATCTAGCGGGTATAGGTTTCGATGTCATCTAGTGACGTCAAAATACGCTTGCGCAGTAAGGCAATTTTTACTACTTCCGGCAAACTGACCCCACCTTGTTCTAGATCACCTTGCCCCATCTCATCACTGATCCTCCACCTTGTTGCCTTTTAGAAAAAAATTGCTCCTGTTTGCGTAAGCCGTGCCAATAGTAGTGCCACCCATCTGGTTCGTCTAAATTGAATTTTATTTCATCACTAAATAGCACTTTTGGCCATTTCTTGGTCCAGCTCATCTTGTCTTTCGCAAATGACAGACTCTTTAGTTTATGTTCAGATTTGATGGCAGGTGTTGTTTTTCTCTTCTTATAAACCATTGTATTGGACGAATTTGCAAGTCGTGATAATATCTGGCCTAATTGCTAGTTTTCCCAATGAAACTGTGGAGTTACTTAATTCTTTTAAAACAGTTCTTTTTGACGATTGGTCAGGGCTGGTGGTCGTCCATTGCGTGGCTTGGTTCCATAGTTTTCTCCATTTCGCACACAATGTCAATAACGCTGGAACTTCTTCCTAATTTCCTTGCAGTTTGACGATTAGACAATCCTTAGTCCTTCAAACTCTGAAAGTTGTTTTCTATGCCCCATGGTTGATTGTGAATGCAAATGAAAAGCAAGCGTGACTATCGTTGTAAACAATGTTAATACACGTTGAAACAGTGACATGAATGAAGATTTTCATCGCAGATTAATCTGTGATTTTCATCATCTAAAGCGTAACAATGAACTGCATTTAAACTTTTGCAACACACTGAATATTAATTTTTTGGTGTATTTAATTTTTAAATCAATGTTTGGTTATTTTTCGCTTTACTAACCACTTTCTTCTACCCTTATCCACATGTCTTTAAAAGGATTTTAAAATATACTTGAAATAAATATTTAGGAATGTGCACAAAATAGTGTGCCTTTAAACTTTTGCAACGCACCTTATTTGACCTTTGACGTCCTTAAGGGGTCAAGTCATAATGTAACTTTTTAACCGTGTAAGATATAACAAAAGTG
This sequence comes from Rhysida immarginata, assembly GCA_023313115.1. Lineage (NCBI taxonomy): Eukaryota > Metazoa > Arthropoda > Chilopoda > Scolopendromorpha > Scolopendridae > Rhysida > Rhysida immarginata. The sequence goes on from JAHWFO010103670.1 coordinate 211,398, forward strand.
GCAATGGAAAACTTCTAGAACTGTTTACCCCTAAATCTACATTTTTACATAACTTATTTCTTTATTTCACAAGAAAATTAAAAAAAAAAACTTAAGATAGTTTATGGAAGCGTTCTACTACATATGATTTTTCAGTTACCCTTTTCCCAAGTGGACAGTTAGTTCCGTTGTTATTTTTAGTAACATTTAAGAGTAAAATATAGTAATGCATAATCATATGTACAAGGTGTGACCAATAAGTAGGGTGAGTGATGAAATAAGTCTTACAATGTCTTTTAACTTATGTCTCTCAATGCTGAAGATGGGAACTTGATAGCCGAAATATATATCTGCTATTTCATTTCTCCTTGTGGATTAGAGATTCCCCCCTTTTTGGTTGTTCCATTCCACAATTTTTGCTTATTTTTGTTATTAGGGAGTATCAATGTCGGTTTATTTGGTATATTGTATTAAATGATAATAACATGTAAAAACACCAAAAGCGTACTAGATCATTGCATGTGTACACAACGAGCGAAAATAGTAAACCGATTAAAAAAACATCGAAAAAAATGTTGAAAAAAAATGACTTAGTTTCGAATCTGCAACCCGAAACACTGAATCATGATAATGTTTTTAGATGCAACAAATAAATAAATATTTTATATAGTACATAAACCTTTTATTTATTTATCAATGGACGAGTTTACAGAATCATGTACATCGGTAATACTGAATAAGGGCTTAGAATAACTGATGTATGAAATATAAGCACGAGTATCGAGTCTCTCGAAATGTCGAGTAAACACAGTGTCTATACTGAGGTTCCTCTCCTTACTCGCGTCTGTGGTCACAATCGAATGCGGGACAACAAACACGGCGCGTGTAAGCTAAAATTGCGGTATCTAAAATTGCAGTATCTAAAAAACACGTCGCGGTTTGCAGTATCTAAAATAATACAAAGAGTGTATTTTGTATGACGAAAAATTAAAATTATTCACGCGTAACGCTCTTTTTGGCCGGAAAGTTATTCTTAATTATAGAGAGGAAGGAATTTGTAGAAATAAATTAAGCACTTCAAAGTAAATGTACATAGAAATTATGTAACCAGGGCGTAAATTATAGATAAGTTGAAGACTTCAAAAACCATCAAAAGATCTAAATGTTTCAAAATAATAAATTATGAATTAAATTGTGAAATATAAAAAATATTTATTGTAATGGAAATGAGTTTATTCCAATACACTAGGATTCATTAGTCTTCATTCAAAACGCTGAAAACAAAAGAGTAGGTAATTACATGGTTAGGTAAGAGAGCGAAGTATAGTTGCGCTATCTGTTGCCACACATTAATATATTTCATAATATCTGTGTAGTAAAGATTTAAACAAGAATGATTTTACCGCCAAAGCGGATAAACGGAGCACATTTTCGTGTTATAGCATCATACATGGTTATATAGAATTAACCAACATTTTAAAACACTTTAGAAAAAATATATAAATATGAAAACTAAATTGTAAATTACTAAATATGTATACAAGTGTATAGAGAGAATTTGAACAAATAAACTTGAAGAACTGAAAGGTTAAATGGAGAGTGAAGTTATTCTTTATATTCTTTATATATTTTTATATATGTACTTGTTCGTGCTCTGTCCCATAGTAATGGTTTGGTGAAAACAGAGTGTAAAAAAGTTAATTCGTTTTCAAGTTATCGTAATAAATAATACGCTCCGTACGAATAATAAAATTCTTTTGATTTAGGGACCGTTCTGCCCTTTCAATAATCGTCATTCACGTGCATCCTCCACGCGCACCATCTCATTAACGTTTAGAGCACGCGCAAACCCGAACCGATGTGCTCAGTACGCCGGGTACCTCTGCTTGTGTGCTAATAAAAACTATTGCTCAGACAACAATGGTCACGTGTCTTTTCAGTTCCGGCGTGTGCTTCAAGCCGGCGCCAACAATGGTTAAACGTGCATCAACAATGGAAAACTGTTTCCTTTTGCTCAGACTTTTTGGTGTCGTTTTTCGCATCACGTTTTTTGTAGATAGATGTCCAGCCTTAAAACATTATCATGTTAAAAGCTAACGTTACTGCAACAGATGTTTTATTGCCAGCCATTTGGTGGATCATTGTTCTTCAGTTGGTTTAGATATCGAAGAGTTAATATTTAAATTATAGCCTTTGTTTTGTGCAACATTTATTGCGCACGTGCAAAATTCATAGGTGCTCAATGCTTTTGGCCATGGCTGTACAGCATCGGGACACAAATATGACCATCTGCTCGTATCCGGAATATCCACCTTTGGCGGCAAGCACAGCAGCTAGTCGACGTGGCAGAATCAATAAGTCCTCGGAAGGTGGTTGCAGGTATCTGGAACCATTCGGCGATCAGTGCATCCCATAATTCCATCACCGTACGTGGTGGAGGGTCCAGCTTGCGGCCATGGCGATCGAGATGGTCCCACAAATGTTCAATGGGGTTGAGGTCCGGGGAGTTTGGTGGCCATGGGAGTAGCTTGAATTCATCCTCATGCTCCTCGAACTAGTCGTAGACAATTTTGACAGTATGGCAGGGAGCATTGTCCTGTTGAAAAGTGCCATCACCCTGAGGAAACACTGTCGACACGAAGGGGTGTACCTGGTCTGCGACGATCGTCAGGTAACGAACATCATTCAGTGTACCCTCCAGCGGTATCAGTGGACTCAGACCATACCATGAAAACATCCCCCAAACAGTCACACCTCCCCCACCAGCCTGTCATCTGCCAACGATGGTGTCGGGATGCCTGTTCTCAGATGCTCCCCGGCGAATTCTCCATCGTCCGTCCACTCTGTTCACCAGAAACCGCGACTCGTCATAGAAAGCAACCCTTTGCCACTCGGCCGAGGTCCAATGACGATAGTCCATTGCGAATTGGAGGAGTTTTCGACGATGCACAGGCGTCAACATGGGTGCTGTTACCATACGCCTGCTCCGGAGCCCCAACCTCAAGAGGGATCGTTGCACTGTCTTGGTGCTGATACGCCTAATGACCCCACTGTTCATTTGCTGTGTCAGTTGCTCAACAGTGGCACGCCGATTGGCCAGGCGTCGTAACCGACACTCGCCCCTAGGATCGATGGCCCGTGGGGCCCGACAGTTACCTCTTCGGTTGCTCGAAACTGTCTGGTTCGTCCAGTCGCGGTACACCTTCACAACGGCAGCCCTAGAGCAGTTCACAAAGGTGGCCATTTCTGAAATGCTGCCCCCCTTGGCCCGATAGCCAATGATCATCCCCTTTTGGAGGTCCAACAGGTTACTTGCTCTGCCCATGAAGGCGACAATTGCTGTGTTAACGGATGCTACTACACGTCTGCTGTTGTCAGCTTTTAATGATATGCAATGAATTTTCATCTGAATACCATGGGACATTCCAACATGTTCGAGGAGAGGTGGTCAGACTAATGTGTCCCGACCCTTAGCAGCCGCCACGCAAGTTGAACGACAGGATGACGTCATTTCTAACGCCAGCCAATAGACGTTAACGGGAAGTAAATCGCTTAGTTATTCCATGAAAGCATCCGCTTTCGTTTTCGAAATATTGTTTTCATATTTTTATTTAGTTTCCATTTTCGTTTTCATTTTCCAGAAACAGTTTGAATAAAAGCGTTCCCAAAATATATTGCGCTCTCTATGTTAGGGGAGGAACTTTGAGACAGGTGTAGAAATTCAAATATCTCTGGACTGCATTTACGATGGGCAGCAGGACAGAGAATTGGATGTTCGGATGAGAAGCAAGCTGTGTCTGACGCAAACCGTGGTGATCCGTGGTAACGAAACGCGAGAAGCAAATCGTTAAGAAGCAAAGCCAAGCTCTTATGTTTTCAAATCTATCTGTGTTCTCTATTTTCACCAGTGGGTAATGACCGAAAGAGTGTGATCGTGGGTGCAAGCGGCCAAAATGAGATTCCTGATTTGTATGGCAGATGTTACCCTACTAGATAGAGTGCATAGCAGCACAATAAGGGAGTTTTTAGATACCGGTACTCCTCCGCATTGAGCCGGTACTCCTCCGCATTGAGAGTTTCAGTTGCGTTGATATGGCCACATGATATAGAAGTATCAATGAGTGATATGGATGCTGTAAACTGGTCTTCTTAGCCAGTTGCTATTTTCCAAGCTGGTGGGTAAAAGACCAAGGGGTCGCCTAAAACCAGGTCAGGAGACTACTGGAGAACCTGTAGTCTCCTGTTCAAGTTTGGTTTATTGAATTGATTCTGCGTCTTCTTGATCCATTTCTGCTTTCTATTTTGTTTTGTTTTTTAACCATTTGCCCATTTATTATATAATTCTTTATTTAACTTCCTTTCCTTTGACTGCGGAGGCTGATTTGGCCGTTGAAGGACCTCGAAAGAATGTTGAAAGAACTTTCACGCAAGTAACCGAACATTACTCGTCATGATATTGAAATGCACACTCACCTTTGTGAGCCAAGCCAGAAAAAATAAACAGCTATCAAAAAAGGTATTGTGGTCCAAGCCTATTATAGTGTTCAGAAGACTGTTTTCATGGACTTGAAATTGCAGAAGGAATCATGAACCAATTGTATGCGAGATCACAATTCACTATACGTCCCAAGGACTAATTGTGAGTTGGAGATGTCCATGACCGCAACGAAGCTCTCCGGTCTGCCTCATGGAAGTCAAGGAGGATTCGTGAGGTGCATGTGCAAGACCATGTGCCAAAATATGAAGTAAATGTAATTCAAAATGCCATTCTAGCCTTCTTTGCTGCAACAAATAGCTCAACCCCACTTCTGCTTTCGTGCTCATCTGGTAAGAACGTCCTTTACTTCTTCGTTCATTTTCAAAAACCTGTTCAGTGCCAATAAAGGCGTATTTTGATACCTTGCCTATAATATACTTATATAATACCTAGGTAATGTATAGAATGCCTAAGAAAAGTAGGCAACATAATCACAAAAACCAGATATTTTATACTTTGCCTACAGATGCCAGGCATTCTACGTATTTCCCAGGCATTTTACACTGCCTGACAATTGCTAAGGAACAGCAACATTTTTGTCAATAAATACTATCCCAAGAAATAAACGTTACCAGAACTTCAGTAGACGTATAACAGTGACTTTATGAACACAAAATGGCATGCAAATTAACTAAGGAAACGAACATAATGGCAAAAGCAGAAGAGGTATCATGAAGCATCAATCAGTGACTAAAGAAAAATGCTGGTTGTTTGTCACCGGTTTGAAATGTGAGACCCTTAGTAGTGAGTATTGCCTCCTCGAACCGCAATGCATGTTTTGCATCTGTTTGACATGCTTCCCATCAGACTGTTGAGAAAAGCAGTCGGGATCTTATCCAGTTCTTCCTGTAACGCTGTTGTCAGTTCCTGCAGCGTTCTGGGAGGGGGATTCCTTTGTGCCACATGTTTACCAAGAGCGTCCCAGGCATGTTCTATGGGATTGAGGTCCCGGGAGTATGCGGGCCACTGCAAACGCTTGATATCCTCACTCAAGAACATCCGATACCATGTTCGCCCTGTGTGGACGGGCATTGTCGTCCATGAACACAAAGTCTGGACCAACTATTCCACAGAAAAGACTCTCCCTGCAATACCGTGCTGCTGTAACAGACCCTCCTGCAAAGATGTGAAGGGATGTTCTGGCATCATGCATGATGCCCCCCCCCCCCCCATACACACACAAACCATGACTCCTTGACCAAAATGTTGCACTTTCCGAACGTGTTTTTGGTGATTAACGAGTTCCCTTTTCATGCTAGATCAGTTGTTGATCCCCAGAATCATTCTGCATAGTGAACCGAGACTCGTCGGAGAACATCACCATGGACCACTCCAAGCACGATGCTCGTTACACCACTCTAAAATCTCTTCCGTCGATGGAGCGGAGATAGTGGAATGCATTTGGCAGGCTTCCGTGCATACAGCCCAACATCATTCAACCGACGGGAAATAGTTCTAGCAGAAACATGAGTGACTGTAGCAGGGGCAAGATCTGCGGCTATCCGTGCGGGTGTCTGATTTCTTCCTCTTTTTGCTGAAAGAGCTATGCTACGGTCCTCCCGAGCGGTTGTGCTAGAACTATTTCGGATCCTCTGGTGGCAGCAGCAGTTTTCAAAAGAGAAACGGCACTTTTCGCAACGCCCATTGCTCGCGCAACTTCAGTCACACTTTGCCCTGCTCAAGCCGTCCAACAGCTCGACCACGATCGTCTCTGCGGCATTCTGCAGACGATATGTGATAGAGGGACTGAAAATTTGCAGTAATGTTCGCAAAACACCTGCACGTGTATTCGCCCTCACACTCCACGGCTACCGATTTTCACTGAACCACAGCTCACTGGACACGTGACTTCTATTCAAATTATGCAAGTCGAACAACAGAGTAGCAACCAATGTTTTGACGCGTCCTGCATTATTTTCCAGCGCCCTTAAATAGCGGAAAGCGCATATTCCTTAGCAATTGTCAAGCAGTGTATGTTAAACCTGCTTTTCACACATTGCCAGTAGCATATGCACTAGGAAATATGTGTTGCAGGACTTTAAAATCACTCTGTATATGTACTGCCCTTGAGAAAAGATAAAAGCGAAAGAGAAGGAAATGTAAAAGTAACTGCTGATGTTTACATTTCCATCAAAATCCTTTCGTAGATTTGCATAATCCTTTTTCTTCGAAATACGAACAATAAAATGTGATGAATTATTACTTAAATTTCAAAAGATGTTGACATAAATTTATGAAAACAAAAGGTTGTGCCTTCATTTGCTTAATCTTATTCATTAAAGATCTTATATAGCTGGAACAAATCCCCAAATAACTTACAGCAGAAAGGAAATGCCAAATATAAAAATAATATAAAATACCTTAATGTATTAGTTGTAAAAACTGACCTTAATAACAAGTTCTTCTTCCGTGTAGTTTCTTCATAAAAAATATTAATATCCTGAAAAAAGGAAGGTAAACCACAGTAAAACAGAAAAAAATATACTAGCAATATTGTAGTCAAAAAGGGAAACCTCTAATCCGTACGGAGAATTGAATATATTTTTTTGAGCAATTTTCTGTCAACAGGGGCGTTATGAATACCAGAATAATTAAAATGGATGTTTTAGGCGGCAAATCATAAAGGGTGCCAAAAGGAGAAAAAATATCGAGATGATGAAGAGAAAGGGGAACCATTAACATGATTAGCTGTTGGCACAAAAATTCCTCGGCACGGCGCTGACTGTGAGTGACGTCAATATCTATTGGGTTTAATCGACTTCACTCAAAGGCATTTCCTTAGTTTCAGATAGTATTGGGGTGTTTCATGACTATTGACAGATTCTGACAGAAATAAATAAAAAAATAATAACAGAAGTAACAGACGAAGAAACCCATTTTCCTCGATAAAAATATCTGCCTTCGCTAGCAATACTCTGAATCAACGTGATTTCGATGCAATTTGGGTTGTACTGCATCATGGAGGAGTATGGAACCCAACCGATTGAGGAGAAATGGTTGTTTGTTGCTTAATTTCTGGTGGCATTCGTCCAGCTGAGGAATATAGTTGTTTTTAATACAGGGTGTTTATAATATTGATATATTTTATTAATTAATATAATATAATGTTGATATCTTAATTAATACTTAATTAATACTTTAATTAATCTAAGATAATATTGATACATTTCAAAAACAATCGATTTAGCCTGCATATAAAACAGAAAAAAACATAGATATAATGAATGAATTAGTTGAAAATCATGGAATTTTAGATGCGTCTGTAAAGCAAAAAATATCAGTTTCCGAACAGTGCTTTCTAAAATGTGCGAAATAGATTATAAATGTATAATGCTGTCTAATTCTGTATTAAAAAATAAAAATATAAAGAAATGATCGAAAAATTACAAGAAGCGTATCAGATAGAACGTGAACATAATGCACTAGCGAAAACTAATGAAAAACAAAAAAAGAAAAAGTTAGTATTCCAGGAATAGCATTATCCTTAACGTTAAAACTCCAAAAGTGTGTAGATTTAATGAATGAAATTGATTTAGAAAAAGAGCAGCTTTAAGAAGAAGGCACTCACTAAGAAGGCAAAAAGGTCTGAGGAGGATCACACAAATGATGTCTCTATTGAGAATCATGAGGTAAAAATGCAGTACTTAATACGAGGGCGTTTTGAAAAGTAATGCCTCCATGGCTGTAACTTTTTTATTTGTTAACCGATTTTCAAAAT
>JAHWFO010103670.1:220031-252823 GCA_023313115.1 Rhysida immarginata
CCCCGCGACCCTAACGGATAAGCGGGTTTGAAAAGTAAGTAAGTAAGAAAAACTCAAAAAGTTTCTTGGCCTCGCGTGAGTTGATAATGAAACACGCGGTTTACGCGTTGTTCCATTCTTCGCGAGACGCAGTAAACAATTGCGAGTGTTCGAGAAAAGGCTCAATGCGTGTTATGGCTTGCGGAATTTAAATGAATGATTACAGTTCAGAGAATGTTCAAAACAAAGTTTAAAAAGGATCCTCCAAATCATAAGTCAATTAAGCTATGGCATGAAAAATTTTTAAACACAGGCAGCCTGTTACACAAAAAGGGTGCTGGTAGACCTTCTTCAGCGACACCACAGAGAGTAGAAAAGGTCAGGAAGGCGTTCGATCGTAGTCCCCGTAAATCACTTCGCCAAGCGGCTCATCAGCTGGATATGCCAATGACGTCCGCACATAAAATAGTGAAGCACCGCCTTTGTCTTACACCCTACAAAATCCAGATGATGCATGAACTCAAGCCAGATGACCGACGGAAGCAAGAAGTTTGCTGAGGATATGCTCCAAAAAATTGACAATGATCCCACCTTCCTTGAGGACATTTTGTTTTCTGATGAGGCAACATTCCATACTTCCGGAGCAGTAAACCGACACAACTGCCGCATTTGGGGCTCACAAAATCCCCACGTTCTAAGGGAGCATATACGCGACAGCCCAAAGGTTAATGTTTGGTGCAGTTTAATGCATGATCGAGTAATCGACCTTTCTTTGTCGCTGAAGACACCATTACCGCTGCAACCTACCTAGATATGCTGGAGAACTACCTGATTCCACAGGTGGACGAACTGCAGCCCAACATAGTCTACCAACAAGATGGAGCACCTCCTCACTGGGGCCTGCAAGTTAGGCAGTGCCTTGATACACGAACTTTCCAGGACAATAGATTGGAAGGGATGGACCAATCCCTTGGCCCCTTCGCTCACCCGATGCGAACCCTCTGGATTTTTTCTTCTGGGGATATGTACAAGACCAACGTTGATGACATTGAAACTCTCAAGAACAGAATAATTGAAACAGTCGCTGAAATCACCCTTGAAATGCTAGCCCGAACATGGAGGAAATCGAGTTTCGCTTTGACGCCATAATGGGGCACATTTAAATTTATTAAGGCATACTAAAAAACTTTTTGAGTTTTTCTTTGTGAATAAAAAAATCACGTTAAAATCCGTAATAGTTTTTGAGTAATAAACATGTACAGGGTGATTCAAAATGATGTCCGGCATTTCAAAATTTTACTATGCATTTTTTTTTATAACATAAACTAACCAGACCGGATTTAAAATTCAGGAACGCACAAATATTTTTTAACCTTCCCGCAATTGGAGGCTGTGGTGGTGCTAGTGTCGCGATAAAAGTAAAGATGGCAGCTGTGAATGAAAAGGCATATTGCGTCTTGGAGTATGCAAAAACAAACTCCAGCGGGCATTTCATAGGCAATTTCATAAAGATTGCCCTACTGACAAAAACATCCGTAAGTGGTATGATCAGTTTCTGTAAACTGGATGTCTTCGTAAACGCAAAAGCACGGGACTATTAACAGCAGACATGCTGAAAGGAGTTTGGGATGAGATTGACTATCGTCTTAGGAGTCACATAGAACATTTGTAATGCTAGAATCAATAAATATTTGAGTTTTCTTGTATTTTAAACCCGGTCTGGTTAGTATGTTATAAAATGAATGCATAGTAAAATTTTGAAATGCCAGACATCATTTTGAATCAACGTTGATGACATTGAAACTCTCAAGAACAGAATGCTTCGTTAAATTATCACCCTGTATAATACGAGAGATAATTTAGCAACATCCAGTACAGTAAAAATGAACACATGAAAAAGCTTAGAATGAATACAGTAAAATTCATAATGAAAAAAACCGAAAAAAATTCTTTTAAAATGCTCCCAATGGATAGACCTCTCCAACTATGGCACAGCTAGCCTAAATAATTTCTTAGCCACGTAATCTTACTTTAGAAATACTGCTGTGGTGAACTTCGGTGATATAACTCTGTAGAACAATCAATTCTAAGAAAAGCCCGAACGACAGAATTTTATGTATTGTTACAAATTCAATTTTGTTTTATAATTCGCAGAGGTGGGATCTTCATAGATTCTTCATTACATGCCTTAATGAACTTTATATTTATATAAACGGGTCCCACGCGCAGTTTGCGCGGTAATTAGTTTTATCAAATTCAATTCATTCAAATTGTTTCGTTTGATGAACTCACATTTTCTCCTTTATTTATAGTTTTGTGATTGATTGATGATAAAAATTGTTGCTCAGACAACAGTGGTCAGGTGAGTTTGCAGTTCCGGCGTGTGCTTTAAGAAAAGCGGTTAGAGCCTGAGTTGCATGAACCAATGAGCGTGAAGAAAGATTGCATTAGCCTCCTGTAACCGGCCGGGGGGAAACCAACTGCCCCCTGTAACCAAATAGGTTGGGGTATATATCATTATCTTGCCCCCGGAGGGGGACGCCGTAGACAGAACGCCGAAGGCGTTCGAGTAACGGAAAACAGTGACCAATGAGGCGCGATCGCCGAGAGTAGTAAAAATTTCCTGATTGGTTCATGCAACTCAGGCTCTAACCGCAAGTGCTTTAAGTGAGCCCCAACAATGCTTAAACGTGCAACAACAATGCAAAACTGTTTCCGCGACGAACGCACAAGTTCTCCTTTATCATGTTTGATTGATGATGATCGATTGATAGATGGAATTTTGTCTTGCATTGTTGGTCATGAGATATATTGTTGTTTCGTGCAGATTGTTGGTGAGTTACCTCCTATTATTATGCGCTGTCATCATTTTGAATATCGATTATTATCGATAATTATTATTTTTTTCGAAATATCAGATAGACAGTGACCTTTCTATTCTTTGAAGATCAAGTGTGCAAAATTTCATCAAGATCGGTTCATTAGTTTTTCGGTTATCGCCAGCAAACATAAAACCCTCTTCCTCTTTATACAGGGCATAACAGTCAAAGTGTTACAAACATATAGTACTTATACAGTGATCATAATAAGCATTTTATGTCATATAAACATTAGTCTGGAAATGCATAACCGATGAGTTACAGAAGTGAACACATGCAGCCTTCACTGTAGTTACAGTAGCTGTTCAAACTGACGGCTTCCAACCTCAATGCATGTTTGGCATCTGCGGTGTAAGTTGTACACTCTGTCGAGTTTATAGGGCATAAAATGCTTATTATGATCACTTGTGTAATACGCGTAGTTTAGATATGTCAACATAAGTCCAATATAGTGATGGGTTAATTAGCAAATTGTACAGTCGGGTGCATAAAGGTTTTGACCTAAATCAAAATTGTTCGGCTTCCTTACAATAATTCAATTCAATAAGGTTACTTTTTCCAGGTATCTTGCCGAGCACGCTTACTATGGAACGATTCCATTAAGTTTTTGCTTAGCATTGGGGGAAGGCAAGTTTTACGTCACGTGCTCAATTATGTTGACAAAAAGATTATTTTGGCAGTTCTGATGAGAATTTTTGTTTTATTAATAATAAACTAATCTATTTGGTTAATAGTGTGACATAAATAGTGCACAGTCGCGATATAATTATATGCGTGATCAAGAGAAAAGCTGATGCAGCGCTCGTTATCGTGTGATGCGGAAGTGATTTACAGGTGTAAGTGGAAGCTATTTTCTTTTGACTGCTTGAAAGGTTACAAGTCTCATTTTTGTATATTTTGTGTATATAAAATAATCAACGACAACTATGCCAAAACCATCCGAAATTTTTTTTAATTTATTATATAACTGAATGGATTCCGTCATAATTTGAAGGAGAACAGCCCATCTTATTATTGATTCCCATCTCTTTAATTAAAAAATAATAAAATAAAAAATTGTCAGAGCTGAAATATCTCATTTTGCACAAAGAATAAGAAATGAGTTAATATATAAAATCAAAATAGTTTTAAACTTAATTTCTCTGAAAGTATTAAACTGAGACATAAAGTGTCAGTGGATAAAATGATCAGTTTTTAAAGCTCTTTTTAACGATATAACATTTTCAGAGTTTTTCAGTAGTCACAAGGAAACATCATAAAATGATCAAGGCAGAATTTTCGGATGCCCATGCGCAGAAGTGCCAATTTTGCTCTTACAAAAAATGCTTTGCGTTTTAATATATAGGATTATATATTTTAATAGTAGAGAATATTAAGTGATTTGAACAAAAGAGGATTTTTGTAAAAGTAACGATGGTATGAATTAGTGTATATTTTATTAAAAACTAAAATATAGAGAAAAGCATGCCATGACAATTAACATGAAAAGTTTTTTAAACCCTCAAATAAACAGATCAAATTGCACACTTGGGTGAAAAAAATTTAATCTGTTTATGGTGTTCTTTACATACACCGTTTAAAACTTAAACGAAGTCAAAAACGCGATAATGAACAAAAAAAAAAAAAAATGTCTATCCATATCGGATTCGAACTCTGCCATCCGAGGCAGCCGCTATCGCTTATTATTGTCAGGAGAGAGCCCGTGACGAGCACATCCCAGGCGTATACATGCTACCCTATTTTCGTTAAGAAGGGACAGGTCCATTCTAATCTGCCATGACTCCTAGTACAAGTACCTGATTATGCAACCGATCAACATCCGCTAAGCTCAGCCCCTACGGAGCAGGTAAAAACCTTTTTGCACCAGACTGTACACTAAACCATCTCAATAAGCTGTCTAACCCAAAATCAGCGGCATTTTTTCTTCTAATATTCATGTTGTTCTATAAGTAAAAGGCGTGGTATTTATTAACTGTCACTATTTGCATTTGCAGATACCTCATGCTGACGAATTTTTGAATAACATAGTTGCGGGTTCATCCAACTACAGTTATGTTCTCGATTCTTCTGCTTTTGTCGACAAGACATTACACGTTAGAAACATATTCAAGCCGGGCCACACAATTCTGTTTGTGGCTCCTTTTCGCTGCGGGAAGTCAACAAACTTGAACATGATCAGGTATTTTCTGGAGTTACAAGTCGAAAACGAAGGAATGAAGATTGAGAATGTGACAAAGGATGAAAATGGAAAATGGGTGGAGAGGGAAAATCAAACGGAGAAATGTCGAAGGTTCAAGGAACTGAACATATATAAATGTCAATATAAACCCGAACACACTCATGATGAATGCATTGAAGGAAAACGTTTACATAGGAATTTCTTCTATGAAAACTGTGGACAACATCCTGTCATTTACATAAATTTTAAAGATATCATAGTCAAATGTGAAAATCTACTTGAGTATTCACTGAAGATGTCTATTCGCAAGGCGTTTCTGAAACATTCCTATCTTGGAGAAGAAGCTCGAAGTCGTTTATCTTAGAAGTCCAGAAAAATGTATTCCAAGTGTGCTGATGAAAAGATGAAATTGTCAAGCTCAGAAGAAATCCTTTGTGTTGGTGGAGGAATATGATGCTCCAATCACGCGACTGATACATAATTGCAAACTGACGATCAGATAGAATCTGCTATAGATACGATTGGCTTTGTGATTTCAGGAGTTCTCAAAGATAATGATGCAGTTCATGGAGGACTGGTCAATGCTTCGATGGAAGTGAAGGGAACTCTATCATGCCATGCTAACAATGTGAAATCTTGCATCTTTCTGGAGGATCCTAATTTTTTCAGGTTGCTTAAAAAAAGTCTGCATTTAAGTTGGACAAGCAAGACATTACACAACGGTTATAAAGCGTTGGACTGCGATTTAAATATATTCAACACTTACTCCATTTTAATGTACTTGGATAGATGGGTTGAACACATGAAGATGAAGAGTCAAAAAAGCGAAAGTCCAAAAAGGGAGGATTGCCAACCAGCGAAATTCTGGCTTGACCAAGGCGTAAATCTGGGTAAGATCTTTAAGATTGACAAGATCGGAGAAGATATATTGGCCCTCAGTGAGAATGGAACAGTAACAGTTCGAGCTATATAAGACAAAATGAATATTGACCATCTGAAGCTCCTGAAAAAACTACTCAATGACCCTGGTTATGTTATAACGGAAGATGAGGTTGAGTTAATTTTTCATTTCCTGAAAAATCGTGGTTACCTCTACATCTCCGAAAAATCTGATAGCAGCATTACTTTGGCTGTACCAAATATGGAGATTCAAATCACTTTTACACACCATTTGTTTGATTCAAGATTATATGAGAAATCACTTTGCTGTGAAGCCCGGAAGTACATTGATGCATTGGAAAAACTTGATACGAATGAACAACATACATTTGAAGAATTTGTAAAGTCAGTTGTGAGCTTGTTTCCACAAGAATCTTGATTGCGAGCACATGCTCGTATATAATTATGCATTTGCAAACAAGCACCGTCGATTTAGCAGAGTAGAAAGCGAACCATTATTTGCACCTGTGAGACGATTTAGAGCTGATCTCGTTATTAGAGAAGATGGAACTGGCATAGTCGTGGAGGAATTGTTGAGGTTGCAGCTGGTAACGATGATGAAGAACAGGCCTTGGAGAAAATTTATGAAAAGAAATATTTCAATCTTCTTCCTGAAAGTCAATGTTAGCTCAATTATGTCGACGGTAGCGCCAAGATCGGTGTAAAAGCAACTTCAGGAAAAACTCCCAACAAGGAGATAAGAGCAAACAAGTTCAGAGAATTCATTATGAATCGATATAGTGCAACGAGAATGCAGTGCTGAGAGGACAAGACTCTAAAAACAAAAACAAAAGGGAAAAACTAATTTGTTTGGCAGAATTGAATTAAATTCGTGATTTTCACGGGTGAAAAATAAAACTTGAAGATATTGGGTGCGAATTAATTATAAAGTTTATTTAAGTATGAAATAAATTGGATGAATAAATAAAGCAGAGTACAACGCTGATCATTTCGTCAGGACACAAACAAACACTTATTTCTAATGAATGTTATACAGGGTGATTACAAAAGAACTTCACACTTTTAAAAATTATTACATCAAAGCTATTCAGAATATAGACACACCACATATGGATTCTTAAAGAAAAACTCTTGAAGTTTATTGTGAAACAGTTAAAGATGTTCAATATGCCCCCCCTGTAGTCGAATTCGTCCCAAACCCGCATTAACATGTCTCCATCAATCCCACGTATCGCTACCGTAATGCGTTCTTTTAGCTCGTCTAGGTCACGAGGAAGGGGGCAGGGTGAAGACCTTGTCCTTTACACACCCCCTTAAAAAGAATCACAAGGTGTGAGGTCGGGGCTCCGCGGTGGCTACTTTGCAAGTTCAAGGTTATTGTTTGCTCGACCAATCAATCCTCAGGTTATTGTTTGGTATCATCCTCAAGTTACGTAATGCTACGTGTAACAATAAACTTCCAGAGCTTTTCTTTAAGAATCCGTATGTGGTGTATCTATATTCTGAATAGCTTTGATGTAATAAATTTTTAAAAGTGTGAAGTTCTTTTGTAAGCACCCTGTACATTAAACACAGTTGATACAAGATAAGAGGAAAAAGGTTTTATCAAACCAAGCTTTTATAATGTTTTATTTAGTGGCAACAATACAGCTTAATTTTGCAACAATAAACAATAGACAAATTTACTCTCGCCATAACGAAATGTCCAATTGTTACAACAATCAATTCGTAGTAATGAGTTAGTACCATTAGAACACGAACCAATGAACCGATTTGAAAATTTTTTTCTTTATCATAAATTGTCATCGATTCTGCATAAGTGTGTCAAATTGCAGCTCCCTAGCTTGTCGGAAAGTTGGTTTAATATTGATTACAAGATTTGACCTAAACAAACTAACACAGCAAAGTTATAAAAAGCTTATAATAAATAATTTTGTGTAAGCGTGAACTGGTGTTTTTTCGCAGTATCGCATGTTGAACAGTTTCTCTTGACCACACCAAATGCAATACGTAGACCTACCGACGTAGAGAGCACAATGGTAGAACCGCCACTTGAACACTCACGATGCACACTTCTCGAAACTTCCAGGGCCGTAGCCAGGATGTTATCTTGGGGGGGGGGGGGGCGGGTTTTAAAAAATTTGGGCGTCTTTTTTTAAAAAATTCCCGGGGGGGGGGCTTTTTTTAAAGGGGGGGTGGGGGGGCCCCCCCCCCCCCCCCCATAGCTACGGGCCTGAACTCCTTTGTCGTGCGCTGAATTGACGCCTCTCTGAAGCGTTAGCTGGTTGAGAAATAAACGAACAAGGTGATATTTGATGGCGATGAAAATAACACAACATTCAACAAGAGAAGTACTTTCATTAGATGAGAGAAAATAACTTGACGTAGGGAAGCATTAACTAAACACTTAAATCCAAGCACTAAACTAAAAGAGTTAAATACAAAAGGGACACAATAGGCAATCAACTCCCTCTGCTATAAAGAAACCAAAGAAATATATCATTAAAGTTTAAGCATGTGGCATCGAAAATCGGACGTAACAATAGAGTTATTTCCACAGACTTAAGTCAGTAACAGGTCGAGATAGATTTCTTAAAAAGTCACAAGCCGGAACAAATAATGGGATGACTACTCAAGAATAATTAGCTGAGACGTGAAGATGCTTAGAAGAATCCTCCAATTCCTTCGTGCAAGCAAGCCGACAAACCATAAGGAAAAACGCCGCTTACATATTCTTTATTAGAGACAGCTCGAACCTCCGGGAATGTTTCGGCAGCGATTGAATCACAAATGCAAGTGAGTTAGTATAGTAACAAAACTCGTTACCACAAAGTTCATTGATAGCAGCTCCCGCCTTTTTAATGATAATACGTTTTTAATATTTTTCAAAAAGCTATCCAATGATACAAAACTCGATTCCCCACCCCCCATCCCCTGAGGGTGGGGAAGGGGGTAACTTTGAAAGCTTAAATAGGAACCCCTATTTATAATGTTATTTTCAGATTGTATACAACTTTTGAGAAATGTTTTGCTCTTGGTGTTTTTTCAATTGATCCAACCGTTTAGGAGATAGAAGTACTGAAAGTGAGGAACTTTTAAAGTTTTGAAGCCAACTTTATCGATGAAGACAAAGATAGAGGGTGGGTCTTCAAGAATATTCCTATTCTACTTTTTGATTTGATGGTCTTAAGAATCTGAAGTCAGTATTTCAAATATCTAAAAATTTTAATACACATGTCCAAACTCTACTTATGTACTAAAAAATTTTGGATTTTAGAAATTCTGACTTCAGATTTTTAAAAACCATCAAAAAGTAAATAGGAATATCTCTAAGATCCACCCTTTATCTATTTGTCTTCATCGATAAAACTGGGTTCAAAACTTTAAAAGTTCCAAACTTTGAGTGCTTCTATCTCCTAAACGGTTGGATCAATTGAAAAAACAGCAAGACATTGCGTACAATCTGAAAATATCATTATAAATAAATAGAGATTCCTATTTAATATTCCAAAGTTACCCCCCCCCCCCCCACCCTCAGGGGGTGGGGGGAGGGTCGAGTTTGGTATCATTGGATAGCTTTTTCAAAAATATTAAGCACACGTGTTTTTTATCTAAAAGTTGCATGACTGCTGTGAACATCAGAAAATAAATAGGTCCAGGAATAGCAAAACGGTAGAGTTTTAATAAAGCCAACGCGTTTCGAAATAACTTCGTCATCGGGGCAAAACAAGGTAAGCTGGCTAGGGCTCCCAAGTTTATAGTCTACGTCCGCCAATCAGAATGAAGATGGTAAAGATAAAAAATGATTGGCGGGTGAAGAGCCAAATTACAGCAAATGAAATACATGATTATAAAATAACAAATGCATGATTAGAAAAATAACAAAACAGAGAAATCAATCTTGATTGGATGTTTTAAAGTCTCTTCTGTGTCGCTGGCTAATGATGTTGTTGACAGTGTCCAGGATTGGGTTCTTCTCGAAATTAGTTTGATTGTTTAGAATCCGGTCTGGGAAGTCTTCTGATTATCAAGGCTTCATGGGTTAGAATGCTCCTTTGGTCGGCTTCCACCTTGACTATTGACATTATTTCTTCAATGGTCCTAAATCAGCGTTTTTGTTTAATGAGGTGGTCAGCGAAAGCCGACTTATCATCATTGTTCAGCCATGATCTCTTGTGCTCGCTGAACCTTTCCTTGAACGACTCTTCTTGCAACCTATATATACTCACATGCCAAAAGTCATGGGATATCACCTAATAACGTGTGGGACCTCCTCTAATCCGGCGAAGTCCCAGGATGCGACGCGGCATTGATTCCACAAATCGTTGGAAAACATCTGAAGACATTGCCAACCATTCCGACTGGAGAGCTTCCCACAATTGCCCATTACGGAGCCACCACTGGCTTGCACAGTGCATGCTTGACAACTTGGGTCTATGGTCTTCATGGGGTCTGCGCCACATTCGAGCCCTACCATCAGCTCGTATCAGCTGGAATCGAGACTCATCAGACCAGGTCACACATTTCTAGTTGTCAAGTGTCCAGTCGATGTGTTCATGGGCCCAGGAGAGACGTTGCTGACGATGTCTTGTTGTTAGCAAGGGCACCCTCGTGGGTCTTCTGCTTCCATAACCCATGGACAACAGATTTCGTTGAACATCTCGCATCGATACAGCTCTAGTATCAACCTGGTTAAAATCTGATGTCTGGCGTAGCGGTGACCATCCTACTCGGACACCGTTGGCCCCGTTCATTGAGAAGGTGTGGTCACCACTGCGTTGTCCATGTTGGAAGGTAATGCCGTCAAGTTGGTACTCTCGATAGACTCTTGAAACTGTGGACCGAGGGATGTTGAATTCTTGAGCCACCTCCGATATTGAATGACCCATACGTTGTGCTCCACATACCAGGCCATGTTCGAACTTGGATAGCTCTCGTCGTGTAACCATTGTCACACTGAACACCTCACCCCTTACTCATGACAGTGTAACTAAACCTACTGACACTGGTTTGCATATTTATACTGTTTGCACATGATGCTACTGCAACTTGAAAAACACTCCACTGCTATCCCATGGCTTTTGGCATGTAAGTGTAGAAGCAGTCACAACTGGAGCAACTGAGCTTGTACACGCCCTTTTGAAAGAATCGGGATTGCTTGCCGTGTTCGTCCTGGGGTTTAGAATGTGCTTGCAGTTGTTGGTTGTTTTAAACGCTATACCAGGGCCTCGCTCTCGAAAAATGTTTGAAATCCGGGTAATTTCAGGTCCGGTGATCTGTTCCTAGGGTTGCAATTTGCCCTACTGAATACGGATTGCATTACCTGGTCTGGGAAGGAGCTGATTCTGGCGACATCGAAGGCGAGTTGAATTTCATCAGCTTTATCTGGGTTTTTTTTTGGTAATTGGGTATGTTAAAGCACGTCTGAAGTCGTACCCCAGGGCTGTGTTCTTATGATGGGAAGGATGGTCAGACGAAAATCCAATAATGTTGCTAGTAGTGGTGGACTTCCGAAAAATGTTAAATTCTAGGTGTTTTAGTTTTTCTTTTTCGATCGGATGTGTATTTCTCCAGATATTCCACTGTTACACTTTATTTGAAACACCCTGTATATGAGTAGGCAGGGTGAGGCAAAACTTCATAACCTAATTCGTTGAGTTTGTTCACGGTCACTTTTGCAGTCTGTTATCATGCAGAAAAATTTGTCCCTTTCAATTGACTAATGCTGGACTTTGGTGCCGCAATTGTTCATGCATTTTATCAATTTCTTGACGTACTTTGCAGCTGTTATTGTTCCACCCGGTTTCAAGAAGCTGTAGTGGATGGTGCCGCTTGCCGACCACCATACTGCTATTACCATAACCTTCTGCGGGTGCAGAATTGACTTTGGGAACAATTTTAGAGTTTCTCTTGCATCCAACCTCTGAGCTGACTGATGCCCACTTCTTCTGCACCTTCTCGAGAAGTTTTACGCGGATCAGCTTCAATAATTGCTAGCAAGACATCATTGTTAACAGTCGCCGGAGGTCCACGTCTTCGAGAGATTCATCACCAGCACGAATTTTTTTGAACCAACGTTGAACCAGCCGGTCATTCATGGTTCTTTCGCCTAATCTTCGGTTAATATTACGGGCTGTTTCTGCTGCTGTTCGCCCTAATTTAAACAAAGAAAAATGGTGCGAATTTGTTGTTTATCCACGTTTCATTTGATGCTTGAAATACACCAAACAAATGTGATATAAAAAGAACTACTCTGTCCAACGAAAATTGGAGTGGGCGTGTCCAGTTAAACTTCCGATTTCAATTGTTAGACACTGTTGCCAAAGTAGAATAAAAACATGCGCAAACAGAGCAAACTTCACGCTTCAAAATGATGTCTGCTATTTGTATATGCAAATAGGTCTGCATTTGAGAACCATCTTCAAAAAACGACATTTCCATACACCAACTTAATTTATTCTCGAATCATGAGTTTTTAAGTCGAATTCAGTGAAAACAAAATTGGAGATGGGGTGGACAAGAACATAGGCTCCCACTTTTAGGGGTCATTCACAAAATACGTTCGCTTGACAGACAGGGGGAGGGAGGATTTCGAAACTGACAAATGGGAGGGGGGAAGGTTGTCAACGTATGAATATTCGCCTATATATATTTCTAAAAAAAAAAAAAACAAAAAAAAAACGCCTCTGCTTGTGACTCCTTTACTTATTTGAAAAGATTTCTTCTTTTAGGGTGAGTATTTGAATATATTACTTACGTTCATTTGGGGGAGGGGGAGGCTGGTTAACCAAAGCCCACTGTATTACTTTGGGCTTTGGGTTAACGTTACAAAGTATTACAAAGTAAATAAATTTTGTCATTTCAGCGAACGTATATTCTGAACGAACCCTTAGATGGTAGTCAGCCAATAAAACGAAACTCTAATCATAATAGTAAAAGAGAAATCCCTTTTACTATTATGCTATAATTAAATTTTAAAAAAATAATTCATTTTTTACCCTTCATCGCTAAATGATACTTTTAACAGGGATATATGAAAAGTTTTCCTGCTTTTAACCAATGTGGAAAGAACAAATGACTTACAGAGAAGATGATAAATTAAACTGAAGAACCTGCACAATTATAAAGTAGAAAAGTGAGGGAAACAAATGACTTATTAATTCAACAATTTATTCTAGAGCAATTTCTTGTGTTATGAGAACTCTCAATAATCCTTCGGCATAAAACTTGTTTCCGTGATACCAAAACAATATCACCAAGCGTCATAAAAACTCGCCTTTCGCCTTCACTTGAACGATATTTGTAGGAAAAGGAAATGTGTTTTGTCATAATAATATTTGGAATTCGGACAGTTTATCTTATCAAATAATAATAATAAAAAAAAATCGCCCTGTTTCGGCGCCCTTCATTTGAAAAAAAATATTTTAATTACTTTTTAAATGAAAAATCACACACACGCACGAATAAAGAAAACTAAAACACTACCCTGCATGTCTTTTGATGATTTTTTTCTATTATCGTAAAACTAAAACCCAAGCGAGCTACAATAATTGGCAACAATGTAAATTAAAGTTTAAGCCATGGACAATGGCGTCAACATAATTAAACGTTCAAGCCCTTTCATTAAAATTTTCCCTGAAAATAAAAAGCCATTTAGTCATTAATTGGCATTAATAATTTCTTCTAATTAATGACGCCATGACAAGGCTCTTTTCTGTTTTTTCCTTCAGGCCATCAAGGTTTCTTCATGTTATCTAGGACATTTTGTGGAAAGGGGCCAAACACAACGCCACAACGCTCACTTAGCACAGTTTCATCGTCAGATGCACGCAAATTGATTTTTCCTTACGTGATAGCTGAAATACTTAAAAAGTGGTTTAAATTCCGGGAAATAATAGTTGACTTCCTCGCGCTAGCAAAAACCGACATGGCAACGCAAAGAGCTTACGGAAGAGGTAAGTTTTCGATGACACTGTCCTGTTATATCAAAGTTATATACAACGACGACTTGATTAATTTTGAGGTGCCGGCTCTCTTGATTGAGCACCTTTTCGCTGCTTTGGAGCACTCTAGCAATTTTTTATAAACATGGCAGTAATAGTCTAAATCTTCAGTTAGTTTTGATGCAAAAAAAATAGATTTTTCAATTTTAAATATAACAAAAATTGTACAATGAGATTATTTTGTTAAAAATTTATTTGATTGCCCACTACATTATTTAAGTTATAAAATCATGGTTGGCTTCAAGCCAACTGGATCAGTCAGGCCCCTCCTAGAGTGATCTACTCTATATTTTGATTGCTTTCCAGTCTACTATGGAGACCTAATTCTATATGAACTCCTTTTGTGTCTTTAAATTTCTACAAATATTGGCTGTTAATTTGTGGTCCTACAAAAAATGTATTCAATTGGATCCACACAATTTTATAAAATTTCCTCCTAAAAGGGATGAAAAAAATTCGTGGGAATAACATTTTTATAAAGTTTTTCTATTTTAAACCCAGTCTTCTCATCTGATCACATCAGAAAAAAAAAATTCTAAAGAATATTCTACAACATATGAAAAGTTAAAGAATAAGTTTCATTAGAATTGGGCATTTGATATGAAAAGCAAGAATAGTAGATAGAACACTGGGATGAAACTGATAAGACAAAAAGATGGCACAAATATTTCCAAAATCAGTGTGCACCTATTAGCAAGAATAATGCAGCAAGTGAATGAGATGAATGTGCATGGAGAAGTCATGATCAAAGTTAAAATGCTGTAAGAAATTTACCCCCCCCCCCCCCAACTTTGGATGTTAATTTCCTAAATGTAGTCCTTGCTTTAAGAAACCAGGATTTGATGAACATTGCTATTGAAATATGTAGAATATGAATTGAGGAGTGATTGTGGATGCTACTAAACACAGTTGCACCACTAATCAAAGTTCAGTTGGATGAAGAGTGCTGCCCCAAAAGATGACTAAGGTGATTAATTGTTATAAAAGGAAGACTAAAACCATAAACCACAAACCCAGAAGGAATTATTTTAATGATTCGGATGTACATTTCAATGATAATGCCAACTTGATCAACAAATGAAATTGAACAGAAAAATCTTGAATTTATACAGAGAATAAACCAATAAGAAAAATTTATAAAAGGACAAGCCTATTAGAAAATAACAAAGTGACAAATTACTTGATCAGATATTAACTCATTCATTTTTCTCTGTAGACATTTAGGATTTTTCTGCTGATCTTCATTTGCTGATGAAGCTGGCATTGCCATTGAAATGTATTTTTATTTATTTATTTATTTATTTATTTATTTATTTATTTCAAAGATTAACAAAAAAGTACAATAGGTGCCCAACAGGGGCCAGTATGGTCAGAGACAAACAAACAAACTGAAACTATTCAACAAATGTGTTAGTAATAAATTTTTCAATAATAAGAAATATGAAAAATTAAAATTAAGATGGGCAATAAACTTCACAATTGAACAGGATTATATTTTGAAACAAGAGAACCATCCTGTAGATGAAGTTTCGTCGCCTATTGATGGTTGGAAACGAATTTTTTTGACTTGCGAGATCCATCATGACAGTCATCAAAGATGTCTTTAGTAGCGAACACCATTGAATCGAAAGACAAAATAAAATATAGTAGTTTAATGTAACAGGTATAGTTAATTTCAGGCCGTATGAAAATAGACCGATTTAATGGTCAACTAAGATAAATTGAAAATAATATAATAAAACAACAAAACAAGCCGTCTAATCAATGATAACAGAATCCAAAAAATAGCAAATAACCAAAGAAAGAGATATCATACTTAATGCACAATTTGAATAAAAACAAAATTTTTTTAATGCTCTATGGAATACTGAGTAAGGATATGCAGACCATGTCGCCAAGGGTAAAAGTGCCGAATCATTAAAATAATTCTTTGTTGATTTGTGGTTTATGGTTTTATTCTTCTTTTATAGCTACAGTGTCCACGGTTTCAAAGTATTATTTAATTTTTATTACTGATGTGGTTAATTGTACCGATTTTACAAATTATTGCAGGCACTTTACGCTAATTTTTAAGTATGGCTAGAAAGTTTTCTGAAAAATTCTGACTCCTTGACAAATGCATTTTGGAAGAGTAACTTGGGAGTGGAAAAAATTGTACAAACTAGTGATTTGTATTTTTGAAGAATGTATATAACAAATGATTGCTCAATTTATAAACAGTGGTGGAAAAAAATGTATATAACACCACTTTCAAAAAATAGGCAAACTGAATTACAAAATTTTTGATGAATTATAGTGATAGATATGTTTATTGTCAAATTCAACTTGATCTATTTCCAAAAAAAAAAAAACTAAAAAAATTGCAAAATAAAATAAACGATACATTTTGCAGTATGAAGGTTGGGAAAAATGTTTGAGACCAGGATGATTTTCCTTGAAAATCATTAAAACTTTGTGCATCAGTATTTTGTTGGACCTCCTGTCACTTCAATAACATCAATGAATCTCTTCGGCATGGATTTCACAAGATCTTGAAGTTTTTGTGGAGTTATTTGGTCCCATGCAGAGATGCTATTATACAGCTTTCCATGACCATAAACCACTCGAACCAGATAACCCCATAAATTTTCAGTCGGGTTAAGGTCGGGACTGCAGAGAGGCCAATTCCTTGATGTAATATTGTGTTCCAAAGTTGCTTCTGCTTTGTGTATTGGCACACTGTCCTGCTGAAAAATGAATTGCAGATCATTTAATTGATCTCAAAAAGGAAGGAGGAAGTTGCCCAAGATATCCTGGTATTCAGTTGCCTTCGATGTGAAGAAACAAATGCCACTTGGGACTGGTCTCGCTCAGTGAAAGCAGCCCATATCATAACCTATCCTCTGCCTTGCATACGCCGTGAAAGACATGATGGTTCTTGATGCAAATCATGCCAGTAGTACCGAACACTGTCTGGGCCATCCAAATTAAACTTTTTTCGTCACTAAAAGCGACATGCTCCAAAGTTGACTATCACTGATGTATCGCTTTGCAAAGTTCAGTCTGGCTTCTTTATGTACGCATGATGCTCTGATGCTGACAACACATTTAGGACTGTTCTTGGGTTAACCGGCAGTTGCATTGATTTTATAATTGAACTGGATGAGGCACCTATAGCACTGGCCAATCTAAGGATCTGTCTGGCAGCTCTTGTACTGAGATTTTTTTGTCCGTCCTGATCGCTGTTTTTTTCCATACATTTCTGGGTTAGCAAGATAATTGTGGACTAAGTCTTTGATTTACCAGTAAGAGCAGAAATTAAACATTCTGACTTTCCACATTTTTGATATGCATCAATTTGATCCCTTTTTTGGTGATTTTTGCCAGAACCCATTGTAGACAAATGCACTATTGTGTATGCCTTTAAATAGTCTATGTAATATGACATTCATTAAAGCAGTTAGTTTAAAATTTGCATGCACTTTTCCATTCTGGTCTCAAACTTTTTTTCCCTGACCCTGCTATAGCAAAATGTATCGTTTGATTCATTTTTCAGTTAGTTTTTGTTTTTTTTGGAAATAGATGAAGTTGAACATGGCAGTAACTATGTGTATCACTATAATTTATCAAAATTTTTCAATTTAATTTGTTTATTTTCTGAATTGAGGTGGTCTCAAATTTTTTTTCCACCACTGTAGATAGTTGACAAGTGACAGAACAGCAGAAGTATCTTAAGCAATAGTATCTTATTATCATTTGCCCATGCATGACCCTATCATCAGAAATGTAGATAGATATCATCAATGTTGTCCTTAAAAGTTTGGCACATGATAAACAATAGATTTGACCACTCACTTGGCAGTTTTTACCCGTCACATCAAAAGAATGATATGGAGTCTGGACAAGGAGTATATCTTTGCCCCATTCCATACATTTGAGAAATCCTTCATATCCGGTCGGCAGTAACCATAGATTAAAGTCAATGACATAAAGCATTGTCTCGAAGCCACCTTCTTTCTGCAGACTGATAACATAAGTAAAATAAATTTCATGGACCAATAACATAATTAAAATAAATTATCGGTATCTGCATGAAATCAAAGGTGCACTAAAGTTGATATGTTTTCACTGAAAATTAGTTTTGAAATTTATTTTGTAATTATCAAATTAAGCATATTTTTTTGCAGAGCAGTAAAATTCTCCCACAGACCAGCAATTAGAAACACAGACCTAAAGAATTTATTTATTTAAAGAGGAATAAAAAAAGGAATCTGTATATGTAGCCTATGTGCATTTTATATACAGAAGAAAATAAATAAATAGTAGCTAAGTAAAGCAAACGTAAACCTTATTTAAAAAAAAAAATAACCTATAGAACACTACTTACCAAAGTGAAGAGTAAATGATGACTAATTAATATATACCTACCTTTTTTTCTTTATTTTAAAGCACATCGAAATATTGAGATAGTCTTGAAACTAGATTACTAATTAATCTTCAGTTGAGTGCAAGTAATCTAATATGCACAGCTCTCAAGTTTTACCTCTCCTTTGCCTCCATAGATAGCAGAATCACTAGCAACTTTAAGTAGCTGTGATGTTTGTGACTGTTCGAATTTGTATTGGTCAGTTAGAAAAAAAATTTTAATCTATTCAATGACAAATCGATATGTCATGCATATTGCACCCAATTTTGCAGCGTTTTCAATTTACCTTGATAACGTCTTGAAGGAATGCAGAGTATTTTTTAAAAACTGTTCCACAAACCGGTGATTGGAGAGATTACTTGAAGGAGTATTGGCATGCCCTTTTAATCGTTTTTTTTTTATAAATTTTATATTTCACTTTTTTATAAAAAAAAAAAACCAAAAAAAAAACAAAAAAAAAACTCTAAAATATTGTAGTTTAATGAAAGTATGATTTGAACAAATAAAGAAAGGGTTTTATAGTTGTAAACAGCTCTTTTATTGGAAAAGTGCCTAATGGGCTCATTGCACCCAAAGAAGTGATTTATTGCATTGTACCTGATGAAAGGTTAAATGTAAATTTCTTTATTCAAAATAAGGTGCATTGTATAAAATAAATCCACCTATGTTTTTTATTTTAACTATGAAGCGTGTTCAAATGAAATCTGTTCAAGTCAAGTAGGTGTTGTAAAAAGAAGGTTGAGAACAGGAAACACAAGCAAATAGAAAGAGTAGTCATGATATTTTTTGGAAAAATGGAAGGTAAAAAATTCTGCGACCTGGATTCGAACTAGGAACCATGAAAATCACACACTACCAATTGGGCTATCGCTGACACTGTACAGCAAGGCTGTTCAAATCCAGGTTGCAGAATTTTTCCTTTCATTTTATCAAATAATATCATGACCTTATGTTCAGAGAATTAACTCTAGTTTTATATTAAACATACCAAGTGGGTCAATACTCTGAAATTTCCAAAAAGTCCAAATTTCTTCTTGGCATGATAAGGTTGTATCCAACAGAAAAATTGCATATCGAATTAATAAAAGTCATAGACTTGTGAATAATTTTCTCAAGTCAGGTTAAAAATATGGACTCAGAAAGTGACCTGGTCAGCATTGTCAAATTGAGAAAAGTGTGCAATTATCCGTGAAGTTAACACATCCTCAGTGTCACTTGAAGAAACTGCAAAGAGAGACAGCATTTTTGCATCAAAAGCGATCTTCCCCAGATGGGATCGACGAATTATTCGAAAATCAATTTTTCGAACGACATATTTTTTGAACTTCAATTTTTCGAATCGAAGTACTGGCCATTAATCTCCTGTAACCAGTATGACCAACTGCCTCCTGTAACCAAATAGGTTGAGTTATGCATCATTATTTTGCCCCTGAAGGGGGACTTCATAGACCAAATCAAAACGGTGACCAATGAGGCGCCAAGAATTACCGCACCAACTTATCAGTTTCATGCCAAATCGAATGATTAAAGTGTTGAAGAACAATGATGGGCGTATTGGTTATCAATTTAAGTTTGTAAAATTTGTTTAATATTTCAGATACTATTTTATGCAGAAGAGGTAACTGCAGGGGTATATAAAGCTTAAAAAAAAAAAAAACTTGAAGAAATAAAGAAATTAAAAAGTTGTTTCTTTTAAACTTGCCATGTACAAATTTTTTGACTGAAGCTCAAACTTCTCTAATCCAGAATTGTTTGTCTTTGAGTCTTTTCAATTTATATAATTTGCCATTATTAATGTTATGTAAACAAGGCTCTTTAAATCATCGCCTTTATTAAAATTGAAATTCATGCTGCATTGTTTCATATTACACTCCAAATACATCATCACTGTTTAGACTCATTCAATTTAGGACTTGGAAATTTATAGCTTCTTAAATCCAATGCAGCATAATTTTTCAGTTCATTACTGGAGAATTTGTTTAATATTTATTAATAAATTTTAAACTAGATATTTGAAAAATCTAATAAATGCAGCGACTTTTCAAAATCAAATGTATTCTTTTGCATTTGATCGCGTGCTAAAAGCAGTTGTCAGGCTTCCGATATTAACTTTAACAAAAATATTTGGCTTAAGATAATTCTCATAGCATTCCAGATTAAAGAAGTTTGAGTTTATTAGCTTTGTAAGTTAATATGCCGTAGATGAATTAATTCTATAATGAAACAACTTAGTCGTAATCTTACTTAACTTAAAAATTAATCATCTATTCAAATTTAGGGTCATCAATGCCACCTTTATCAGGAGATACTTTACGTCTTTACAGTATGAGATTTTGTCCCTATGCAAAACGAGTAAGGCTTGTTTTGGCACACAAAAGGATTCCGTAAGATTTCTTTTTATTTTCTTTAACATTTCTTCTCGGTGATGTGTAGCCATTTTGTTTATTTATTTATTTATTTATTTATTTTAAGATATGAAACGATTAACATAAACTTAACAGACAAACCAGAATGGTACTTAGAATTGCACCCAGAAGGAAAAATACCTTTGCTGCAGCAAGGAAATCGTTTTCTCTTTGAAAGCACTATTATATCAGAATACTTGGATGATGCCTATGAATTGAATAGACTCCAACAAGCTGATCCTTATAGGAAAGCAAAGGAGAAACTGTATCTTGCTCAATTTTCAAGAGTAAGTTTTAAATCACATTGATGTTTATATTATACAATTCATATATGTAATTTAATGTTTGCTTCTATATTAGGTCACAGATTTTCTGTACAAGCTTCACTACAATAGCGAAACTGATAGTCTTTTACAAGAAGTCATGCCAACGTTTATTTATTACGAAGAGCTAAAAAAAAAATTAAATTTAAAATATTTTGGAGGTAAAATGAAAGACATATAACAATTTTCTAATATAAGAATCTATAGTTTTAAAATAGCATTTCTTAAAGATTTGGACAATTTTGAGAAGTAACAATATAGTGCAATATATAGAAAATTGGCCCCCCTATCTGTTATAGTTTACAAGATAAATTTTGCATCCATAATTGGTCATCATAAGGTCACCAAAAAATAACTCACCCACGACTTCCTATTTGTTGCCATTTAACAGATTTTAAAATTCTACGACAGTTATCAAATAATTTGAGGGATATATACTTTTTGACTACTCTGTATATTTATTTTGTAGATTATATAATGATTACATAGTGCGATTCCATGCACCAATCTAACCAAAAAGTTCCTTATCGAAAATGTCTAAAATTCAAAATTTAGGTTCTAAAAATTGCGTCCATACGTCATTTATGAACTTATCACATAAGGATAAACTGTTGCAATTGTTGAGATTAAATGACGTTTTCCATCAGCTTTTTAGCAAACTTTGCGTGACGTTTAGACCCTTAAAATTTGAGTATTGAGTATTTTGCATAAGGAACTTAAAGTTTGTCATCATGCTAAGGACAAAATAATATGAGACCAAATATTTATTAATAGCAGGATGGCCCTCCTTTTGTATTAATTACAGCTTGTATCCGACGTTGGATGGATAAATACAAGCCTTGCACAACAGTTGCACGGATACGTAGCCACTCCTTCAGAGTGTCCTTGGAGGTGGAAGCCTACTGCGCAGCTTAGCTTCCAAAATCCCCCACAAAGGTTCAATGATATTAAGATCAGGGGACTGAGGGGCCCAATCGAGGTATTGTAATTCATCATTGTGTTTATTAAATCAGTGTCAGACAATTTGAGTAGTGTGAATGGGAGCATTATCATCTTGGAGCACAGATCGTTCATCAGGAAACAGTTTGCAGCATTGGATGAAGATGATCGGCCAGAATACTGGCATAATCCTATGCTGTAATCTGTCCTTGCAGGACAACAAGTGGGCTGAGACCACAGTAAGACAAAATGCGATGGTCTCTAGTACCCCCCCTCCACAGCATCACTAGTCCTCCTCCTATAAAAAGGTCGCTACTTCAGAAAGTGTCCATGCTTAAGAGTAAGAAGGAGGCAGTCAACATCACAGGCTTCTGCTGGCGTTTTTCAAATGCAAACATGTTCATTTGTTTGGAATAATGTGAACGACAATTCATCTGACCAGATAAATGGGCATCCGACATGGGTTGTAACCCCTCGTTGGGTGTACTCTCAATAGACTTGCGACAATTGTGTGGGAAAATTGCAGGGCATTGGCTACATCTGATATTGAGGCACCCATCTGTCTCGCACCAACAATCATCCCCCGTTCATATGTGGATAGCTCTTGGCATGCTGCCATTTTTGCAGCTAGTTTTGCTTATAATGATTGTGTGATACCAAGGAGTCCTGTGCATCTGCATTCCGAGAATGGAAGCAGCGGGATATGTCTCGTTACGGGTAGGGAACCTGATTGGAGAGGTGTACCATGACTTTTGGTGAGTGAGTGTATTATATAAGCGAAGTGGGCTGGTGCTCTGTCGTGTTGGAAACCACATAATTCTTCGGACAGCCAAGGGAGTCACCTCAAGCAACTCTGTTGTATGTGTGATGTTGGACAATTTTTTTTAAGTATCAAGAATTCATTTGTGACTTCCAGTTTATTGGTAAAATATATTCAAAATAAGATCCTCTATATACAGGTATTGGACATTGAAACTGAAACACCTGGTAGAAATCCAAAATCTTTATTTAATAAGGTGTTGGGGCACCGTGGGCAGCCAGCACAGCAGTAACACGTCTTGGGAAGGATCGGTAGAGGTCCTGCACAGTTTGCACCCCAAACCATTACTGATCCACCCATTACTGATCCACCTCCGTGTGTGACTGTGGGTGCCAAGCAGTCTGGGTTGTAGGCATCAGAGGGGCTCCTCCAGACGAATACCCTCCCTGTTGTTTGGAAGACAGTGTAGCTGGACTCATCCGAGAATATGATGCATTTGAGGTCATCCAACGTCCAGGTTTTATGCGTCCGGCACCACTGAACCCGCTTGGAGGCATTTGTACTACTGATGAAAGGCTTCGGTATAGCAACCCTGCCATGGATGTTGGATTTATGCAGGTAACGACGGATTGTCTTCGTGCACACAGGTTCCTGGAGGTGTGTATTCATTTCCGCTTTCGTGCAACAATCCTGGTCAATGTCCTGACATCTCTTTCCGACAACTTCCGTTTTCCCCTGCAGTTGCTCCTCCTAGACGTGGTTCGTCCTTCCTGTTCATATGCACACATCACCCTGGATACTGTAGCACGTGAGACATCACAAAGTGTGGCAGTTTTGGACACAGATGCACCTGCTAGACGCGCCCCAACAATCTGCCCTCTTTTGAAGTCGGATATGTCTCCCATTATAGCGCTCTGCACAGACAATTTGAAGCTTACTATCGAACTTTTCTACTGGAGTGACTACCAAGACCTCTGACACGTGATTCATTGATATGCATACGATTAATTACCTAGCAGAAGGTTCTATTCAGCCCTGGGGGTATCCAGTGCTATTTGTGAAGGTGTTTCAGTTTCAATGTCCAATACCTGTATATAGCAACAAAAATGTGGATACAAGGAGCAGTCATAAAACTATTGCAATCAGCCTGAAAACTGAGAGATGGGGTGAAGCTGCACAGTGGTAGTGTCTGTCCTTCTCCACATGCGCACCTACCAGGGCCATACACTTTTCCCAACGATGGACGATTTTTATAGAAGTCCTCTTTTATTTTTTTGGCTGTTGAGGAACTGCTCCACCCAGATGATGACCTCGTCGGTACTGCACCAAATGCTGCTTTATATCCTCTGATACTCGAGGGATGTCGCATCCTAGTGGCACCACGCATTTTCAAAAGCGATAGTTCTTTCACGTTTATTGTAATGACTTTATGACCGCCCCTCATACTTGCAGTCAAGAAGAGAGAGTGGTCCTTACACTTTTCCACGTCTATGGTTTAATAAATTATGTTGTGAAAAAGTAGGACGACTTCTCTCTCTTCATATCATGCAGTATGATGGCTATGTATACATTTAAGGAAATTATTGCCATGGTGCTGCTATTGAGAATGCTGCTGCTGCAGCTTAGCTTTGTCAGGACAGACATCTGAACATGTAGAAAGGTCTGCTTGTATGTATACTGTGAAACCTGCCTATAATAATCATCCACAAGACCAAGCAAAAGTGTCCCTTAAGCACCAGGGTCCTTAGCACGGGTTTCACTATACAGGGTGCTTTTGAAAAGGATGTCGTGAGATACCTAGTGATGTTCTGCACCTTAAGGAATGCAATTTCACAAGCTGTTTGCTCCTTTAAGGAATGCAATTTCAACAAAATGTATGAAGCAACTTAGTGTTTATTTTAAGGTGCAGAACATTGCTAGGTATCTCACGACATCCTTTTCAAAAGCACCCTGTATATATGAGGGCAAATCAGTAAATCTGTTTTACGAATTTTTTCCACAGCAAACAAGTCTGCATTAGGTGTGCAAGAATAGCAGTTCATTACTTATTTTTCTGTAAGTCCACCACCAACGGCAATGCATTTTTATCACTGTGACACCAATTTGGATATGCCAGCTGCATAAAATATTGTCACCATGCCTTGTGTGAGAAGTGACAGTGACAAAGCAAGGCCACACTTCTCCATGACAGCCAAAGAAAAAAAATCGGTAGGTACAGCTGGGAAATCATGGACCATCCGCTGCACAGTCCAGATCTGGCGCCCTCGGATTATCACCTCTTCGGCCCGATGAAGAAGGCATTGGCTGGCCAGCACTTCTCGTCTGATTGTGAAGTGCAACATGCTGTGCGGCCGTGGTTATACAAGTAGCATATCCAAATCAGTGTCACGATGGGAAAAATGCATAAAAAATAAGTAATGAACTGCTACTCCAGCACACTTAATGTCATCTTGTTTGACCAATAAATTGCTGTGAAAAAAAATTCATGGAAACGACTTATTGATTTGCCCTCGTACATAAAATCAATGAACTGGCATGTTTTATTATTTTTATTTTGATTTAAAATTTTTTTTAAATTCTTTTGTAGGTGACTCTCCAAGTCTGTTGGATTTTATGCTCTGGCCATGGTTTGAGACCCTCACCTTGATTTACGAGTTACATCCCAACCTACCCATTGAACACATTTTGCCTCAGTCAAAATATCCTCATTTGAGAAAGTGGATGGAACACATGTTGCAAGTGCAAGCTGTTCAGGACTTGCATATTCCTGATATCCATCGTTTGTATTTAAGAAATCTGAGATGTGGAAGACGTGATTTTGATGCTGGTTTGTGAATGTGAAAAACAGGCTAACTGAAATGTCAAATTGCTAATAATCATGGAGAAAATACTTTAAATAAAAGTTTATTTTTTCATCAAAAGTATAAAATAAATAAAAAATATTTCAACTATACAAGACTTTACAAAGTGTAAATTTTTCATACAATTTTTTTTAAGAAAAGATGTTGTTTAATAAATAGGATTGTTATTTGGCATCGAAGTTGAGTGGTTGCCTTCTTGTACTAACATGGTATTGATAAACTTTTCATCCATCTCCCTTGCAAGAAACTTCACCTGGAACCTATGAAAAATAAGAAATTGAATTATAAATAAATTCCAGGATTAAATATGATATTCTAATTTAATACGTTTCATACTTAAAGTTGTTTTGGTTCTGTGCTCGTCAAATCCTTTACAATCATTATGCAAAAGGCAATCTATTATCTATGCATATAAATACAAGGTTTGTCCAGTTTTAAAATGCAACTTGAAAGTAAGGTGCATTGCACTGATATAAATCCACTATCTAATTTTTAATTTCAAAGAAAACTATGAAGTGAATTCAAACAAATCTTTATTACCTAAACAAATAACAAATAATGATCTTACACAATGGAAAAAAAACATGAATTTACCTGTTGCATTATGATAAATCCACCCAGTAAGTAATAAATAGATAAATAGCAATGCCAAGAGGTAAGCCACTGACTGCATTTGAGAAAGGGCAAATTCATGCTATGAAAGAGTCGGGCAAGTTAGCCAGACAAATAGCAAAAGACTTAAATCGCTCACATACAGTAATCTTAAATTACTTGAAACTGTGCAAGAGTTACGGCCAAAAGAAAGCTCCTGGCACACCACCGAAATTGACATCTCGACAAGGATAGTAATCCGGGAACTGAAACAGGGAAAAACATCTGACACCATTGGCCAAGAGACCAGACATTAATGTTCACAAATCTACATTATGCAGACTTGTTAAAAATTGTGAGCATCTCGTGTACACAAAAAGAAAGTGTACACCTAACTTGAAACTTATACACACGGAGAAGGGACTGCGTTAGGAAAGGAAAAGATGTCATGGAAACAAATATAATGATCCGATGAGAAGAAGTTTAATCTGGACGGACCAGATGAATGGAATCACTATTGGCACGACATATGGAAGGAGCTCTACTCCAAGCACCAATGTTGAGGGGGTTCGGTTATGATCTGGGGAGCCTTTGGATGGACTGATGAAACAAACCTAGCATTCATTTGTGGTCAAATGAAAGCCACATAATACCAAACAATGATGGAGACTCTTCTTTTGCCCTTCGGTGAAAAAATTGGTGGCCCAGATGGTTGGTTGGTTTATTAGAAAATTGGCGTCGACTACTAAGGTCATTTTGCGCCTTTTTACACAAGTTATAACAGTACGCAGCCCGGGACAAACACAAACATCCATGCCCACGGCGGGATTCGAACCCACGACCAGGCGGACTCGAGTACTAGAAAGCCTACGCCCTAGTCCTCTCGGCCACCTGGCCGGCGGTGGCCCAGATGGCAATTCCAACAAGATAATGCACCTATCTACTTTGCTAAAACCACATACGAATGGTTTCTCAACAATGGGGTTCAGGTGATGGAATGGCCACCCCTTTCCCCTGATCTGAACCCAATGGAGAATCTGTGGGCCATACTTGCAAGGCAAGTTTATGTGGGTGGAAAACGGTATGATTCTGCTGAAGAATTGAAGACTGCCATTATAAATTGTTGGGAAAACATATTTCAAGACTTGTGCAAAAAGCTTATTGATACACTACCCAATAGAGGATTTATCATAATGCAACAGGTAAATTCGTGTCTTTTTCCATTGTGTAAGATTATTATTTGTTATTTGTTTAGGTAATAAAGATTTGTTTAAATTCACTTCATAGTTTTCTTTGATATTAAAAATTACAGTGGATTTATATCAGTGCAACGCACCTTAAGTTATAAAATTGAAATTTAACACACAACTGTATCACTGTCACAATGATGGAGAAAAAATCCAAAACTGGAGATAAATCTTTCAAAAACATAGAAATTAATAATCTATACAGGGCGTTTCATAATTGGTGTCCCGTCTTTAGGTTCAAATAACGGCTCAAGGGGGAGGTGGGGGGAAAATGAATATTGATTATTTGGTTTTGATGTCCACTAATTCCGAATAAGAACATTTCGCGTCCCTGGAGGTTAAGGGGTAAATTTTGAAAATTTTAATTTTGTAGGGGTAGGAGTTAGACCTCATGTGTTATTTAGAGAGTTGTAGAGCATCATGTAAAATGTGGGTTTAGCAAAAAACCCGGTGAAAAAATCTCATGCCCTGCCCCCTTTATCGAGTGGGTAAAGTGAAAGGTATGGCTAGCCGATGTGGACAAAAACCATACTTATTAGAAAACAGTAGGGCCTACATTTGGAAAATTAATGAGAATGAATGAATCGTTACCCTGAAAAGCTAATAAACTCGACCGGGCTTTTCCCCCTCAGGAAAAACATTATGAAATTTGAAAACTGTACATGGGAAATGTAAAAAATGTAAAATGTGAAATGAAAAACAGACGTAGAGGTGTTCATACGGAGAAAAATTCCTCAGTTTACAGTCTTTGCAAACGTCATTGGGAAATTGTAAAATGAAAAACGAAAGTTTGGCCCATCTACCTTGATGGGAAATCAAATAAAAAAAAAATCTAAACAAAATGTTCAATGCGGTCGCCATCGACCACAATGCATGTCTGCAGACGCTGCATGTGCTTATCTCTGCATACACACCACATTGCAGGGATAACAGAGCAGACTGCGCAAATGATTCGGTTTGCAAATCCACCAGATCTGGAGGTGGAGTGGCGTAAACCTGAGCCTTCAAGTAGCCCCACAGGAAAAAAATCTAGGGGTGTCAAATCTGGTGACCGTGGTGTCTCAATCCACTGGTCAAGAAACATGGCTTGAATTAAATCCCTGGCACGGGCAGATTTATGAGCAGGGGCACCATCTTGTTGGAACCACATGTTAGGTACCGCAGCTAGTGGTAAGTTGTCAAGCTCTTCAAACACGTGTTCCCGTAACAGGTTACAGTAGCGGTCTGTGTTCAAGGTACCATCAATAAATACAGGTCCAATAATTCGGTCGCCTAGTATTCCGCACCATACATTTACCGACCAACGTACTTGGTGGTGATGAGGTCGCACTAAATGTGGATTTACATCCGACCAGTGGTGGACATTCTGACGGTTGACAACTCCGTCACGAGTGACATTGCTTCGTCGTTCACAATACATGTTTTAAGAAATCGGGATCCTCATCTATCTTCAGAAGCATGGCATTTGTGAAGTCGACCCGCTTTTCTGCATCACCTGGGTGCTGACCTTGCAGAAGGAAGTATCTGTATGGATGGAAATGGTGGTTGCGAAGAATTCGATAAATTGTTACCATTGGTAGGTAGCAGTCCAAGCTTGCAGTTCGCAAACTTCCATTCGGATTAGCGGCTACATAGGCTAATACGTCTATCTCGACATCAGCAGTTACGTAGTGAGGTGGAGATTGGCATTTTGCACTTCTTACTAACTTTCCAGTGGCACTTGCACGTTTTATTAGGCGCAGAATGGTGTTTTTATTAACTCTAGGTGCCTGAGGAAAACGGCGGTTAAACTCGCAGGCAGTTGCAGTAGCATTTCGACCACATTCGCCGTAAATTATTAGCAACTCGGTGTAGTGCTCAGAAGTGTACGCATTGGCCATACTGTACAGTAGACAGCAAGTACAGGCCACATCAGTAATTGATGAAACTGGTAAACGTTGTGAATAAAAACAGCAACACGAGCAACCTATCTTCCACACACAGTAGAACAAAAAAAAAATTGAAGATTGAAGATCGTTCTGTCTACTGTACAAGGAGCATTGACAACTGAAGACAAAGGATATTCCCTGAGATGCCACTCATTCTTCTACTGCTCGTGTGAGCAAATTTGCATACGAGTGGGGTCAAGACCATTAGCTTTTCAGGGTAACGACTCGTTCATTCTCATTCATTTTCAAATGTACTGTTTTCTAATAAGTAATAAGGTTCTAATGAGTTTTTCTGTTTTTGCCTACATTAGCAAGCCATACCTTTCACTTTACCCACTCGATAAAGGGCAGGGGATGAGATTTTTTCACCGGTTTTTTGGCTAAACCCACATTTTACATGATGCTCTACAACTTTCTAAATAACACATGGGGTCTAACCCCTACCCCTACAAAATTAAAATTTTCAAAATTTACCCCCAGGGATGCGAAATGTTTTTATTCTGAATTAGGGGACTTTAAAACCAAATAATCAATATTCATTTCCCCCCACTCTGTTCCCCTCGAGTCGTTATTTGGACCTAAAGACGGGACACCAATTATGAAACACCCTGTATACGAGGAGTGATCAAAAACTAATGTTACAAGGCCAATATTCCTGAAATTTCGTCTGTTATTGAGAAATTATTAGTGTGCAGTAATTCTAATACAGTCAGAAACTATGCAGAGTTTCAGCCACCCGTGCTATTTGTAGGTTAACACAAATGGCGACTCGTTTGGAAAAAACCGCGAAGAAATCCACTGAATTATTTGATTTTTGTGGGCGAAACATGTAACCGTGGCTGAAATTCACCGGCAGCTGGTAGAGGTTTACAGAGAGACTGTAATGTCTAGTCAGTATGTCGCAGAATGGTTTTGAAAGTTTGCAGCCAGTAGAGAAAAGGTCACTGACGAGGATTGGCTTGGTTTGGTTTGGTTTATTTGGTATTAACTTCCTTTTCAACTGCTATGGCCATTTCAGGACTGCTTTATAGGGGCCGCAAATTTTGCCTCGCAAGGGTTCTTTAACGTGCAGCCGGCAAACGACTACACGGGACCAACGGCTTTACTTCCCTTCCGAAGGAAGTGCGTGATCTCAGGATTTTCCCCCTGAAAAAATCCTCATAGTCCTTGGCCGGGATTGAACCCACGTCCTCGGGCATCAGAGGCGAGACGAGGATTGCAGTGGCCAACCCAGCAAGGCATCAACAGGCTTTGAACACAGCTCGCGTGGAGGAGCTGATCCAGGACAACAGAAGGATCATGTTACAGCATATGACGGAAGAATTGAGGAGGTGAAACACTTTGTGACAAATTGGCTGAACACGCAAGGACAGGATTTTTACCAGGAAGGAATATTCAAACTCATCCCACGAACCGTCAAGTGCCTAAACCGATATGGAAACTGTCGAAAAATAACCTAATGTATATACTATCAGTTGGCTGTATTGGTTGTATGAAATAAAAAGTATACGTTTCACTGCAGGCTTTACTTTTTGATCACCCCTCATATATGAAACAGACTTTATGTTTTGTTTGCTTACATTCCGAACAATCAGCCGGTCATGTTTACAACACTTTCATTTACGTATTGTAAAGCTTCACTCGCCTCTATCTACAGGTAAATATTTAGAAATATGAAAGATCTGTACTTGATTATAAAAGTGTGCACGAAAGTGGAAATCCACACATTTTGGCAGTTTGAATTAAGAGATAAAGGCATCGTCAACTTCGAATGAATATCATTTTCTACATCAATGATATACCTAAAATCGAAATGAAAGCATACACTTACACTTTGGTTTTAAAACATTACAATAAGTTCCCCACGATGTTGTATATGTTACTTGCATTGTTGAAGGAGAAAAATGTTCATTATAATATGTGGCACTATCAAATTTTTTTCTATTCAATCTTGGCTTTGTGGAGGTTAATCAACATGTTTGCATGACGTGTGTCTAGAAAATGAGCATGTTATGTCTTTGTTCATGGGCTTACCATTTAATCTCAAAATAAGAAAATTCCATAAGGGGCCATCCATAAATTACATCACACATTAAGGGGGAGGGAGAGGGTCAACAAAGTGTGACGTCATGTGATAAGGGAGGGGGGACAAGTCATAAGCTTTGTGATGTCACATGTATAAATCTAAAGTATTAAAACTCTAAACTTCAACTTTAACGAAAAACTTTAAAATATTACCAACTCTATCAATATAATAATATTGCCACAGTGTCGAGGCATACTTATTTAAACGATCGTGTAGCATCTGTGGCCTGTATTTTTCATCATACAAAGCTGCTAACCAACACAAGCAATCACATAAGAGGCAACAAGACGTTTTGCCCATCCGTTGGAAACAGATGTCGTTTTCGTCTGCTGTCTCGGCAACAGCTGGACCAACCTCATCTTCTAACAGTTTAAGGTATTTGGGGCCATCCAGTGTTCCGTCAATGAAAAAGGGGCCTATGAGATTAGTGCTTATAATGCCTGCCCAGACGTTTACTTTCTGAGGATGGTGGGTGTGGCCTTCACCATCCAATGTGGATTGCAGTCGGACCAGTAACGGAAGTTATGGTGATTTACCTCCACACGCAAAGTGAACGATTCGTTGGTGAAGCAAATACGACGAGATAGCGCAGCATCTGCATGGCATTTGTTCATTATCTTGCAAAATTGCACTCGACGATCCTCGTCACCGTCTGTCATTTCTTGATGAAATTCCATCTTGAACGAGTGGAACTTCAAACCATGCAAGATGCGCCACACCGATGAGTGGCTGATTCAAAGGGCATGTGCAACAGCACACGTCAATTGTACGCCACAAGCCCCAATTATTGCTACAACAGCCGCAATTTGTTGCGGACCTGTCCCTGTACGTGGTCAACCTTGCCGTTGTCTGTCCACAACACTTCCTGTCTCTCAAAAGAGTCGAAAGAGTACTTGTTGAAGGCTTCGGGCAGTCAGGATGTCAGGCATGGAATTCGTCAGCGGCATTGTGCAACGTCAAATCCCCTCTTGCGCAAAGGAGAACCATCTCTGCTCGTTCTTGCATACTATATTTCATTTGTTTGTTTTCACGCAATTAACACTTTTTAAACTGTTACTCTATTGTTATAAGCTTAATACCGTAAACCGTGGGTTTTATAAATAAAACTTCTAGTATTTTTTACTTTAACCTTTTATTTCACTCTCATATTCACGTATTTGCATTTATGTAAAATAAATAGCAGGATTCGGGTCTACGACAATTGGGTGAACGCGACAATTCGGTGAACGTGACAATTGGGTGGACGTCAATTGGGTGAATGCGACAATTCGGTGAACGTGACAATTGGGTGGACGTCAATTGGGTGG
>JAHWFO010103670.1:252833-307442 GCA_023313115.1 Rhysida immarginata
GCGACAATTCGGTGAACGTGACAATTGGGTGGACGTCAATTGGGTGGACGTCAATTCAGTGGACGCGACAATTCGGTGAACGTCAGTTGGGTGGACGACAATTCGGTGGAAATGCAAATTCGATCGAGATTTTTAAATCACCAAAGAATTTGAGTACTTAACTCGTTGTTTGTTTATAATTGACACATCTTAATTGCAATTACAAATCAATTTGCTTCATTCATTTTAGGTCGAAGTCACTTCATATGCGGGAATCTTTTATTTATTATTTATTAGCTTACAAATAAATGAGATTATTTCTTTATTAAATAATTTATTAAATCATTTTGTTTTATTGCTAAGAGTTCCATTATTCAATTAAAAATACTGTTATTCTTAAATTACTACTTAAGCTCGTCAAAATAGGCACAATAGGTATTGGGTAGATAGATATGTTATTTGTTATTAATATAGCACGGTGCCCCCCCCCCCTACTCTCTGGTTTAATATAAAAAGGCAGTTGGAGGGGAGGACAGAGGGTAGAGTTCATTTCATTTTTATATTGAAAGGGGTGTATCCCTAATACATGTATAACTACTTCCCCCTCCAGCTTTTTAAGAGAATTAGGTTTCCCTTATTACATAAGAGAATTAAAATGACTGTCTTAAAAGTGTACAGTCACGTTAAAGTTATAATATAAAAATATTAAAAGTAAAATATATACAAAAAATATAAATAAACTAGCAAACCCGCGCCCGGCGTTGCCTGGGCATTTTAAATCATGAAATAAAAATACAGTATAGGTAAACTTTAAAAAACATTTATTTAATGTCAAAAAATTAATGGAAGTTTTTGGACTACACCTAAGTCTTGAGTACTTCCTTATAAACGACATTTAATGTTGTTGCATCTTTACTGCAAATGTATAAATTTCTAGGATCGCTAACTCTAGAACAGGCAACATACAGTTGGCCATGTGAGAAACAATGTTCTTGCAAATTTACTCAGCTATTAAGATG
Source organism: Rhysida immarginata (assembly GCA_023313115.1). Lineage (NCBI taxonomy): Eukaryota > Metazoa > Arthropoda > Chilopoda > Scolopendromorpha > Scolopendridae > Rhysida > Rhysida immarginata. The sequence continues at coordinate 253,832 of JAHWFO010103670.1, forward strand.
AAGTAGAATTAGCTTATGTTTGTTTGTTTGCTCAAGAGATGGCGCTAAGCGTTTCGGTCGCCGATCACCATATGATGAGCAGCCATGTTGACGCATTTTGAGAGCAATTAACGTAAATAATTTAATATAAAACCAATTTTTATGAATTAATACCTAGCCTACAAAGTTTCTACATAAATCCCCTAACAAACAAAACTTGTTTCATAAAAATCGATGCAGTAGTTCTTAAGGTTATCGAGCACATACACCGGGGAAGTGACTTAGATTTATACTAAGTATAAATTACAGAAAAAATATATATCAAAACAAAATACAGCTTTGGGAAAGTGTACTACAGTCAGTCCTGCTTTAATATAGAAAGATGATTCGAGGGGATGACAGGGGGTAGACTTCATTTCGTTTTTGGGCTGAAAGCGTTAATATAACTATAGTGGCTTCATTTTAGCCACTATAATATAACCATTTGACCTCCGTTAAATTTTAGCTTCCCCCTAATCATCCCCCAAAAGGTTAACAGGATTAAAAACTCAACACATGAAATTTGTACAGAATTTTGAAAATCATTTCAAAAACTGAGAGGAATATATAACTGAACAAATTTTCTTGATGCAATATTTTTTTCTTTTTGTTATTATTTAAAAAAGTGATGAAGAATAAATTTGAAAATTATTTGATTTTTATTATATCTTACAATTTTTTTTGTTACAATTTCATTTGTATTATTTGTATATTTTATCTGTAATTTATTTGTTTTTGTATATATTTTTTGTAATTTATTTATATTTTTTGTATAGTTATATTTTACTTGTAATAATTTTGTATTATAACTTAAACTTTTAAGATAGTCATTTTAATTCTCTTTGAGAAGGGAAACATATTTCTCTTAAAAAGCTGGAGGGGGAAGTAGTTATATTAGGGATCAACCTTTTCAACCTAAAAATGAAATGAACTCTACCCTCTGTCCTCCTCTCCAACAGCCATTTTATATTAAACCCGGCTGTAGGGGGGGGGGGGGGCGCCACCGTGCTATATTAATGTCAAATAACATATCTATCTACCCACTTCCTATTGTACTTACTTACTTACTTTTCAAACCCGCTTATCCGTTAGGGTCGCGGGGGCAGCAGCCCTATGGAGGATCTCCAGCGATCGCGATCTTCCGCCATCAGGCGCATGTCCTCCCTGGTAATATCCAAGTGACTCGAACCCAGATTCTCCATGTAGTCTAGCCACCTGGTTCTAGGCCGACCCCTTGGTCTCTTACCCACCGGCTTGGAAAATAACAACTGCCTAGGAAGACTAGTTTGCGGCATCCGTATCACGTGGCCATACCAGCGCAACTGAGACCTCTCAATGCGGAGAAGTAGCGGCTCAACACCTAAAGATTCCCTTATTGTATTGCTGTACACTCTATCTAGTAGGGTAACACCTGCAACACCTCTCAGAAATCTCATTTCGGCCGCTTGTACCCGCGATCGCACTCTTTCGGTCATTACCCAAGCCTCATGACCATAGGTGAGAATGGGGACAAAGATGGATTTGAAGACGGAGAGCTTAGCTTTGTTACTCAGCTCGCGTTTCGTTACCACGGATCGCCACAGTTCACGTCTGACACAGCTTGCTGCACCGATCCGAGCATCCAATTCTTTCTCCTGCCGTCCATCACTCGTGAATGCAATCCCGAGATACTTGAATTTCTCCACCTGTCTCAATGAGGCTCCCCTAACATGGAGAGCGCACTGAGCAGGCTGTCTTGAAAGGACCAGAACCTCGGTTTTAGCCACACTGATCTTCATCCCAGCTTCTTCGCATTTGGCTGCAAACCGGTCTAGTGCATGCTGAAGGTTCGTGCGAGAAGACCCAAGGAGGACAAGGTCGTCAGCAAAGAGCAACCTCTCCACCAGGCAGTCGCCCACACAAACACGCTCATCGCCTCGGCTGCCCCTGTCTATCCAGTCCATAAAGGTAATGAACAAGAGGGGCGACAGTACGCACCCTTGGCGAAGTCCAACACCCACGGTGAACGGTCTTGACTTAATGCCATTTATCCGGACACACATCTCAGAGCTTTCGTACAGACTCATGATAGCAACCAGTAATTGCCCATCCACTCCATACTCTTGCAACACTTGCCAGAGCTTCTCCCGAGGAACCCTGTCATATGCTTTTTCGAGGTCCACAAAGCAAGCGTAGACCTCTTTTGCATACTCCCAGGATTTCTCAAAGATTTGCCTTAGAGCAAAGATGTGATCCGTCGTGCTTCGGCCAGGTCGGAAACCACACTGCTCCCCCGACAGTTTAGAGTCGACTATTTCCCGACTTCTCTTCTCCAGACACTTAGCGTACACTTTCCCAGGAATGCTGAGCAAAGAGATGCCTCGATAGTTGTTGCAATCTCTCTGATCTCCCTTTTTGAAGATAGGGATCACAATTCCTGTCTGCCATTGCTTAGGGGCCTGTCCAGATATCCAAGCAACCTGACACACTCGAGTCAGCCACAGGATACCATCCTGATTTAAGGCCTTTAACATCTCGGACCGGATTTCATCATCACCTGCAGCTTTGCCAGTCTTCAGGGACTTAATTGCCCATCTGACTTCTGTTTCAGTGATACTACCGTGACTATTCTCCGCTCCAAGGTGCACCTCGTATGCCTCAGTTGTTGTTGTCACCGGATTAAAAAGAGATGCAAAGTATTCCTTCCACCTATGCAATTCACTTCCTATTGTGCCTATTTTAAAGAGCTGAAGTGGTAATTTAAGGATAACAGTATTTTTAATTGAATAATGGAACTCTTAGCAATAAAACAAAATGATTTAATAAATTATTTATTAAAGAAATAATCTCATTTATTTGTAAGCTAATAAACAATAAATAAAAGATTCCCGCATATAAAGTGACTTCAATCTAAAATGAATGAAGCAAATTGATTTGTAATTGCAATTAAGATGTGTCAATTATAAACAAACAACGAGTTAAATACTTAAATTCTTTGGTGATTTAAAAATCTCGATCGAATTTGCATTTCCACCGAATTGTCGTCCACCCAACTGACGTTCACCGAATTGTCGCATCCACCGAACTGACATCCACCCAATTGTCGCGTCCACCGAAATGACTTTCACCGAATTGTCGCATCCACCCAATTGACGTCCACCGAATTGTCGCATCCACCCAATTGTCGCGTCCACCGAATTGTCGCGTCCACCGAATTGTCATTCACCCAACTGTCGTCCACCGAATTGTCAACCACCCAATTGTCGGGCTCCTGCAGGATTCATAACAACTGGGAGCATCCATTAATTGAAAAAAAAAAGAGGTTGAGAGACAGTGGCTCCTGTCTACCCACCCTTCTGCATACCTGCACAACAGTACGTTATGCAGGGAAAGTCATCTGCTGCATTCAGGAATTTTTGAAACACACGATATGTGACGTCACACCAGGGAAGGGGGTGACACAAATGTGACCACCTGCGACAGGATGGGGGGGGGGGCAAAAAATCATGAAATTCCTGTGGCATAATTTATGGATGGTCCCTAAGTTATATGACTTGGCCAACAATAAAATTGTTGAATCCCTTGTGAAAGGGGTTTGAGCTCAGCCCTGAAATTATTTTAGATGCAACTATTTTTTGCAAACATTTCATAATACATATGAAAATACACAATGTATTTTTTCAATAATGTCCATTACATGAGTTACTCAGGAAGCATTGTAGACAAGGGATAAGGACAAAAAAAAAAAAAAAATCTATCACAATGTTGAGCACGACAGTCTTATGTTGAGATGGGAAGTACTATACCATCCCCTCTTTCGGCCGATCTGTCACCATGCGAATTGAATTCGATTTGATACCGAAATTGAAGACTCCATTGTGTGGGATACATTTTCCTACATGAGAAGACATCACAAAGCAGTGTGACACAAAGATTATCAGATTAGACAAAGGAGCAGCTGTTGGTATTTGTCAGCTTCCTCATCTTTGGTAGAGACTGGTCGATTGTCTTGGAGATTACTTCGAAGGTTCTTAATGTCTTCTTAATGTATTTATGTGCATGCACACTAAGGTAGATGAATTTTTTTTTATTTTTACTCTTCTCCCTTGTCTACAATACTTCTGATTAATGCATGTAACAGACATAAATATATATATATATATTAAGAAATATTTGTCTGAATTAAGTAGATTGTTGCTATTGGTTCTTTGGATGGCCATGCTTTCGAATGCATCTAGCAGGTATTTTTTATTGATCGAATGTTTAGGGCAATGAGAACATTTGGCATCATAAATGCCTGATTTTTGAAGATCGGGTACTCTATCTTTGGCGTTGCCAAGCAAATTCCTCAATTGGTTGGGGTTGCTGAAAGTATGAGAAATATTGTGAGGTTTGAAAATGGATTTGTTTAGAGATTTGTGGTAGGGGATAGAGATAGTCCTTTCCTCCTTAAGGGCGTGTAGCATAGTTAAATCTGATAACATTTTCTTAAACTTTCTCTTCTTGAGGAGGTTGTTGATTGTTTTGGGGTTATAACCATTTTTCCTAGCCATGGATTTGATTAACAACATTTTAGTCTTAAAAACAGTTTTGCTAAGAGGGAGATTAGAGACAATATTATACTTATCAAATATTTGTATAATAACACATTTGCTTGCAAAAAAAAAGTTGCCATGACTTTATAAGTGATCTCGTAAAATGATAGTTCAAAAAATAATGCATCACAATTTATTTATCTTGCTACAACCATCAGTTCTACTGACTATTTCCCAAAGAAGTCTCTTTCCATTTCTTTGGCATTAAGCCAGCATTCTGGAAGGCGTATATTCCCTTTCGGTACCATTCTGGGTCCTGCTCATGCAACCACTTTTTCACAATGCAAACAGCATAGTCATAGTACTGTAACTGGATTCCACAGAATACGTTTTTTAAGAGCCAAACATGTGGAAGTCTGATGGTGCTAAGTCAGGGCTGTAGAGTGGATGAGGCAACACAGTCAAGCTTGTACAAGCCATCTTTAAACTTCCTACTGTACTACCACCTGGTGGTGGACTTGCAACTTTACACAATACAGGCGGAAATTTCAAACTAGGACTCCTCAAAATGTCAGCTGCGTAGCATTGTTTGTGTCGTACATTCCTTGACTTTTTGAACAGAGTATTCATAAATTCCTGGTATAATATTGTCTGAATGTTTCAAGTGGAAAATCTTCAAACATCAGCTCAGTCCCTACGGAGCAGGTAAAAATCTTTTTGCACCCGACTGTACATTATATCTTAAAAAAATACTCAAAGCAAAATAAAAAAAAAAAACAAAAAAAAACACAAGTCAAGATAATTATGTCTTAAAAATATAAAGTTTATATTACTTTTTGATGAAACGCTTTCCTTTCGCATTTTAGTCTGTCGTTCTCCACTTCTAGCACTTGAATCCGCTTCTTCAAAATGTTATTTTCTTTTGTTCCATGTTTTAGTCTGTCGTTCTCTGCCTCCAGCTCTTGAATCCGCTGCTTCAAAATGTTGTTTTCCGATTTGGTTTTTTCTAATTTTGTAATTAAATCAGCTGTTTCCTCAGAATTACTTCTTTGAATTTTATCTTCAAACAAATCTGATTTTAAAATGTCTTTGGCACTAGGACGATCCTTTGGATTTACTGAGATGAGACTATTAATGAGTCTAGCCTACACAAAGAGAGACGTACTCAATTAAAAAATAATAATAATAATAATAATAATAATGGAAAAATTTATTTATTCTCAAAAACTGAAAAATGAGGTGCCAGAATCTGTGGATGAACATCAAACAACAGAAGACAAGGAAACCACTAATCCATAACGAATTTATTCTGATGGCTTAGTGGATTAGTGGTTTCCCTGTCTTCTGTTGTCTCAAAAACTGATATTAGCCTTTCCATATCAATTTATCAATTTGGATAGCTCTATGAAAAAATTAAAGATGTTATCGGGCGCCCCCCCCCTTAACATTATAATACAAGAGGAAGTCATTAAGTTACAACTGGATATAGAAATGAAATAAATACGAGTACCAATTTGAAAACTACTTTTATTTCTCTACTTAATCTCCTTGTACATTGAGGCACTTGTCTCATCGTTTCACAAGCCCCTCAAAACCAGTAAGAAAAAATTCTTTGGGCTGCTGTCTGAACCAGGTGGTGACTTCCCTTTGTACAGCTTCATCGTTGGCCGAATAATGATGTTTTAAGGAAATTTATATGAGAATTAGGATGAGCCAACTTTTTTTCAAACTGACTATTTTCCATGAAATTCGAAATGGCGCAATTATAGAGGCATGCCTCCCCTCTGAAGGTGAATATTATTTTCAGAAGAACCTTTTATACACACTTTTTCAGAATCCCCCCCGGCCGCCCCCGTTACAAATTCTTACGAGCCGCCACTGCCATCATCCACGATAAGCTGAAATTCAACAAGATCTGTGCCAGATGGGTCCCTAAACAGCTCTCCAAGGATCACAAAACCACCCGGGTGAAAATCTCTTCCACATTGCTGCAGCAATATGACAGGGAAGGTGACAAGATAAAGTCCAGGTCAAATTTGAACGCCCCTCGTAATCCACAAAAGAGGATCAAGAAGGCTAATGGATTTGGCAGTTTCATTTGAAGACATCACATCGTCTATTCAAGCTATTAATGGTTGTGAAAGGCTTTTCCGGTAGCGTAATTTGAAGGCCGGAATTATTCCTTGATACAAAAGCTGTGGCATTTGCTGGTAGAAATTTCACTGTCACATTTGAAAAAAAAAACAAAAAAACATATTGTGAGGATGAGCAGGACACCACAATGGTGAAGGTTCAATGTGGTCTCATTTGGTCACTTTAGGCAGTTTAAATAACGTATGTAAATTCATAAAACCAGACCATCAACAGGTCGTTGGACACAATAAAAAGATGGTCACAACAGGGAAATTTATTAACATTGTTGTCTATAGCATAAATTACTTGTATTTCTGAATTCCTCTTAGCAATGGATTTATTTTGCTTTTTTTTTAAATGTTAAAAATTAAAAAAAAAATTTTTTTAATCTTACTTCATTTGGCCATCTTCTTGAAAATTCTATTCCTATTTCTCCTTTTTTCAGTCTATCAATAGTTTTGCTGCGTTCCATTGTTGTCTTGAATGGATGCAGTAATTCAAAGAGTATTATGCCTAAACTATACATATCAGTCTACAAAAGGCACAAACAATCAAAATTAACTTAGAATAGTTTTTATTTGTACAATTAAAGAATTAAAATGGAAATGCCTATAATTAACTTTACAATTGCTAAAATCAATTTATACAGACTTCCAAATGTTTAATAACTAAAATTATTAAGACAAATATCTATAGTATGTCCCACATTGAGAACAAAGTGATGTCAAAGTTGTAATTACTCCATGAGAAGAAATATTCCTCTAAAAGCCTTCCGACCATCTCAGTCATGTTTTTACTTTATAATCCTACTTGTGTGTATATGTGTATTGTGGGAGGGGGGGGGGGGCAAGCAACGGAAATGGTTGGCAAGATGGTCAATTTCGGCAGGGGCCGAGTCCCTCTCAGCCCATTTCCCCCTGCGTACGACCATGTGTATCATCTTAACTCTACCTGACAGTTTCACACTTTCACAATCCAATTGTGCACACTTTCAAGACATTGTTGTTTAAGCAAAGCCTGTTACTATTACTTTCTGCTACAGAAAGAAATGTCGAAAATGTTCTCTGCTATCTTCACCACCTCATGCCACCGACAAGGAGAGGACAACCTCTGTCCCACAAATGTAGGTTGAGGGCCATCTAAAAAGAATTCAGGGTTTAGGTCAACACGCCTTCATTTCTTAAAACATCAATGTCAAACGAAAACCTAAAAAACAGCTGCCTCTTCTATACCTAAAGACTTTACAATCATTTCAACAGAAGTAGTGGCATAATGGGTGCTTGCCTGCAGAAGTGAAGATTGGGAGTTCGAGCCTCTCTTCTTCTTGCCTTTCCTTTTTTTTTTTAATTGAAGCAAATAAATTAAAATATTACTAACAATACAACTTCAGGTAAAATCTTTTTTTTTTTTATTTTTGGTACTTGCAATGTTTGACAAAATTACTCTTCAATAATTGTTTGATCTCTCTCTCTCTCGCTTTATCTCACTCTTAATCCATAGTGCACTGGGTGATATAAAGGGTGATTCAAATGTCCCCAAACTCAAAGTTTAAAATGTATTTGCTGCAAAACCAAAGAAGATATCCAAGTATTGCTGCTTGTGGTAGTTGTATGTGACTATAAGAATGAGCTACGCAATGTGAGAGCATCACATGACACGACGGTTGCGCGGGCGGACAGTGACAGTCAGTAATACCGTAGTTTGTACGCAAGAACAGAGTCACATTCTTAGAAGTGTTATTTTGTGGAAAAATCGTACCAACGTTGCACTCAGAGCTTTCAAAGGAAGTTTCCTGATGCTTCTATATTTTACCAGGGAAACAACTGTGTATGATCATGTATACAGATTTCACAAGATGGTCAGTGTGTTTAATAAGCCTAAAAGTGCCACGTTTCTGAAGAAAATTCAAGCTTTCCTCCAGAGCTCTCCGTGGAAGTCACTTCGGTACCTATCTCAAGAGTTAGGGGCCTCATATTCAGCCTGGTAGAGGGCTACTAAACGTTTGAAACTATGGCCACATAGAATTCGAGTAGTGCAATAGCTTCGTTCTTTGGATCCGGAAAAAACGCATTGCTTACTGCTAATGTTTTAAGATTTAAGGCCAAGAATTTTATACACAAGAGTTTTACTGCATGAAGTTGGACTCTGTTCTTGCGTGAGAACCAAAATTGACATACCATCGCTGTTTGCCCACATCTGTGCAAGTGTCATGTCACGTGGTGCTCTCACGTTATGTAGCACATTCCAAGGGTCACACCCAACTCCTCAAGCAGCAATACATGGATTTTTTTTTATGGTTATGTAGTAAATACATTTTAAACTTGGAGTTCAGGTACTTTCGAATCACCCTGTATAATAAGCCATCCAAATGGTTGCTGAATAACAACAACGGTCCTATACCAGTAGCTAATTGGATGCCTTTAGTTTGCTTGATTGTCAAATAATTTTTCTTATGAAGGATGATTATATATAGCGGCCTTATTAGCTGTTATTTTCACTTGTTGTTTCTCACTGTTGAAGGAGACAGCTTCGAAATGTACATATGAGTTTTAATTTTATAAATACATTTGTGTGAAATACAGTGGTTTTCTTAAGTAAAAATTAAAACTTATGTGGATAAATGTAATGTAAGTAGAAATAAATAACTCTTTCGCCACAACAAATAGGAAAAATACAACCTGTAATTTTTCAGATTGCGACAGCTCAGTCAAAAACAGCATCGGTTTAGTTAAAAAGATACAGGACAGGACAAGTATTGATCTCCTTTGACATAGTCTCTTTATTTCCTAGCATCCCTTTACAAGCAACGGTCAACTTTTTAACCTTTACAAGCAACGGATATTTCCTGCACAACAATAAAGTGCCAACCAAGGTACAAGACGAATGTCTGAAACTTATTAGACTTTGCATTAACAATAATATCTTTAGTTTTCAAGATAAAGTATATAAGATGACAGAAGGCACACCAATGGGCTCCTGCTGAAGACATGCTCAGAAATTCAAACTTCTACTTTCCAGATTGTTGGTTCCGCTATGTGGATGACATTTTTACTATTTTTGATACGAATAAGTACGATGTTAATGATTTCAAAATCCCCACGTTACTAAAATCAGGAATCTAAGAAATCAAATGTACACAATGTGACAAGGTTTATCGAGGTCAAACGGCGCGCAATATTAAACCAGATATAAAGAACACTTGGCACACAGAAAATACGGAAGGACTAAGCAGTCGGCAGTTGCTAAGCACTCCATCGATACCGGCCACGACTTCCCTATTACTAATGTTAAAATGATATCTTCAATAAACAAGAAAACCTTCTGGACCCTTTTGAAAGCATTGCAATACATCGGTTAGATAAAAAATCAATTCTTAACTTAGATATGGGCCCAATTAGCGATTCTTCGTTAATTAAATGGCTGGCCAGAATGACCAACCAATCAACACGAAAGAACAATTGAGTCTTTCGCAGTTTGAACGGGATTGGTCAACGTTCCTTATAAATACGCTTAGGCGTTTCTATACAGGCGGTTCTCTCATCGATACCGACTAGAGGGGCTCCTGGACTGCTGAACGATGGTAGCAATCGCTTCCGAAAAGATCTTACAGGTTGTATTTTTCCTATTTGTTGTGGCGAAAGAGTTATTTATTTCTACTTACAGTTTTTTCTTCTTCTTTTGGCGTTATCCTAGTCTCCACAGTTTTGGTTGTCTATTGTAAAGATACTTATTGGACATCCTGTATAATATCACAATTAGAGAGAGAGAGAGAGAGAGAGAGAGAGAGAGAGAGAGAGAGAAAGAAAAGAGAGAGATATTGAACAATAATTGAAGGGTAATTTAGAAATGAGCAATGAGGTGAAAACAGCTGTGAGGCCATGGCTTCGCTTCCAGCCGAATGAATTCTACGCTATGGGCATCGAAAGTTGGTCTCACGTTGGGACAAATGCTTAAATGCGAATGGTTACGTTGAGAAGCAGATCAATGTTCATCGTTCAAAATGTATATAAAGATTTTTGCAAATACATGACGGTTTTGCTGTGAAAAATTTACTCAATTACTTTTTGATTTTCCCTTGTATATAAGCTAAATTCTCTAAGTTTTCTTTTGACGTTGGATTTTTTTAAAAACCGAAGGCATGTTGACCTAAACCCTTTTACAAGAGCACACTTTTAGATGGCCGATCGAAATCATGGAATGGAGGTTGTGTCCTCCCCCCTTGTAAGTTATAAATCATCAAGCAATGAACATTGGCCTCAAATTATATATTATATTGAGAACCAAACAAACATCCAAGTTACAAACAGCACAAGAACAGGCATCAAATGAAAATGTATCCTTATGAATTTCTATTAAGTCATGAGAACAGCTAGTTGCAGGAGTCCAGGTCGCAGAATTTTTCCTTCTAATTTTTATAGTTTTTATTTTGAGTTGTTTAAGGAATTTTCTTCGGAGTCATTACTTCTCTTGGCATATGATAGTTTAGGGATAAGGAGTTCCCGAGCTTTGATTGAGTTAGGGACCTGCTTTGCCAAATGGGCACCTTGTGACATCGTGGAAGTTAATAAGGACCCATTGTAACAAAATTTTGGTTCACTTTCCACATTAGCTCAACTGGTTAGACCAGCGACAGTAAAAGTTGCTATCCTTGGTCCCGAATCCAGGTCGTAAATTTTTCCTTATCCTTTTTTTCTAATTAAAAAAAAGTTGCCTTTATATTTTTTTTTTATTATTATCTAGTTTTCAATCATATATAGCTTACTTTCTGATCATAATAATTAGAAGTCATCTGTTCTGGAGATATATAAGGCTGTGTACCAACTCTAGAAGTCTGTTCATCATGGCAATCAACTTCTAAATTCCTTTTCATTTTAACTATGGCAAGTCCAAAATCACCTATTTTAGGCTGACCATTTTGGAGGTCAAAAAGTATATTGCTAGGCTAAATAAAAAATAAAAAAAAAAAAAAGGAAAAGTTATTTATAGGAAATACAGGTAAATTGCATCATAACATTTTCCAAAATCATTTTACTACACAGTAAAATCTTGATATAAAGTAACTCATTTACATGAACGTTGAGGAAAAACAGGCTAAGAAACAAATACAATTGTAAAACTCAACATTAAATAAAATAATTGTTCAAAAACCCAGATAACTTTAACAATATATGGACTTTTATCAAAAATAGAAACAATTATTCTTCATATAAATATATCAATATATGTGCATTTTAGTATACCAAAGCTCATACTAATTCAGTTAATAGTTACGGAAAATAAAGATAAAACTGAATGAAATGTTAACACACTAGCAGCATATACTTTCAGTATAATTTCTTATGTAAATTCAGAGTTATCTGTCGCTAAAAAAGTTGGTTATCCGGACCACTACACTCTAAGCTGACATCTTAAACCTGCTACTCCATAGAACTCTGGCTTAAGATGTCAACTTACATTGTAGCGGTCCGGATAATTACCTCTTTAGTGACAGATAACTCAGAATGTGCATAAGAAATAATACTGAAAGTATATGCTGCTAGTGTGTTAACATTTCATTTAGTTTTATCTTTATTTTCCGTAACTATTAACGAATTCTGAATTAGTATGAGCCAATTTCTGTCATAGTTTTCCCATTGTTGCAAAGCTCGAAAATATACTTCGTTCGAAAGTTTGATAATTTTTTTTTTTTGCTTGGTCAATTGCTTTGCTTGCCCATTTTACTTAATACATTTTACATAATTGTCTGCTTCAATTTTTATATATAAATGATTGAGATTAGCTCATAACGTAATTATTCAAGGGGGGGTTTCTAAACTTTTGAAACACACAATCTTTTTTTGATATAAAATTGTGTCAAAATTTTTTTGGCTTAAGACATAAGAATGAATATTTTTCAGAGGGGAAAAAAAAAAAAAAAAAAATTATCTCATTGAATATGAAAATTCTATGCAAATCTCTGAGAGTGATACTGAATTAATGCGAATGTTTCTAAACTTTTGAAACGCACTTGTATACAACATTAAATTTTCTGCAAATATTTTCAGGATTAAAACTATTTTAGAAATTACTTCTGTCAAAAAAATTTTTTTTCAACTTTAAAGTTTGCGCCAAATATCCGAAAAAAAAACTGTTACAGACTACCACATGTTGCTGCACCTGTGCAACGACTGCTCCACTCAATATTTGGGGAGATTCGTGTTCTCAGTCGATACTTTCCATATCTGACACACTGCCCAATCCAGCACCTTGTGACTTTTGGCTATGGGAAAACCTGAAGTCAAAAGTGTACTGCAACCAACCCACATCATTGGCAACATTGAAAAATTCCATCTGGCAACATGCGTCTGTAACATGTTGCTTAATGCAGGGAGCAGTGTGGTGTTTCGTCTGATGGCTGTGTTGTTAAATGTTAAATGACAGAAGGCACAGTGAACATTTGTAAGCCGATAATTAATCCGGCATCTAACAGTCTGTAAATGTGCATAAACCGATGTCTGTAACCTGACAATGACATCCGTTGGTCAAAAACTAAACAATTCTAGCATTAATTTTTTTTCCTGGAAAAAATCCAACTTCATTTCAATCGTTTCTGTGCAAAAAGAATCTTTTTATCTGCATTCGTGTGCGAATTTTGAGTTTTAAAGTTTTTCTGGCTTTTGGATCACTCTGTAGAATAAAACAATGAAGTTCTATGGCTATCCATCTGCTTGGGAATACAATGGGCCTCACATAACGAAGCTAACTCGTTACTTGAGAAGTTCGTTATGCAAGACTATTTTACATAAGTAACCTATAGAAAAGAGTTTAATTTGTTCCTGGCGACAAGCTCCTTAAAAAGAAAAACATAACACTCACCAAATCCAATGTTTCCAATGGCTTTTAAGCCAATTTTTATTTGCACTATAGACCTTCATTTCCTTCTGACTATAGATTTATTTGTGCTTTCATCACCCCTTCATTATTGAACGTTCGAGGCGAAAATTGACTTGTGCAACGAACCATGTTCGAACCACAACAAAACGAACACGTGTGAGCGCACTTGGTCGGTTCGTTATGTAGGGCATGGTTCGTTGTGCGAGTTGGTTTCTGCCCTGAACCCACGTTCGTTATGCGGATTGTTGGTTGTTCAAAGCGTTCTTTATGCGAGGTACCACTGCATTGTATTGCAAGATGTGTCTATGACCTCCATAAGTTGTAAGGGTGTAGAATAAAAAATAAATTAAAAAAAAAATATTGTGCATTATTTTTGGAGTGACCCTCGTATGAATGTTTTTTTTTTTTTTTTAAATGAATGAAGCATTAGAAGTTAACAGCTCGTGGCCATTTATATGTACAGGGTGTGTCTGAAACCCTGTCACAAACTTTTAGGGGAGATAGTATGGATGATTCTAAGCAAAAAAGTTCATATGAACATGGGTCGGAATTTGAACGATAACTGAGATATGAACAGAAATAAAAATGCTGCCACTAAGATCAGCAGGTTAATAATTCTCTTTCTACAACATCTAGGATGATGAAACTTGGAAGAGTAATAGGGTACATAAAATTGTGTTTACCGTTAAAATTTGATCGAATTCCAATGAGTAGTTTCCGAGTTACGTAGTCAACATCGTAACACATGCTGGTTAGTACTCACATGTGAGCATGTGTTATGATGTTGAGTGCATAACTCGGAAACTACTGGTTGGAATTTGTTCAAATTTTAACGCTATACACAGTTTTATGTACTCTATTATTCTTCCAAGTTTCATCATCCTAGATGTTGTAGAAAGTGAGTTATTAACTTGTTGATCTTAGTGGCAGCATTTTTATTTCTGTTCATATCTCAGTTATCATTCAAATTCCAACCCATGTTCATATGAACTTTTTTGCTTAGAATCATCCATACTATCTCCCCTAAAAGTTTGTGACAAGATTTTACCGTTGTTACAATAAATGAAATCCTAATTTTTGAATTTTTTTTTTTTTTTTTTTTACCTTCAAATCTCTATGGATAACATGTTCTGAATGAATGTAATCAACACCAAATAAAATTTCTTTAAAGATTGCCATAACTGCTTTCCTATCTTGCTTTTTTAAAGAATCTAAATAAAAATAAAATAAAATCATTACTTGTATATATAAACATTGTTTGAATACATAATTCGACAAACATTTTTGGCATTATATTAAGAAAAAAGTACAGTCATATTTCTTAATCAGTCAAAATGTTTCTAAATTCAGTGTCCTTAGTCACATTAAAAAAATAAAGTTTACAACAAATGATAAATTATGAACAATGATGTTAATTTTACTTTCTCATGAAATATGATAGAACTTTCTCCTAATAGGGTCATTCTTTGTAACTTCATGCATTTTGGTTCATTGGTATCAATGATTGTGAGGAACGTTTCCTAAGTTATTGTACACTATGAGGCCTGCACACATATGGGAACACTTTCCACAGATTTTGATAGATTGCAGGAAATGTCTCCCAGGCGTCCACGAGAGCTTCAGTGAGATTGGCTATGGAAGATGGATGATTTGGCGTGCATACAATCTCGATTCTAATTAGTCCCAGAGATCTTCAAAAGAGGCTCTGCAGGGCTTGAAATTCAGGGCGGGATGGCGGGATTCTCGCCTAAAATTTTAAAATCTCGCCCAAGAAAACTTTCAGGAGGGGAGTTTCCCTGCCCGTGAAATTTAATCGTATTTATTTATTTATTTATTTATTTATTTATTTATTTATTTAAAATTGTAAGCAACAGGCTGAGTGCCCAGTAACAGCTTACAGCTGAACAATTAAATTGAAAGAAAAAAATTAAAGTACAATAAATTTGTAGATAATAAAAAAATGAAAATATTATTATGAAAAAAAAAAAAATTGTAATGAAAGAAAAATAATTAAGAATTACAGAATGAGAGAAATATTTTCTATAACAATTTTTTTGAAATGGTTATAATTCATTGCATTGATATCAATCAGATTGGATATAATATTACATAATTTAAACATTCTATAGAAGGGTAAATTATTAACAACCGTTTTTTTTAGTAAAGGTAAATAAAAAATTTCATTCTTTCGGGAATTGAGCTTAGGTACGCGTAATTGGACATAATTAAGAAATTTAGAAGAGTAAGTGATATTATGATAAAGCTTAAATAAATAGCAAACATCAAATATAAGCCTTCTTTTAAATAATTTGTCACATGTAAAATATTTTAAAAGATAAGTATTAGTTATATACATATTATTATTATTATTATTGTTTAAAAATGTAGGATGAAATAGTTTGAAAAGATTACGCAAGAAATTTGTTTGTACTTTTTCTAAATCTAATTGCAATGTAATATGAGACGGAGACCAAATGATGGAGGCATATTCGAATATTGGTCTGACCAAAACATTAAATGTTTTTATGATTTTATTAAGATTTAAAGATAATGTTATTTTTTTCTTTATATCTTACAATATAAGTTTTGGATACGAATCTTTTCCGAACATAAATCATTAGATTATGGGTTTAATTTGTCGTCAGTCATTATTGGTGAATTTTTTCATGGAGATTTAACTTTTGAACCAATGAAATTTCGCTAGTTCCAATCGTCACCGTTGCGGTATCGTCAAGAGAAAAATAGGAATATATTGTGTAGCTCATAGGTTAGCATTGTGTTTAGATGATACTTCAAAATAGTGTCCAGAGATTGCTAAATATCAAGACACTTTAAAATCCATTTTTATATATTTTAGTGGTATTTAATTTTGTATAACGTAATGGATTATATAGATGAAGGCAGGAATAAAAGTCGAAACCGGTTGGTTATCTATTTTTTTACCGAACATGCTGTACTGCAAGATCACAATCAGTTATGTTAATAGCTACGATGCAGAAGAACCTCACATCTATGACTATTTAATTTTTTGTTTATTGAAATATAAGAATTTATTACATTTATCTTATGAATGAGTTTTTGGTATTTTATTATTTTTAACACATTTAATTTATGTACAAAACTTGAATTAAAATATTTTGAAAAATCACTTGTATAACCTATAACTTATTGTCTCCCTTCCAAACATTTCGACTCCCCTCCATTTACAAACATAGGAGGGGAGGATCCCCTCCATGAAAAATTTGAATTTCAAGCCCTGCTCTGTGAAAGGCTGGTTCAGTTATCGAAAACCCATGTCGTCAAACCATTGTTGCACAAGCTTTAACCCTTTCATTGCGTATTTAAGATTTCAGGGTCATTTGCGTAAAATGCCAATTATCCACAAAAATGAAATTGATATTTTCTGCTTTTTCAATATCTTCTGTAGGTAAGATTTTCATACTGGTATTAAAATTCTTTAATTCTTGTTTTATATGATATATGATAAAATTAAGAAAATCTATGGGAAACTGTCATTTGTAAAAGGTGTAAAAAGAAGTAAATAAAGAGACCATTTTATATATATTTAATCATTTATTGAACATATATTATTCTTTCTCACAATGACATACTTTTTTATATTTTTTTTTGGTATGATATTCCTCAAAACATGGTGTTATGCAAAGGGCTTCTCCACACATTGTGCACAATAAAACCTTGTCTGCTTTCTTTTGCAACTTCCAGAGCCCTCCCTTTTTTAGCACATTTTGAAGGCAGAATGATGCACACTACACAATTTGGTTGGGTTCCCCCCTCTAATTTTGAAATGAAATGTCTTCCTGTTAATCGTGCAGCTAGGAGATCAACACTCCTGCGACCCCGCTTCACTGCCGCTCTTCGAGAATACCCTTCTAATAATCCATCTATCACTTTTTCCCTAAATTTACATTGAAAAAGTTTCTGCTGCTTCTGTGCATTATAGCATATATATCCATTTATAAGTGCTCTTTCAATCACAAAATGCCATAATCCACGGTACCATTTCTTATGTTTATGAGAAAATGGATATGTGGCGGTCAATCGACCAAATTTATAAACACCCCCCAAGTATTTGTTGTAAAGGCAAACTATACTGGGTTTTTTGACAGTCCTTATGGCTTTTTTTGACTGGACTTCTATGTCTATAACACCTGCATCCCCCACAGTGGCAATCATATTTACCTTTCCTGTATCTTGAAAGGTAGACAACTAGCATTTTTTTTGTCTTGGTCCATCTTGGTAACAGGGAGGTCACCACGTTTCAGTTTCACAGTTTCTAGTTCTTTTGGTAGTCCTTTGCGATTTATTCTTATTGTGCCACATGCACCCATGTTTTTCGATAGCAGATAATCATAAAGGCGCACACAGGAATAAAAGTTGTCCATGAATATTACATCTCCTTTGTTTTTAAATCCCTCCACTAAAGACGACACCACTCTAAATCCCAAACCTTCTTGTGTTTCTTTGCCTGTATAAACATGAAATCTTAGCAAATACCCTGTATGCGAATCACAGAGGGACCAGACTTTATCTCCCATTTACTATTTGGCTTAGAGGGAAGGTACTGCTTGAAAAAAACCCTTCCCTTGAATTTCACCATAGTTTCATCAACAACCATTTCTTTGTTGCTGTTATATGGAGCCATATATGTATCTTTAACTACATCTAACACCTTTCTTATTTTATACAGTCTGTCCTCTGCAGCTTTACCTTCCTCATTATTGGCAAAGTGCAGAAAAGCTCTAATTAGCTGATACTGATCCCTCGTAAACACATGGCAACCCTGGGGTTCGGATTAGCCAATAACAATCTTGAAAATAATATTTTAACGTTGGCTTATGTACCAAACCCACGACAATTTCTATTGCTACAAATGCTTTTAGATCTGCTGCCTGAATATCATTGTATTTTCTGCATCGTGATCCTCGAGGCAGCTCACCTAAACTTTTCTAAAATTTGCTTAGCATACCGATTAGTTTCCTCACACACGTCATATATAGTGCCTGGGAAAAATTTCTGAAAGCATTCGTATGGCGTTAGATCTTCGAATCCTATGATACTCTGATGCCCAGTTAATTCAAGAATGGTGTCTAATTCTGGGATAGAGTAGTCATCATCTCCTGAATATATAACTTTCTCCCAGTTATGGTCCACGACTGAACTACATGATGGCTGTGGTGAAGGAGACACAGTAGTGTCTATGAGCTCCTCAGCATCATCTTCTTGAACAACAGATAAATCACTCTCTTCATCAGAAAGCTGCATCATGTATGCAGGAATCTCTCCATCATTACTGGACTCAATTTCTTAGAAAGAAAAAAGAAAAAATATAATTATTATTATTATTTTACATAGTGTAGTGCAAGCAGTCATGGAAACAATAACCTAATCCCTCACAAATGACAAAAGAAACATCCGCCATTTTTTAAAGTCCCCCCCCCCCCCCCCCCAAGCAGCTGACCAATCAGTGCTCAACTTTAGAAAATCGCATTGCTCTCGTAATAAAAAAACCCTTACCTCAATAATGGATGACTTCAGTTGATTTTAAAACTGATAAAGAATACGTCTGAAGTAGGATTTGTTCTAATGTACAAAGAGAAAAGTGTAAGTGAGTAATCAAATCACGAATGTAAACAAATAAAAAACACGTGAGCAGAAATGAGTAACACTCTTGAGTATCATATTTACGAACATAAACTGGCTCTTATTATTACATAGATAATAAATATTATATTACTGAATATACACTGTCATATCAATGAATTATGACCAGCACCCCTTTAAGGCACACGCATGGTTCGCCCCAACAACAATTGCACATTGCTAAATTTGCATAACAGGCTGAGAAAGCTTTAAAGCTGGTGCATCAAACGGCAAGTGCATGAGCCTCAAGATGGGTAAACGTCCAGATTTAATGGACATCCAAAAAGGGATGATAATAGGCTATTGCAGCAAGGATGGCACTATCTCCGAAACGGCGCGATTTGTGAACTGTTCACGGTCTGTTGTAGTGAAGGTGTACAAAGAGTGGACAGCAGAGACAGAAATCGCGTCCCAATGCCATCACTTTAAAGGGTCACGAGCCATCTTTAAAAGGTGACAAGAGAGCCTACGACAACTTGTAAAAGGTGACAAGAGGGCCACAGTCCATCAACTGATCACCAGATTCAACAGTGGTGCCAACAGACGTGTATCTGACATTACCGTTGAACGCACCCTGCTACAGATGGGCCTGAACAGTCGACGCATGTACGCTGCACCCATGTTGACCAGGGGCCATCGTCAACGACGCCTAGGCTTTGCACGTGAGCACTGCCATTGGACCACAGACGAGTGGGCTAAGGTCACCTTCTCGGACGAGTCAAGGTTTTTGCTCCATAAGATTGATGGGCGATGGCAAGTGCGTCAAGAACGCCATGAAAAGAGACTGCAGGAGGTTATTGTGGGCCAGAAACAGGCTGGTGGGGGTAGTGTGCAAGTGTGGGGGACCTTCTGTTGGGAGCAGTTAGGTCCACTGATTCGTCTAGAGGGCAATTTGAATGCCTGTGGCAATCATAGAGGACCAGGTGCACCCATACATGCTCACGATGTTCCCCCAATGTGATGGTGTGTTCCGGCAGGACAATGCACCCTGCCACAAGGCACGTCTCCTTCTGGATTGGTTTGAGGAACACTCTACTGACTTTCGAGTGCTCCCTTGGCCCGCTAATTCGCTGGACATCAATATATATTGCCTTAATTTTAGTTCTTATTTATTAAGATATATGAGGCGCATCCAGAAAGTAAGTTTCCCGATGTTTCCCCCCTTTAAAGTAAACGTAATTAGCCGTGTCAATTGCGCATGCGTAACAGATCTATGACGTATCAATCATATGCCAGCCAGACAGGTCCCGCCTCGTGCCAGTAGCGTGGTAGCAATGGTCCGAAATGGAAGCTCTTATTTCTTCTCCCGCCGCCTGCGAGGTTTGGTCGGTGATAAAGTTCTTGAATGCACAAAGCATTGTGCCAATTGAAATTCATCGTCAGCTCTGTCAGGTCTATGGGCCGAACATCATGAGTAAGCAGATGGTGCGTCGCTGGTGTAGGCAGTTTTCCGAAGATTGTCAAAGTATCCATGATGAAGAGCGCAGTGGGAGACCAACCCTCATCAATGATGATCTTGTTGAGCTTGTGCGGCAGTGCGTGATGGAGAACCGTTGCTCCCAGCGATTTTCACGTTTTCTTGCACCTCAAGAAATTCCTGTCCTCCGGTGAGCGTTTTGGCAACGACGAAGAGCTGAAGACGTCTGTCACACGCTGGTTCCATTCACAGGCGGCAGAGTTCTACGACAGGGGGATACAAAAGTTGATCCCACGATACGACAAGTGTCTCAATTCTGGTGGTGGCTATGTTGAAAAATAGCTGAAACATTGCTGTACTTGTTGCCAATAAATATGTTCCTGTAAGTGTGAGTTCTTTTTTTTTTTTTAAATAGGGAAACTTACTTTCTGGATGCATCTCTGGATACCAATAAATTGCCGTGTCAGTGAAATCAAATGGGCAGCTGAAGATGCAAATATTCGCCAGTTTAGCATTTTTAATGTCGTATTCTTTACCACCTAAAACTTTAATTTGTTAATGCTTGCACTTTTCTTTGCTTATTTATATTGTTTATAAGTTTTCCATTCTTTTTGTCAAATACCTTGCTTCCCCACGATATCTCGCTTTGCTGGGAACGGAATTCACACACCTTCTAATTTTGGAAAAGAAATGT
Organism: Rhysida immarginata; assembly: GCA_023313115.1. Taxonomy (NCBI): domain Eukaryota; kingdom Metazoa; phylum Arthropoda; class Chilopoda; order Scolopendromorpha; family Scolopendridae; genus Rhysida; species Rhysida immarginata. The sequence continues at coordinate 275,142 of JAHWFO010103670.1, forward strand.
TAGCTTAATTCGCTTTACTTTAAAAGCAGGCAAATGCAAGTTTCTCATCATTATTGACAAAATTACGTTCACTTAATTTTGTATTCTTTTTCACGGATTAGAAGTCATTACCTTGTCTTATGCTCTGAATCCATTTTGATTTAAATTGTGGATCTCGTGGAAATTAAAGACAGAAACTTTTGGCACATTTACAGTTTGCATTAGAAGTATCAATATAGCACTTGTGAGGCATTTAAAATCTTTGAGATCGTCCAATAACAAATTATTTTCCCCCTACAAATCTCCCAAAAAATATTATCAATTTATAAATATTTTAATATTAAATGCCTATTTTGAAATGAAAACAACGCAAAACGAAAGCCTGTTTTGTATACAAGTTCCTGCTAATCACTATGGTGTCGAAGTGAAGTAGACTACTTGTGATGACGTCACCTGTTGTAGGTGACATTATGTAGTGCCCAGGCTTTCTTCTGTAGGAGGCATTGCACCAAACCACCTTCGATTAAAGCTTGTGGTATAGAAATGGAAAGAAATGAAAGAAAAGTTATACACTGAAGCAACTTATATCGTGTACCTTCTAGCTTTGATTTGACTTTGCATACGCTCATGGACAAATCTTCTAAATAGATTACGACACAAAATTAAAATTGTCACTTACTCGCTAGTCATTTGGAAAAACAACTCAGGAAAGTTTTATCAAACTCCATGACATGAAATCACAAAAAATGACCTAATCACAGACACTAAATCAAATGTTAATTTATATATATATATATATATATTAAAAAAAAAAAAAAAAAAAAAAAAAAAAGTAGTTCATTTTACCTATTTCACATAATGATTCGTTGCGTTTATCTAACCAATTACGCAAATTTTCAGAACATAACTCCATTTGGATTGCTAATACTACATGAGACTAAAAACAGTAAAAATATAAATAAGTTTTCATTCTGGTTTTGTAGTCCCCAAAATGTATATAATTGTCTCCAAAACCTAATTGGAAATGAAGTTGAAATAACTATAATATGGAAATAGAAAAATCAATATTGAAAAGAATGCCAAGAATAAATTAACATTATAAAAACAGATACTACCGTAAAAAGCGCAAACAAACGCAGCGTTGCAAATAAGCGCCGCATCCTATTTACCGCCACACCAATTCTACACTGAAGATGATAAGCTCAATTAACCGCTGTGGTGATTATCGAAATTGTCGATGCCACGACTAAGTTGATTCCAGTGGATTTCAATGCATAAAATAACTCTAACCCACTGTGATGTAATTGGCAGACATTCTCTCTACTGTATCAGGTGATTGGTAATATCTATCGCTTATAATAGCCACTTTATCATTTCCATCTAAGCCAATGGGCACTACTGCCTATCGAGAGAAATAAGCCCCACACCCAATTAAGTGCTGCACTGAATTTGCTCCAAGCTGAATGACTGCCGTGATGCTTGTTTGCGCTTTTATGGTAGTTAAAACTACATCTTATATAAAACTTGTACCCATAAGATCCCCCCCATGATTTCACAAATTCCAGATGGACTAAAACCTTAGAAGTTTTATTTAAGGCATTAATACAGTGGAGGACCGCAAATCCAGAATGCTCAGGATTAGAAACCTTTTGGATTGGTGGTTTTCCAGATATTTTTAACACATATATGCATATTTAATTAAATAGTTTCTGAGGACGGTTATTTTACATTTCAATTAAAATAAAAGTTTTCACACTAATACAATTAAAGCGATTATTATAATCCAGATTTGTGGTTTCCGGATTTGCGGTCCTCAACTGTATTCACATCATTGTAGTGTTCATTGTAACTGAGGCATTGATAGGTCAGGGTCAAAGAAATCCACTGAAAAGGAATGCATGCATCCAGACCCCCTGTACAGCAGATGCTGTCAAATTGTGAAAGCTGATCAAGCCACTTCAGTTAGAGTGCACCACATTTTATGATATGTATTGTGCCTCTTAAGATCCTACAAGAAACCTTGGATATCTTTATTTTTTTGTATGCTTTTTGATCAATCGACCTCGTCATATTAAAACCTCATTACTGTATGGGGTTTAATGATAACCAGAAGATCGTGTTAAAGTTATTGTTGGACACATTTACTTAAAGAAAAAATCGAAAAGAAAGCTTATTCGACAGCAAGACTTAAGACTTTGTTCAAGACAATAATGGTGAATTCACGATGATTTGGATTCTCAGAATCCGAGGTTATGCTATGTTCTTGTAACTGTAACGATGGAGACAAAAAAACAACAAAATAGTTTGCAGACAAAGAAAATGTTTTCTATAGAACATTTGGAAAATTTTTGATTGTTCATGTCAATAAACTTTAATTTCCCTTTGGTTTAATTTGTTTTCGTTTTTATCGCCCATTTTCATAAGTTTGACAATAAAAGCAACGCGTGGAAGCAAATTTTTGGCACTTTTTGGCTTTGTTTAGAGCATACACACTATTTATCCACAAGTAAGTGGACACTTTCAATTTTACACGTTTTGTCAAATATCAAGAAAAATACTTGACGAATTATCCTGAAACTTCAGGTATGTAAAGAGCATGTTACACCTCCGATTTCAGCGACGGTTTTGTCCCAAAGGCAAATAGGGGAACAGCAACAAATTGAACAAAAAAATAAAAAATAAAAAAAATAATGGTTGGGATCACCCTGTAAAAGTAATGCTTGAACTGTGTTGTAACTGTACCATATTACGAGCTTTCTTTTACTTATCTGTATTCATTTGTATGAGGATAGCACGTATATTCATGCAGATACAGTCCGTCTCAAAAGTTGCGTGCCAAACGGATCAATTGGTTGCTTTGATTTTGTAGGTGAAATAGTGAAGCAGAGAAATAATGCTGACACCAGAACAACATGTAGAGCTGATACTTCTTTGTGGAGATCAGCACAGCACATCTCGAAAAGCTGCAGATGAATTTCATCGCTGGCACCCTGATATTCCCAAGCTCACCAGCTACACTTTTATGCGTGACAGAAGAAAATTTGGATCGTGTGAGAGATTGTCTTCGAGTGCATGGTGCACCTTTTGAACATGAACGATAAGCTTGCGAAACCGTCTGAACATAAAGCCAACATTCATAAACTTTTCATATTGACGTGACTTTTGAGACACACGGTATAAGGGTTGTTTTTTTTAAAAAAAATTTAAGATTTTTTATTTATAACATGCAGGGTTTTCAACACAATGCAGTGCCGTTTTCAGGAAAATTGACAAACTACAGTAGAGACAACACCCTGCAATCGGAATATAAAAATACTAAATATTTGATGAAATATAAACATTTTTACTAAATAATGTTTAACTGCGCATGCACAAGCATTACCAAAGTATCTTTTGCATAATTTATTAGCCAAATGTCTAGAGCTACTCTTAGAAAAAACCCACGCAAATAGCGTGAAAATTCAGAAAGATATCGTCAATAGAATGAGTTGACTTTCAGTTGCTCTCAAAAGTAAACAAAACGATAAGGGGTTTTCTCCAAATTTTTTTTTTTTTTTTGGACAGACACCAGTATCAACTTCTCCTTACGCTGGTATGAAGGCATATTGACCTCTTATTGACTTTGTAACTTCGTATCAGCTAAGGAGAAGAAGCTGTCCAGTCCAAAAATAAAAATTTGGAGAAAAACCTTTATCGACTTGTCTATTTTTGAGAGCAACTAAAATTTAACTCATTCAATCGACAATATCTTTCTGAATTTTCACGATATTTGCTTTGGCTTTTTCTAAGAGTAGCCCTATACATTTGGCTAATAAATTATGCAAAAGAAATTTTGGTAACGCTTGATCATGCGCAGTTAAACATTATTTAGTAAAAATGCTTATATTTTATCAAAAATTTAATATTTTTCTGTTCTGATTGCAGGGTGTTGTCTGTACTGTAGTTTGTCAAGTTTCCTGTAATGGCATTGCATTGGGTTGAAAATCCTGCATGTTATAAACAAAAAACTTACGAAAACATTTCGACCTTTTTAAAGAAACCTTTATATCTCCATGAATACACGTTATCTCATATCTCATACAAATGAACACAGAAAAGTAAAACAAGCCTCTTAAACATACGCTTCAGCTACAAGCATTTCAAGCATTATTTTTTACAGGGTGATTCCAAACATTATTTTTTTGGTTCACTTCTTTGCTGGTCCCCTATTTGCCTTGGGGAGAAAACCTTCACTGAAATATATGTGGTATAACATGGTCTTACATAATTTTTTTTTTTTTTTATGAATAGGAAAAATCCAACTTTTGGATTAGGAGATATTAAAACATTTTGGGAACCACAACAAGTTATTCATTACAAAAAAACAAAAAAAAAACCCAACCAAGAAAGCATTAAAAAGTATATTGTTCTCTACCTTTGGTATGTTAATTTCTATGTTTCCATTTATAGCATATGAGTTGCTATATAGCGATGGTAGATACATATTCTTCAAAGAAGGACGATTTTGGATGGCTGAACTACTGGGAACAGTTTCCAATGAATAGCTAGGATTTGTTGAATCACATGATAAACTCCTAGAAAAACGTCGATTACGACAAAACTGCATAGGCGCTTTGGTTTCGTGAGCATCCTGAAGTGGTACGTCTGAATCATTATCTATTTGCGGATCAAATATAATATCTTCATCTGTATTTTCTTCTGATTTTCTGTTAAAATAAATACTTTAAGTTATATTAAAAAATGTGAAGCAAAATATCTCCATTTACAAAAGGTGTTCTGTGCAATTTGGAAAATAAACAGAATGGTATGAAAAACTGATTACTTGGGGGTGTATGTAATATATGTGTGGTATAATGAGATTTTTTTCTGTTCTTCCTCATGGACCTATAGATCTTTTCCCTGAAATTGAGTTGACACTTTTTTTTTCTCTCTTTTTTTTTTTTTTTTTTAAATGGATCAGCTCAAGGAAATGGTTGCCACAGCTTGTGTTTATTGCTAGACAGTTTACTTGCATGATTCATGTTTGATTTCGTCATAAGATGATTTCACAATACATTGTAGTATAAATACGAGGAAAAATCAAAAAGCAATTGAGTAAACTTTTCAAAGCAAAACTGTCAAGTATTTGGAAAAATCATTATATACCAGGGTTGATCGAAAAGCAATGCTTCCATGGCTGTAACTTTATTTATTAACCAATTTTCAAAATTCTTTTTGTATCTGATACTTACATTTGTCCTCTATGTAATGCACAATTCACTTTATAGTCCCCATCCCTTTCCACGCATTGCGCTAACATGTGACTAGTCGGGTGAATCCGTCGGAGAGGAATTCCAGGGTTGTCGTCGACACCAGGATTGAATGGCAGCTTTGGACCCTCTTCTGCAGCACAATAACACCCACCTGCACACGATCGCCACACACCAGAGGTCTTGCAGCATCTGCAGTTCAAAGACGAAAAACTGCAGTTCAAAGATGAAAGACTCACCATTTCCCAAAGAAGAAAGAGCACCTCGTTCTCATGACGAGGTGAAAGAAGCCATTCAAACCTCGTGTCGACAACAACCCCGGAATTCCTCTCCGACGAGTCCACCCGACTAGTCACGCATTGGTGCAATGCGTGGAAAGGGATGGGGACTATGTCGAAAAGTGAATAGTGCATTACATAGAGAACAAATGTAAATACGTACCAGATACAAAAAGAATTTTAAAAATCGATTAACAAACAAAAAAAAGTTACAGCCATGAAGGCATTACTTTTCGACCAACTCTCGTACATTATGAAGGGCATGTAATTTTCCACCACCCCTGGAGATGGCAGGCATGTACGCTTTCTGCCTGCAGAGCTACAGCTGTTCCAAAATGGCAGATAAGCTGGAGACGTTCAACTCTTGGGCCAAATTTTTGCCAAAGTTCGCTTCTTTCATCAAAAACCACTAACTAATGTGAATTCCCACTCTTGTGCAGAGTTTTTGACAAAGTTCGACTCGTATGCAGAGTTTCTGCTAAAGATCACTTCTTTCATCATGGTCAGGTTTCTGTGGTCAAAGTGACAAAAGCCTTCTGAAATCCATCGTGAACTGTAGGCAATATACTGTCACATGTGCACGGCATTGACAAATAAATAAATAAATAAATAAATAAATAAATAAATAAATAAATAAATAAATAAATAAATAAATAAATAAATAAAGTCATATATCAATCAAAAATGTTTTGTTAAATGTTAACTCCACAGAAAAAAAACGACTATTTTTTTTGCATCATAACATTAATCCAGGTTAATAGAGTATTTATCATTCAAAATTTTTCGATTTTTCCTAATATTTTATTAAGAAAAATGCCTCGGAAAATTGAAAATTTGCATGGGATCTTCCATTCCTTCTCCACAGAACACGGCAGAACAAGCTGTCATTTCCTGCCGCGAGAATCTCGGGGAATTTCGTCGCAGAGATTCTAGTCGCTTAGAACGATTCTACGTATCGTAAGATTTTGCTAACCTGTTTTATGTCGGAATGCCTTCAATTTGTTCTCCGTTTGGATGTGTAAATAGACAGTCCAATAGAAATTTAACTTTTCATAGATTTCCAGAATCAGAATCGATTAAAAAACAGTGGATCAGTTTTTGACAGCGAGGGAACTGGTATCCAACTCCAAACACCATCGTGTGCTCATTTTGAAGCGTCTTGCTTTGTCTACGCATCCGCCGTTTAAAATTCAGTATCAATTCAAACAAGAAATTCTCTGAAACCAGATCACATATAAGGTGGAACTAGATGCTCTTCCAACTCTAAACGAGCCTGGCGTTCTTCAAGAACAACGACCGCAACAGCATGTGCTAAACGCCGAAGGAAGAATGAGGTAAGCCTATCTGCAGTGTAATGCACACCTCACCCTAATGTGCATACCCCGACGCGGCAAGCAGAAGATCCAGTTTCACGGTTTAATGCATAGGGCTGTATATCGCAGACGTTGCAGTAGCATTTAATTCTGCTAACGGCCCTTGCATATCGTTGTCACTGTAATGAAAATCGTAGTCGTCACTATCGGTCTTGTTTCATATTCATAGTCCATTGCGATGCCCAATTGACAACTAACTGATAGCGTTCAATGTGTGACATCATGAATTCGAAACTCCTTCGCACTTCTCGGGGAGGGAAAAAAAATGATAGTTTTTTATATCTTTTATCAATTTTGACTTCGAATTGAAAATTTTTATACATGTTACGTTGTTATTGAGAACTTCATCTTTCATTTTAAACAAAGTTGTTTTTGGGTGTGGAGTTTACCTTTAAATGTAATCCATTTGGCCATCTAATTCTCTATTACCAATCCCAAGCTAACAATCCCAACCAACTATAGTATGTCAAAATGACTCCATCAAGATAGCACAATCAAAAATGCTTTTATGAAAACAGGGATTACCCCAGCAGATGATTTAATCGAGGATCACGAGGCAGATGAAGATGAGCAAAGGGTAATGAGGCCTACCAAAGATATTTTGGAACTGTTTTGTTTGGATAAAGCAGAAAAAATTCAACAATGTCACATAATTGAATATAATGGAACATTAATCATGCAATGTAATTACGTGAAGTAACTCTACAAGATGAAATTTGAAATCAATAATCAATTTTGTAAAAAAAAAAAAAAAAGAAATATCTAAATCCAATGTATCAGAGTCCGATATAATAGTTTCAAATTGTTTCCATATTTTTTTCAAACCCTAACAAATTAGAAAATCTATTTAAATCCTGGTGAATTATTTACCTAGGAGTAGGACATGATTTTGCTTTTGGTAGTTCACTATCCCAAACACACAGTTCACCCGAAGAATCGGTACAGGAACACTCTAAAACATTAAAAAAAATTTTTAATTAAATTTATTTGTCGAATTAAATTTCTAATATGTAATTCAAAATTGAATACACGTTAACGTGAGTCATCATTCAAAGTGCAATACTCGTACGGTGTGCAAAGCTCTAAGCCAATGGTCACTGCTGGCCAATTGTGTTGACTGGCGATAGCATTGTGAGCACTATTTTTTTTTTTAATTGAGCAGCTTTTCTAATTTCTCTGTTCTTTTACAGGTTTACAATTACGTAATAAACTACATCTTAATCAGGAATAAGCACAATCAAAAATGCTTCTATGAAAGTAGAGATGATCAGTGGATCATTTAATTGAGGAATACGAGGCATGTGAGGATGAGCAAAGAGTAATGAGGCCTACCAAAGATATTTTGGAACTATTTTGTTTGGATACTGACGATTCTGATCTTGAAGGATTTCAATTTAATGAACAATGTAATTAATAAATTTTTATTTTGTAATATATTCATTTGTTTTGTTTACAATGCATTGGATGTGTATAATACTCGAATGCATATTAAACACGGGAATTTTTTTCAAAAGTCAATACAAAATTAAATATCTATTATATACGAGGTCTGTTCAAAAAAGTTCCAGGACAGTTTAAATTGCATGTTGAGTTGTATTGCAAATGAATTCCGGTAGGGGGCAATCAAAACCTTTATATCTTCTGGATAAACTCTTGTTTTCAGTTGATATCTGTTTTAGTTACCAGTTACTATAGCTTTGCCATAAGGTGTCTTTTCACTCGCGGCGATTTTCCACCTCGATGTTGGAGGGAAAATTCGTGGTTCCTCCATCAAGACAATGTCCCAGCGCATTCAGCCCTCAGGATCCGTGAGTTTTGTGCCCAAAATTCGATGTCTGTTCTTCCCCAACCGCCTTACTCACCTGATTTGGGATGACAGGCGCCATAAAGGAAAACTCTACGCCGGAGCTTTCAGTGATTCAAAAGAACGAATTTAAACAGTGTTTCCTACAGTGGAAACGACACTGGAAAAAGTGGGTACAACAGGGAGGAGAGTACTTTGGAAGAGATCACATGGAATAAGTTGTAAGTGTTCTCAATAAATTTTTAAAATATCAGTCCTGGAACTTTTTGAACAGCCCTCGTATGTAAATATACAGAGGAGTCCAAAAGTAGCACTCACTGTTTCTAATTCAATAATTTTGAAACAAAAAGAATTACACTTACTAATCTCTTGCTGAATTGTAGTGTAAGTATGAAACTATGAAATTGCTGTGGTATCGACAAAAACCAGCTACAATTAATGAGCTACATGAAACAAGATATGGACTATCAAACAGGGAGTACATTTTTTTAGACCCCTCTGTATAGATGTATTAGCTGAAGCACCCAGTGTCGTTCGGAGAAAAATGTATTTTTTTTTTTTTATTTATGTACACCATAAACTGCATATTACAAACCCGCTTAATGCAAATTTTTACTTAATACAAAAATTTTCTCCGCCCGATCCCTAAAATGTAATTTACATGTAAAATTGCTCTAATAATTTAAAATTTACTATAGTTACACAACAGAAGTTACCATAGGTATACATTCTTTAAGTTCAAAGAATATGAAAAAGTTTAGATGCTTTTCAAATCACCCTGATTAAATGTAAGCATATGCATAGCCACATTTCAATTCAAGCTTTATTATTTACACAGTAGTGAGACTTCATACAAGGAACATTCAAAAAGTAATGCACCACAATTTATTTCACTAATGGAACATACCACATTACAATCTGACATCGCATTGCTACAACCGTCAGTTCTACCGACTATTTTTCAAAAAAGTCTCCTTTTCTTTTGTTGGCTTTCTGTCAATATTTCAGAAGAGCATGCATTCCCCTTCTTAGTCTTGCTCATTCCACCAGAAGACTTCACTCGTTTCGCCCACTGACTAACAGTGCTTCGGACAACAGCAGCAGTCCCGTATACATTACACAACCACTTGTGGATAGTCTGGACACTTTCTACCTCAGAAACGAGAAACTTGCTATTGCACTGTTATCTAGCAGTGGAGCTAGCATCTTCCCACAACAGAGGCGTAAGGTTCAAATTAGTACTCCTCAAAATTTCAGCCGCATAGCACCGTTGTGCCGTAGAAATAAATTGTGGTGCTTCAGTTTTTGATCGCTCCTTATATACCTTATGAAATTAGGATTTCAGTTCCCCTAAAATTTTGTTAAAATACAGAGTTAGCAAGAAATAAGTTTCCCACTTCAGAGAGCTCTGGAGTGCAGTCCACTGCTCCAAATGAGACACAATTTATATTACAGATAAATCAAATGATTCGCTTAACATTTATTAAATAAAACCCATACCAATAGACGGCATTTATTTGCATATATCGAACAAGTGAAACACTATTCGTGTTACAGTGCATGCCCATGGGTTATGGAGTATCCCGAAGGATACGATCCACCACATCTGCCAGATCTGAAGGACAGCTTTAGGCACCATGTTCTGGATATTCTACAGACTCACTAAGTTCAACTGTGAAAAATATGGTTTTGCAATTAAAGCACATTGTTCAAAATAAAGGGGAAGCATACTGAGCAGTCCTAGTGGCACATTTTAAACATTTACAGGGCTAGACAAATTCCAAAAATCTGAATAGACAGTTGGCTACCACTGCAATTTTCATCGTAGCCAATCCAAAATAAACAAAATCGAAATCAAAACATAACGCATGGCCGGGAAACTCCAGCCATACCTCAATAGTTTCGGTTTTGGTTTGGATGGAAAATTTCAATAACAATTTAAAAAATTAGCAAAATGCCAGCATTATATATTATTAATTATTGTGAATTGGTTGTTTATATAATTATTATTTTACTGATTAACGTATTTTCTGAATTAAACGTTAATTATTTTTTTTTATAAAAAGCAATTCAATGTCGTCGGATGAATTTTCAAACGAAGTATTAAAAAAATAAAGGTTTAATCCAAAACATAATTCATTTATTGAAAAAAATAATAATGAAAAATAAGAGGTAAAAAATGCACATGGGATTCGAATCAGTGCCTATAATACATGAGCCACGCGGCCAATTGAAATGCACTGTAAGAATAAGGAACTGAACAAATGTGTGCGAAGCTCACGCTGACATTTTGACACAACAGAAAAATTACTGCTTGAATCGGCAAGGAGGAAACCTGAGCCTCTCCTTGTAAATATTATAACATGTAATATGGACTTTTATGAAATTCATTTTTTAACCCTTTCACTGCATAATTAAATCTTATTTTCATTCCTGAGAAGATGGAATTATTCACTTTTACCAGCACAATATGAAGCTTTTTAAACACTGTAGGATGAATCAGATTCCTGCAGGTAGAGGTAATGAAATTTTGTGTGGATATATCCGCTTTACGCAGCAAAAGGGTTAAAGTTTATCATATATTTTTGAGATCTTTGATGTACTATTTTTTATGGATCGTACACATCGCACATGCTACAAGCCGGGGCAGAGTTTACATAACAAATATTTCATCAATGAGGAACGAAAATCCAGCATAGCAATATGTGCCGACAAGTAATCACAGACAGTAAATACGTAAATAACAAACAGGAAAGAAGGCCACACCTGCCTTCGTGTACAGTACACAGTAATGTAATTAGGCCTTCCAATCAGCTGCCGTACTGGCCAGTAGCCAAATGTTTACCAACTGTTTGAAAGTTGTAGCCAAAATGGAATTTCTGGTAGCAATTAGCTACCAAAATATAGGATTTGTCGAGCTCTGCATTTATTAGTGTAAGCACGTTCAATATTTTTGTATGTGCTCCAGCTCCAATCGACAAATTTTCGTACTGTTTTTTTAATTTTTATTTATTATGACAAGAGCGCCATTTAAATTATCTGTAGTACAAATTTTGTCTCATTTGGAGCAGTAGAATGCGCTCCAAAGCTCTCTGAAGTGGGGGAAACTTATTTTTCATTATCCCCTATATTGGGATGGATACTATTCACAATAAAATTTATGTGTTTGCAAAAGATCACATTGTCCTAGACCCCTGTGACATTATAACACATGAGATTAATCACCAGTTTCACTGCAATGGTCCATCCATGCCGTTTTATAACTTACAATATTTCGATGATTTAGATTGGCCAGTACATGTACTTCTTTAATAATCTGTAAACAAATATATAAAAATTAACTATACGAATACCTTTTTGTATAGTTTTAAAAAATACTTAAAACTAAAATAATTTTTAAGTACCAGAACTAATTTTAAAGTAAAGTGATTCATCAAAAAGGGAGGGCACCTCTAATCCACAAGAAGATTTGAGTTACCAGATACATATTTCAGCTACCTTCAGTGATGAGAAACAAATGTCAACTAAAGAAAATAAAGCCTTAATGCTAGAGAATATACAGGGTGTTTCGTAATTGGTGTCCCGTCTTTAGGTCCAAATAACGACTCAAGGGGAACAGATTGGGGGAAAATGAATATTGATTATTTGGTTTTAATGTCTCCTAATTCAGAATAAAAACATTTCGCATCCCTGGGGGTGAAGGGGTAAATTTTGAAAATTTTAATTTTGTAGGGGTAGGAGTTAGAAAGTTGTAGAGCATGTCTTATTTAGAAAGTTGTAGAGCATCATATAAAATGTGGGTTGAGCAAAAAACCTGGTGAAAAAAATCTCATCCCCTGCCCTTTATCGAGTGGGTAAAATGAAAGGTATGGCTAGCTAATGTAGACAAAAACAGAAAAAGTCATTAGAAACCTTTCACTTTACCCACTTGATAAAGGACATGGGATGAGACTTTTTTCACCAGGTATTTTGCTAAACCCACATTTTACATGATACTCTACAACTTTCTAAATAACACATGGGACCCCTTCACCCCCAGGGATGCGAAATGTTTTTATTCTGAATTAGGGGACATTAAAACCAAATAATCAATATTCATTTTCCCCCAATCTGTTCCCCTTGAGTTGTTATTTGGACCTAAAGACGGGACACCAATTATGAAACACCCTGTATAGACAAGGTGGGGGGAGGGGCACTTGAAAAGAATATCTCCCATTGGTTAAGCGAAAGGGAAATTAACGGCTATTGAACTGGAAAGTTCTGTTCTAGGAAATTAGCACAGATTATTCAAGAAGCTCTTGGAATAACAGTAAAGGATTAGGTAATCAGGGATTAAGAGGATTCCTTTCTATGAATCATTTTGCTTTGACAAGAGAAAATCATTCCTCAGGCAATACTGGAGCATAACAAAGATTCTGGAATTCAATGAAAAGTCTAGAAAAGGGATATTGAATATTTCATTAACAATTTGCTTCATCCACATCCAGAGCAGAGAAGTGGAAGAATGGGAAGCGAAGTTCCTAACCGATTCAATGCTTATTTAATTGTTAATAAAAACAGCGCCACTGATCTGCAACGTTTGGGAAAGGAGTTAATCGGCTGTTACGTCAACCCTTTGAGTCCTGTTACGCTAATGAGTGCTGATCGTGCTTTGAGCCCAACAAAGCATTTTCTTCCAGAATGTTGTTCATTATGGTCAATTAGGAATTACTCAAACAGTGATGCAGATTGGTTTACATTGATGAAATCTTACATGCTGCATCATCAGTTTCGTGTAGTTAATAATGGCGGACTGCTCATAGTCATGTGACTGGTGAAAATAGTCTATGTTATCGGGAATGTGTTAAACCCGGCATTGTATAGAATGCCCAAAGTTTGTAGGCAAAGTATGAAATGGTTTATATTTCACACATTTCCTAGGCATTTTATAAAATGCCAAAGGGCCGGTGGTCAGAGTATAGAATACTCCTGTTACTCACCAATAATTACCAAAAATTAGTGAACGATTTGAAAAAGGCTATGACGATTACTAAGATAGAACCACGGCTTTATTAACTGTTGAAACAGTATGATGTAATGGTGGTAGAGAACAAACGTAATGATATCAGTATTACCATATCCTTGGAGCATTATTTCCAGTGTGCTCATCAACTTTTCTGATGGTTGGAAATGAATTCCCCCCCCCCCCCTATCGTTGGGCCTCCATCTTGACTACCTTGTAGTCTTTAAGAAAACCTGATGACAGCCTTGCTGTACCGTGTACACGATGGCCCAATTGATACAGGCAACGAGCGTGATACTCGTGGTTTCTGGTTCAAAAATGTTTCCTTCCATTTTTCTGATATCATCATTACCTTAAGTTTGGAGCATTATCTCTAGTTTCCATCTAATAATTTCTTCACAAAAAGTAATATTTATCTTGTTAAAAAAGGCATCAGTGCTATTCATTTTTAAGTCACGTGCTCTGAATTTTTGACGTATTTCATGATGCTGATTTGGCCGTTGGACATGCAGAAAGCAAAAGAATGTTGAAAGAACTTTCACACAAGTATACAAATATTAATCGTCATGATATTGAATTGTACCTTTGTGAGCCAAGCCAGAAAAAATAATAAAAAGTGTCAAAAAAGGTATTGTGTTTAAGACTATTATAGTGTCATCAGACCGCTTTTGCTTGGAACGGCAGAAGGAATCTTGAACCACCTCAATGCGCGATCACAATTCACTATATGTCCCAAAGACATATTTTGAGTTGAAGACATCCATAACCACGAAAAAAATTTCCATTCTGTTACTGCTTCTCAGTCCACGGGATGCAGTCAAGGAGGATTCACGAGGTGCATGTGCAAGACCAAGTGCCAAAAACATTTAAGTGTTTTTGTGTGAAAAAGAAAATTAAGTGTCATTCAAAATGCCATTCTAGCCTTCCTTGATACAACAAGTAGCTAAATGCCATTTCTGCTTTCGTGTTTACCTGGTAAGAACATTATTTAATGTCGCAGTTCTTTGTTCGTTTTCAAAAACCTGTTCAGTGCCAATAAAGGCGTTTTGATACTTTGTCTATAGTATACTTGTCATTCTATATAATACCTAGGTAATGTATAGAATGCTACGAAAGATATGCAACACAATCATGAAAACCAGGTATTTTATACTCTGCCCAAAAATGTCAGGCAGTCTACATATTCCCTAGGCATTCTATATAATACCTGCTTTTCACACATTGCTGGTAACATATACAACAAGAGAAGATTTCAATTTGAAAATAACATTCAGGAAATCCATACCTTATTATACTTCTCTGAAAATTTTATATCGCTAACGATCGGAATTTTTTTAACAGCATACCAGCATCCGTCAATAATGGCTTTGGCCTGTGAAAATTTTTAAAGAAAAGATCTTGTTAATCTTCAAAATGATTTTTCATTAAATCAGACAGCTGAAATTAAGAAAAGTAGCGGATTATTCCATTTTTAAATTGAAAAGAAGTCCAGTAGTTAAATGATTAAGTTTCATTTGCTTTTGTGTCCTACACATTTTATTAAATTCACATGATTCAATGGAGTAAGTCATTATTATTTGACCATTTGCTCACTGTTTTTCAGCAAAAGTTGATCATGTGACAACACTACCTATACAAAAAGTTTGAACTACAATCCACACAGAAGTCAAATCCAGTCAAACCACAAACTTCAGAAGCTAAATTCAACCAGGAAATAAACAATAAATGTTTATTTCAGGCAGATTTCATTACATTAAATGCTCAAACTGTCATCCATTTTGGTGCTTGGGATATTTGAGTCACGTAATTACAGGCCAAGAGGACCTCTGCCTACATCAGCCATATGCGTGTCCTCCTTATATAGTCCTGCATATCCTCCTTTGTCAGTTGTTCTTGGTATACAGTTTCTTTTGGCCATCCCAAACGAAAAAATAACTTAATCTGCAGGAATCATTAACAGTTCAACAGAAATAAACACATGACATGAAAATGTTTTAAAGAAATGTCAACAGGGCAAATTACAAACATGTGACATGACCGTGTTTTATTATTCATTTCCTGACAAAAGGAGATTGGTAAAACATTTCCTACAAAAACTGTTTCTTTTTCCAGACCTATACAACGGCATTTTGCTCGACCCATGACCCCATTTAAAATTTTTGGACAGATCGCAGGTGTGCCCATTTCCAAACATTTCAGTTTTCAGTCATATAAAAATTTTCCCCCAAAGCTCTAGGACTTCGAACTTCCAAGAAAAAAAGCCTGGCATGGGTGGTCTGATACACCCTGTATATATCTACTACAATGTACAAAGTTATGCCAAAATTCCTGTCCCTACAAAGCAATGGGTAACGCAGTTGGTTTATGTAAATTTCATATGAACTTTCTGTGGCCGGATGTTATAAAAACCCTCATCTGCTGAACACATATCAGAACGGTTCATTACATTGAACAGTTAATATGGAATAGGGCACGAGAGAAAACAGTCTTGTAGTAATCACTCTTTACAAGTGCAACAAGTAAGCAAAAGAAATTGACGAAGAAATTTGCTTATCCTACTATCAACGATACAATAATATTCATGTGGATGATAAGGCAAGGAGCAGTCATCCCTGCACTTCCAAGACTCCAGCAACCATTAAAGTTGAATTCGACAAAATCTCTTTCGCAAACAGAAAATCTTGTCACGGGAGATCAAGATACCAAAGAGAACAATGTTGAGGATTATCAAGTGAGACTTTGGGCTAGGGGTTATCAAAGACATCTAACATCTGCTTTATAGACATCAGGACAACAAGATCCAAATGTCTGCTTTAACGGCATGCAGCTGGAGGACACCGTCAAGTTCTGTTTACGGTTGAGAAAAATTTTAACCACTGAAGAAAAGTTCAATAGGCAAAATGATCATGTTGTACGCTCAGAACTCTCAAGAAGCCTCTGAGAAGATTCCGAAAGTGCAGAGAGGCCATCTCTTGTGCGTATGAAAGTCAGTGATGATTTGGTGGGAGTGGGTGACCAAATTGCATTTCTATGATCAAGGCATCAAAACGAAGGATGTAAATTACCAAACAGATGTTTTAGTAAAGTTGTTAAGCCCTTTAACAATACCTTATTTTCTGGAAAGCAAAGACACAGCACCCACCCACAAGGCCAAAACAACAACAGGGCTCCAAGATGCAATTAGACTGGCCCTCGGGAAGCCCCGAGCCCTGATTTTGGAGGGAAAGTCTTGCTCAAAGTCCTATCATAACATCGAGAGCTTGAAAGTAGATCTTGTTGCTGCAGCAGCTTCCATACCCTTGGAGGTAGTGCGAACTGCCATCAACGAGTGGCCAGATCATTTGAAGCACTGTGTATGAGTAGCCAATTTATTAGGAACACTCATGACTATGCAAATCTGTTGGCATAGCAATTACCACATATCAGTTGGTCTTGTGACAGTTGTTACCAAAATAAAGCAAGAACACATCTGCCAATTGCAAGTGGTTAGACCGTCATCATGGGGATAACAGGATCTGAGCGATTTCGAGCGCGGGATGATAGTTGGACTAAGATTTCCGAAATCACACGTCTTTTAGGATTTTCCCAAACAATCATTTCAAGGGTTACCAGGACAGGTTAAATAACCAGCCAGAGACAAGCCTGTGGTCGCAAACGACTCATCGATCCAAGGGGTGAGCGTAGGATGGGAATGCTTCTTTGTGTGAATAGAAACATCGCAACTCGTCGACTAAACGTGGAGTAGAACACTGGACCGCAGAATAAGATCTCTGAATCCACGATATGCCGTACATTGGTAAGGATGGGCTATAACAGCCGACGCCCAGTCCGGGTAACTTTGATCTCCACCCATAAGAGCAAAAAAAAGTCTCCAATTTGCCTGTGATCACCAACAATGGACCGTCGACAACTGGATGAAGGTCTGCTGGTCAGATGAATCCTGTTTCGTATTGCACCATGCAGATGGCCGATGCAGAATTTGGGGACAACAGCACGAAGCGATGGATCCTTCCTGTCTGGTTTCCACTGTTCGGGTTAGTGGAGGCTCTGTAAGGGTCTGGGGAATGTTTTCCTGGCATACTCTTGGTCCGCTGATACCTGTAGAACAACGCCTTAATAGTCATGGCTACCTGAACAATGTTGCCGACCACTTCATCCCTTCATGGCTACTGTGTTTCCCCCATTGGAAGGATACTTCCAGCAGGACAAGGCTCGTATCGTCATGGAATGGTCCCAGAAGCACGATAACGAATTCAACTTACTTCTCTGGCTCCCACAGTCCCCGGATTTGAACCCAATCGAATATCTTTGGGATGAGCTGGAACAGGTTATTCGAGGCATGGATCCACCACCACCCAATAAGCATCAGCTGGGAGCAGCTGTTGCATCAGCATGGACAAACATCACGGAATAATGCTTCCAGCGGCTAACTGAATCCATGCCACAGCAAATTCGTGCCGTTATAGCTGCTAAGGGTGTCGCACACTATTGGGAGGGGGGGTTCTTAATAAACTGGCCAATCGGTACACGTTGATTGCCTTCTGTGGATATTCCAGCAGCATAAAGTGACATGTCGTATAACCAATGTTGTCTGGGAATAGTTGGAGAAGCACAATCAAGACTTCCAAATACTTCCCTGGTCCCATAATTCCCCAGACCTAAATCCAATTGAACAACTTTGTCATCACCTCCACTGGTATGTTTGTTCCATGGATCCTCTACTTTCAGCAAAAGTGGATCCAGAACCAGTGGACAAATTCCTTTATCTTATCGACTCAATCCCATGTAAACGTGTGGTTTTTCAATTAATCACTGGTGAATAAAATAATGTGGCTCAACTATAAGAATATAGAGTAAAGTAATTTACCTTATACACAACACCACCTCCTCCTTTGGCTATCTGGGAAATGTCTTCAAATTCCTTTTTAATTCTAGGTGTGTGAGATACATTCAAATCCACAAATATACGACTATCACCATCAAACCTATAATAGAAATAATTTATTTTTTCATTAATAATTATTTCTATGCTTAGACCATTAAGGAAATAAAGGAGTGCTATCCAGAAAACCAACAAGCAAGCAAAATAGACTTATCGAACATGCTTTATTCATTACATGCATGTAAGCTTATTCTTTGGAATCTACAAAGAATGTTCAAAAAGTAATGCACCTCAACTGATTTCTACAACATGAATAATGGTATGTGGCTGAAATTTTGAACCTTCTGCCTCTTGTGCAAAGTTACAAGCTCTGCTGCCACGTGACAGTGCAATAATGAATGATGCATATTACAAGCATCAGCATGTTGTCTCATCCACCCTATAGTCTTGGCTTGGCACTACACGTCTGGCCTTTCAGAGAGATAAATTGTGATGCATTTCTTTTAGAATGCACCTTATATTTTATACAGACTCCACCAAAACCAATGTACACACATTTTCATACATGTCATGTTTGAAGTTGGATTGTATTAAAGCAACAATGTGTAGTACGAAGGCAGTGAATTTACTAAGGGTCAATGTTAGGTGTAGATTGTCATCAAGATGTTTAATAGGGGATCATTATTTTTTGAAGGTACAGTTCAAGCATACCTATGCTTCCTATGAGCATCGGTTATACCTGCTATGGACACCCTGTAAAGCTTAGGCTGAGGGCATTGCAGGTCACTGGGACAAGCAAACTTCCCGTTTCTAACCAGAATTGAGAAGCACGTTTACTACAATGGGTAAGCGTTTGTGAGTTTAAAAGTAGCAAATATAAAAAAAAAATGTCATTTTTTAAAAATGTGAAACCAACTCATACAGGTGCTTCATGATAAAAACGACAATTTATCTACAATAAAAATTTACGGTTTTCTGAAAAACGAGCCTAGTCTTTCAGCATGGATGAAAGCTATTGGCCAAAAGAGCTGACAGCCATCGTCTCACAACAGGTGGTTTTCTCTGCATTTCATATCGGGTGAGTTTCTTGAATTCTTATGTAGCGGCTCGGTGGCCAAGAGTGCTGGAGAACTTGTTTCAGTGATTTCGGGATTCTCGAGTCATGGGTTCGAATCCCGCCTGGCAATGGATGTTTGTATGTGTCCTGTTTTATTGTAAGCAGCCAGTTCAGTACTTGAATACTATGAAGGCTGAAATTAAGAGAGACGATTTATTATTTATAGTTACTTATAGGCTTTTCCACAGTTGATTGGAGTAAGCAAGTTTTCAGGATTAAGATAATCCAGACTGGAAGCCTGCGATATTTCCTCACAAGAAAATATCTGAATCAGCCGATAAAACAGAAAGAACAGTGCTTTCGAAGATTTCAAGCTAAACGAAAAGATTCAGTGTAAAAGCAAACATTCTCAGTGACCATACAGAGACATAATCCTTGAAAACGCGCTCACTCCTAAATAAAAATTTAGGGAATCGGAACATTCATTCCCTTCGAACGACAACTTCTCTAAATAATGTGGTTTTACTGCAGGTGAAACTAATTTGAAATAGCTTCTGTCCATTATGTAAAATGAGCCCACTACTACTACCTAAGCTACGATATGTTAACGTGGGCAAATGGCTAGAACAAAAGTAAGCTTTGTCTCAGTGATGTTATTTCCCGTCGAAATGATCACAGAATATGTTTGTTGTTTTCAGGATGTTCATACAAGGACATATGAAAATGATGAATTATCCTTTCAACAATGCAGCACAATGCCACACTATCACAAAGACAAGCGAGCTTAACTGGCTGAGAATTTGAACACTGGACAGGATGAAGAGGCACAACAGACTATCACACATATTCTGATATAACACCTTTAGACCTTTCCTTACGGGAGACTCTATAGGAGCAATTTTCAACCAGGGTGCTCAGAAAATTTTAATTACCTTATAATTGAAGCGTCCGCTCGAAAAGGGATCTAAGCGCCATATTTTCAAAATCAAACTATTGAGTGGAATGCACTTCTTTCCTATTGCTGTGTATGGTGCAACCACCTTTCGGAATGTTTTCTAAATTTTTAGTGCTGTTTTATCCCATTAAAACTTCCCCTCTGTGGAAAAGGGATCTATGTTGAAAGCAACATGGCATGGCTGCGCACCTGGAGAAGGTTGGGACTTAATATTCAAAACAAAGGCATAAAAAGACAAGTAAATCCTTTCAACTGGAAGGATAACAAACGAAAAAGGCAAAAAGATGCTGGAATGGAACACCTAACACGGAAAGGAGATGTTATTCCATCGAAAACTCTACCTAACGCAGTGATTCTTCTTGCACGTGGAAAATGGACCTATGTGTTTTCCATTTTTAATGAGCTTAAACACCGGATTGTGTGACCATTTATATGTGCAAATGATTGCTGCCAACAGTGAACTACAACAGCAGGAGCTAATAAAAAAATGGAGTTCCACCAACAAAAAGCAGAAAAAGGATATTCAGCCTCTTCGTAAGGACATTGATAACAGAAAGAGCAAACCGACATTGATAACAGAAAGAGCAACATAGTATTGGGCGTAGATTTGGAGCAGATGATATTTCTTCCGATGTTGAGCCACTCCAAAATTTTTTAACAATGACAGTTTTCTTGCTACAACTTCAATATTCACGATGCAGCTACTGGACATGCAAGAGTGTGCATATGGGACGAAACAGTTGCTAAGAGAGGATCAACTGATATAGCTTCATGGATATTGCAATATATTAAGGAAAACGTAAAACACCTTTCCAATGCCGAAGACCGAAAGCTCATCATTTGGACAGATCGATGTGTTGGTCAAAATAACAACTGGAAGATGATTGCTCTTATGGTGTATGTAGTCAAGAACAGATATTTCACCGCAAGAGAGCAGAAATTTCTTGTGTCTGACCATTCATTTTTGCCTTGTGATCGGGACTTTGCACTTACTGAGCGTTATTTAAAGAAAGAAACAGCATATGTCCCATCACAGCTGGTTAAAATAATCACCGATGCCAGGCCATCAAATCCCTTTGAAGTTAAACTTACGGAACAACATCACTGCGTTGACTTTTCTGTAGTGCAGAAGAACTTAAAGAAAGCATCTACGCTAAAAATCACAGATACTGCGTGGATACAATACAGAGGTGATGATCCAAGTGGGATAAGCGTGCGCAAAACACACAATATTATGGAAGGCTGGAGTACGTATAGACTAGTACTGGTAAATAAGAGCCCAACCAAAGCGTGTCCTAATAATTCCACAACAGCTTCCTAGTGCTTACAATGGACATCTGCTGATTAAAGAAGAAAAGCTGAAGGATTTGAAGGACATGCTGCAATATCTAGCAGAAGAATATCAGGCCTTCTACAGGAACATAACCAGCATCAATTCAGTTACGCCTAATCGACATTCCATTTGGAGAAATAAATACACTACATGATCAAAGGAATTGGGACACCCCTGTGAACACCTACCGTAATTGTGGGACTAGACTGGGCCCGCTCATCAAAGTGGACAGAAACCTCAATGCTGATGGCTACAGGACCATTCTGGATAACGGGGCACTTCTAGGCTGTGGGAACACTTTGGTGACGGGCCGTTCCTCTTCCAGCAGGACAATGCGCCTTGCCACAAAGCAAGATCCATATCTGACTGGTTTGACGAGATGCGGGTTAAGAACTGGATTGGCCCGCCCAGAGTCCTGATCTCAACCCCATCGAACATCTTTGGGACGAATTGGAACGACGTGTGAGATCCAGAATGGTTCGCCCTACATCTGTCCAGGAACTACCCACGACACTCCTCGAGGAATGGAGGTCAATACCTGCGGACACATACAGCAAACTTGTGGACAGTATGCCATGTAGGGTGGAGGCAGTGATAGCAGCTCGGGGTGGAGGCAGCTGTTTGCGGCTTTACGGTAGAGCAACTGTTGTCCCAAGATTCCCCGTTACCCGTTACGACCATGGTAGGCGCATAACCTACCATCGACAGTTGATAAGGCAGACATTTGAAAGATGCGTCGCCGGTGCAAGGACCGTGCGATCGGCTCCAAGTTATCTCCTTTGATCATGTAGTGTATGTTTTGCATAACTGATAATGTTATTATCCTATATTGGTTTCATTTATTGCAATATAATTCTTTCATGTGTTTTTAATGATAATGTCTTGGAGATACCTCTATCATGGAAGATGGATCTATGTCACTAATGCACTTAGATCCGTATTCCACTGGTTCAACAATTTTTGCTTATTTATAAGAAAATGCATAAGCTACGAAATATTTTTACAGTGTATTATAAAATGGAATGCGTTTTTGCAGACGAGTTTAAAAATAAATGTTACAAAATCGCGTTGGTAAACATTTTTCCATTTTTCTCTAAAAGTAATTTTTGGTCGTTAGATCCGTTTTCGAGGGAGCGCTTCAATTATCCAAGAATCTACCAAATATAATCACCGAATTTATTCTATTATAATGCAAAAAAATTTTGGCCTTAAAACCACCTAAACTTGTGGAACCATATTGGGGGGGGGGGGGTTTCAAATGAACCTAGCATATATCTCACAGTACAATAATTATACAAATTAATCCGATTTACAGGTCATTATACTGTACATTAATTTTCTTTTTACTTGAATTTCTCATCGCCAAAAGCTAATACGAAAATAACTTCTCAAAAAGTTGGCAGCTTCAAAACTGCCTCGATCTGACAAGTTGCATTCTGTTCTGATGAACTTCAAACGAACTTAGCGTATAATATACACCACAATACTTTAATTATACAGTATATACAATGTACAGTTCATTATACAGTTCACAAAGTCCGGATCCGATTTCAAAAAATCATATTACAAGGTGATTCGAAAGTCCCCGAACTCTAAATTTAAGACTTATTTACTGCAAAACCATAAAAGATCATACCCCCTTCCCGCTGCACGGAACACATCCAGGCGTTAATCAAACTCCTCCCAGCATATCCGATGTAACACCATTCACCCCTGCAGTTATTCACTTTTTAAGGTCTTCCAAAGCAATAGGTGAGGATGGCACAAAAACGGCATCCTTGAAGAAACCCCACTGTTAAAAAAAAAAAAAAAAAAAAAAAATATCACTCATGTGAGATCAGGGGATCTCGGGAGGCATGCACAAAAGGCTAAGTCTCTTGTTACCCTCCCTGTTCTCTCCCAAGGCACCATAGAGACCTACCTGCAACCAAAAATACTTGACAAAATCCTCTTGAATGGTGAGAGGCCATTCACCTAACATAAATGGTTTATGCACTACAGCCTTTGGATATCAGATCTGGACTTTGTGAACACCTTGTACAGTACATTAATTCACTTTTTATTTGAATTTCCAGTCACCAAAAGCTAATAAGAAAAAACTTCTCAAAAAAAACTTCAAAATTGCCTTGATCTGAAGAAGTCCTGATGAACTTCCAACTTTACTAGCATATAATATACACTTCGAGACAAAAATATGGAGATTTATGAAAATTTAAAAGATTCATCTCAGATAAGTGCTATTAAAATAAAATAGAATTGTACTATGCATTACACAGCGATGTACACTTAATATACACCATCTTATTAACTACTCATAAAATTTTTTGAGTAATAACTAATTTTGTTGAACAAAAAACAAGAAAAAAAACAACTGCATTGAAGTCAAAAGTTTGGAGATTTAATTATACTGAGACATAAGTTAGGAGATTTTGTTAAAAACGTTAACATTTGAAATTTCTAGTTGCAGAAATTTAGCTATAGACGTCATAATTATGTAAATTAATCTAAGACGGGTTGGTTGATTACAATTTAGGGATGTGCTGAGT
This sequence comes from Rhysida immarginata, assembly GCA_023313115.1. Lineage (NCBI taxonomy): Eukaryota > Metazoa > Arthropoda > Chilopoda > Scolopendromorpha > Scolopendridae > Rhysida > Rhysida immarginata. The sequence goes on from JAHWFO010103670.1 coordinate 299,600, forward strand.
TTATTTTCTTAAATTTTCATAAGCCTCCTACAAAACAGATCCCTCAGTCTATTCATGACTTAATTATTAAGAAATGGCAAGAAAAAGAAAAACAAATTAAAATAGTAAAAGATCTCAACTGAACTACAAAATCTGTAAGCAAGATTATTGTAAAATATAAGAAAATTGGAAGTTGCACTGTGAAGCAAAGGTGCGGCAGAAAACGCATCACAAGTAAAGCCGAAGATAGACATTAAGAAATATTGTCAAAGAATATCACGCTTTCAAAAGGCAAGAGAAATTACTGCCAAATGGAATCCAATCAGCAAGAAAGAAGTTTCGGCAAAGACAACAACCCGGCATTTGAAAGAGAGAGGTTACTCTTTTCCTTCTGCAGCAAAAAAGCCTCTCCTAACTAAACGAATGAAGAAAAGGACTTGAGTGCGCATGTGAACACTCAACATGGACTATAGAACAATGGCAAAAAGTCATATTCAGTGATGAATCTAGATTTAGCTACTGAATGATGATAAACAAAAAGTTGTGCGCAAGAAACAAGAAAAGCTGGACTTTAGATGTGTACCATATAGAATCAAATTTCTACCAAGCTTCATAGCTTATGGAACAATAAATGCGTATGGGACCGGAAGTTTTGCTTTTTTCAAAGGAAACGTCAGCAGTTCCTATTACACGGAAATAATGGCTGATCATCTGATACCAGGTGCTGCTTTTTACTTTCCTGAAGGTAACTTTATAGTACACCTTGTCACAGACAAACGCGCGACACTGCACTGGTTGGAAGAATAAAATATTCACCTTCTAAAATGGCCAGGAAATAGTCCGGACCTTAATCCTATAGAAACAATTTAGGGTAAAATGAAGCGAAACGTTGCCATATGTAAAATTCTAACAAACAAGGATTTATTCAAAACTGTGTCCCGTGTCTTGTGTGAAATATCGAGAGATGATTGTCAGTGTCTCATAGAGTATATGAGACAATGTGTGCAAGCAGTTATTAATGCTAAAGGCGGCAGGACCAAATACTAAACAAAGAATCTCCAAACTTATGTCCCAGCATAGACAAATCTCCCAACTTTTGGCTTCAATACTGTTTGTTTTTCTGTATGTTTTGTTGAAAAAAATTGTTGAAGTACACAAAATGTTTTGTGTACAGAGAAGAAACTAAGTAACGTTCGAATAAATCATCGTATAATGCATGAACAAGTCCTTTTTTTTTTTTAAACAGTTTTTTCTGATGAACTTTTCATATTTTTCAAAAATCTCCATATTTTTGTCTGGGAGTGTATACCACAATGCTTTAATTATACAGTATATACGATGTACAGTTCATTATACAGTACATTAATTCACTTTTTCTTTAGTTTCTCATCGCCAAAAGCTAATACAAAAATAACTTCTCAAAAAGACAGTAACTTCAAAACTGCCTCTATCTGACAAAATCCTGATGAACTTGTGTCCATCCCTATTTATATTATTTAGTGTTGTATTAAAATTATCTCATGTTAAATTAAATCAGCAATTAAATAAAATAATGGAGATTAAAAAAAAAAGAAAAGAAAGGGAAAAAAATAAAAGCCCTTCAATAAAAAAAAAAGAAAAGAAAATAAAACCCTCACTGAACATCTTTTGATTTATTCTTTAATAAATAAAATAGTTTAATTGTAGATCTGCCTCATTAATGTTTATTGATTTTATTTAATAATACAAGACCATGAGACCAAAAGCCTTTACTAAATGAACACTTCAAAAAGCGTAGTTGCATTTTGTCCTAATGCATTTTTTCCGATTATGTTTCATACCCATTAAACGACATGAAATAAATAATAAAAGTGTACGTATTTAAAATTGTAAAAAATGAAGAGGTTTTTTTTCCAAACTTCATGCTATATTTATTCTTGCGTATTTTATTTCTCGCAAGAAGTCAAAAATGGGGACCGCATTATACAAAAGAATAAAATTTTATTGTTTTTTGGGGGTTCTGAAAGTGGAATCGCATTATAGTAGTATAAATGCAGTATGAAGTTTGGAAGCAGATACAATGTTGAGAATTTGTTATAGCTGTGCTTGCTGTATCACTGTTTGACTGTACATGGCATGTAGGCAATTACATAAAAAATTATGCTCCAAAAATTTTTTTTATTACCTTGGTATTGTTGGTAGAATATTGGGTATTATCCAATCCGTCAGATTGCCTAGACGAGAGCCATAAACAATTTTCTGCAAATATTGATGGAATAATAAATAAAATAAAAACTTAGATAAATGAATTAGATTTTAGATTATAGTATATTCTTGAATATAGGGAGCAACTCAATAAGTTTAGCACGTGTCTTATTTAACTTTCAGTGAGTTGGTGATACTGCTTTATACACAAGCGTGCCAACAGATGGCATCTTTCCACAAGCATTAGAGAATGCATTGGTGTCAACAGTGGTGCAGTAAAACAGATGAACCAAGGGTGAATGGCGTGCCGCAATCAGTTTTTTGAGGTCTGAGAGTGTAGAAATCCATTGAAACTTTTCAGCACAATCACAGAGGGCAGTGCTTTAATACGTAAAAACAGATCGCAGGAAGCTGTTCATCCTTGGTGCAAATGGAGAATGGCACAGACATTTCATTGTGTCACAGCACAAAACTAAACTGTGTGATGATGCCGAAACTTTCCACAAGCAGAAACAAAGATGTCATCTGTTGCCATATGCATGCAAAAAACAGTATTATCAACCCACAGAACATTAAAACACACATTCTTTATTGACTTGCCTTCTTATATTGCTACTCCTTCTATCAGAGATATAGCAACACATTTAAGGATACTCAAAATAATTCAAAATCAGTCAAAGATGCTCATGGAATAAGAAAGCATAATGACAGAGAAAACACAGGGCTACTATAAATGATTCATTCAATACACTGTATTTTTCATGTAATGTTGTAAATTTTGTAAATGTAAATTTTTCAAATTTCTACACATACAGATATAATTGAAACATGTAAAGAGACGTAACTCACCAAGGTTTCTTCAACTTGTACGAATCTTCTATGTCCAAACTCTCCCTTACTCTCTTCACTGTTTCAACCGATACACTTGGTCAACCAATGCTTTTCCCGTTTACACAGATAACTAGTGTCCTTAAATCACCGATACTATCACAAAATGCTGTATTGTTTATCATTATTATTGCTGTATTGGAAAAACCAAACTCGGATAAAGTCCAGAAGCCAAGTTCCAGGGGAAGACCAAGAGATGGCAAAAATTACGTGCTCGTGGGAGTACTAATGATTTTCACTGAAAGTCACCCAGATGGCTGGATTCTTAGGTTCGTGCAACATTATTGCCAATCGTTCATGATTTTCACCGAAAGTCACCCAAAGGGCTGGATTTACAATTTCATTGTACAAATGAAAAATGGGAAAATTAGAAGTGCAATGCCTCTTTAACGTTTTAATGATCAGAACGTTATTTTAATTTTAATGAGACACCAAAAGGTCCTAAATTTTAAAACTTTCCTTACTGTGTGACAAGTGTTTAGGATTGTGGCTTTCTGTAAGATTTTGTATAAGTGTGGGGTTTAAATTCAGTGTCAACAGGCTTTTGTGTACTGAATGTGGAATAACCCCAGTGGCAGAGAGAACAATAGGAACAATGTGTGATGTAGTAATTCCCCAAAAGAGTTTTATTTCATGTGCAAGATCTATACAGGGTGTTTCAAAATTATGTACAATAAATTTAACAGCGTATAGTACACAAAATTCTGAGCAAAAAAGTCTAGTCACGTTTTTCGATCTGAGGCTCCGTTAAAAAGTTATAGCGCTTTAAAGTTCGGTATCGGTAAGGAATATCGGTATTGGTATAGGCCAGGGTGATTCTAAAAGGTCGTGCCAAAATGAAAGGGCAGATAGAGGATGAAATTCTGAGCAAAAAAAGTCTGGTCGTGTTTTTCGATCTGAGGTTCGGTTAAAAAGTTGTAGCGCTTTAAAGTTTTATGACGTCACTTCCGTTTCACTTCCTTACCGACACCGAACTTTAAAGCGCTATAACTTTTTAACGGAGCCTCAGATCGAAAAACACGACCAGACTTTTTTGCTCAGAATTTCATCCTCTATCTGTCCTTTCATTTTGGCACGACCTTTTAGAATCACCCTGGCCGATACCAATACCGATATTCCTTACTGATACCGAACTTTAAAGCGCTATAACTTTTTAACGGAGCTTCAGATCGAAAAACGTGACTGGACTTTTTGGCTCAGAATTTTGTGTACTATAAGCTGTTAAATTTATTGTACATAATTTTGAAACACCCTGTATATTTAGTGATTTTGTCAGTTTACGTCTTTTGTAAATTGTGTGTATTGAGGATGGAGATATAAATTATTATTATTACAGTAAAATCCCATTACAACATACCTCTCTTTAGCATACATTTCAAATTTAAAATCCCCTGCAGAAATCCTATTCTTTTAATATAAAGAAGTTTCAGTTTAATGTACCTCAAATTAACAATGTAATTTGTCTTTCCCTAGGCACGTATCCCTCATTAAAACGAAGATAGGTCGAGATCCTTGCTCTAATCGGTCCAGAACTTGAACAGCCAGTGAGAAAGTACGAATGGGAAAGCATAAAAATGGCTTACTGGCAACCAATCAGTGTTTAGTACAGTAAAATATACTACAACTGCTGATTATTTCTGGGAAGGCAAGTTTTGCAAACAAAGCAAACTGCAATTACAGAGTTTTTTCATAAAATTTACTGTACTAGTCAGTATCATATATAAAACGGATATTATTTTAAATTGCTATAGTTCTATGTTTTCGATATACACCCTTGTGCAAATTAATTTTTTGCATCTTGCAGGAATCCTTTTGTTTTGTCGAAGCAAGCAAGCCTCACCACTAGGAGTTTTCTTCTAATGACCATGTTTTCTTTATGTTCAGGAGCAGCCGATCCGATTTCCTGCTTCAACTTGATGTGGCTGCCAGTTGCTAAACTCACACCAACCACTGAAGCAATCTCTCGTTATGTCTTAGCTGTGTGTTCGTACAGAATTAAGATTTTCGTATGTTTCTTAGGTGTCACATCCATCTCAAATGGCAGTCCAATCACATCAGGTCAGGTTTCTAAAATCTGAAGAATACTGCAGCTGCTAACATAATGATTGCACCAGCCAACATAAAAATGATCAAACTGACTTTTCATGTTTGTTTTGAGTACAGGATAATGAGTAATATAGAAAACATGCTTTGTTTCAATTAATTTGCACAAGGATCTGCTTACAGTATATGTATCGTAGCACATTGTATTAAGTAGCTTACAGTATTCTGAAACTGAATGATTCATTTATAGAACACCTGTATAATGACAAACACCAACAAATAATAAATGTTGTATCAAATTTAGAACACCATGTAAACTTATTTTATGCACACACTATATCAAAGAAATAACTTTAAAAAATGAAGCATTTTTAAGAGCTTTCTAAGAACCCTGTACTATTAATAAAAATAACATTTGAGTTACTACAGAATCTTATACGAGCTAGATGAAGAAAGAGAAAAAAATTCCAACACATCAAATAAAATTCTAAAAATACACGTTTAATTAACCCATGTGGCATGGCTATTCAAAAGGACCTGAGAAGAATACTGATGATTTAATTCCGGAAGAGTTTTAACTCTATGACAAAAGTTTAAATACAAGGGAATGCTGAAAGGTGATGCTTCCTAATTCTTTCATTTGAAATGAGTACACTTATTTGAGTAAAATAAAAAGTAGCACCACCTTTCTGTTCATAACTTGATAATTACGGTAGTTATCCGCATAATCACCCTGGCAATGAATACATTTCTCCTGATGGGTGACCAGTTCTTGATACAGTCACTGGAGAATGTTTCACTTTCACGGTGAAACCAAGCCTTACTTCTACTTGCACTGCACAGTGATGCCCTCTCAGGTGTTCCTTAAGTTTTGGGAACATGAAAATGGGATGGCACCAGGTCTGAACTGTATGGACGATGATCAACTGTGAAACCAATTAGCTGAAGCTGTCTGGGTACGTGGATAAGCATTGTTATGCTGTCTGGTGTGTGAACAAGTGGAGGGGCTGTTCCATATGTGGATGGACTTTTCAAATTCGTCCTTTAAGTTTCCTTACGGTTTCTTAGTACCTTATGCTATGTTTGCACTATGCCTTGACTACAGTTACTAAACCATGGTTAGCTAATCAAGCACTTTCCATTCACAGTGCATTCAAGGCAAATGACGGTTACCAAGCAAAATGGTGTTTTCTATGTTTTTTATTTTTGCAATTGCGTCAATAGATGGCAGTGAGAGTAGCAACTGGCTTCTGCAGGCATCAAATCTTGCCCTTAGCGAAATTACGATGGATGGAGCAAAATGTGCTCATAGACTTAGCGGTTACGTTTAGTCTTTCTCAAGTCTTAAAAATGTTCTCCCAAATGCATATAAGAACTTTGGTTTCCTCATCAGACTACTAGCTACTGCGCTTTCGCTTGTTTTATTTTCCTGTTTGTTGGTGCTATCCGGGATATGACGTCACTAACTCCGATTCCAGTGGGCCAATCAAAACTAAACTAAATAGTTTAGCTACATTTCGAATTTCAATCTTCTACGTCAAAATACGTTGAAAATATGAAGGGACAAACAAACAGACATTACGAAACCAATTAGTACTCCATTCATCTGCTATTAATAACAAGATTGAAAAAGTAAAAAAATAAAAAAAATAAAATAAAAAATAAAAAACAAAATGAAATCAAGGAACGTGATCGGCTATTATTCTTCTAGGGTGCATGCTTTGCAGTTTGCGTTGGTTCTTCTCAGTAGCTGTAATTACGGGTACCATGTCTGTGTGATTTGTATGTTTATAAGTTTGTCTCCTTCTCTACATTTGCCTAGTTGTATTTGCATATTTTCTATCATCTTTATTTTCTTAGCATTGGGACATACTTGAATAATGTCCATGATTCGTTTATGGTGCCAAAACTGGGTTTCTTCCTAAACACATACATGATCAGCAAAAATTTAACATAATAGGATACTATTACACACTTATGTTTCTACTATAATTCAGAGCTCTCTAGCGGCAGGTGTATGAAACGCATGTCAGTGAATCTGCAAAGTTAACTGAGCAGAATGTGTGATAACTGGTACTCCGAATTATATTATTAGTTACACAAAAAATTAGGAGGCATTATTTTTCAGCATGCCCTCGTACATACCTCTTTTTCAGGCTTGTGAATAAGTGTTTTTGCAGCAAAAATTAATCCTTCAAGTGACTCTTGATAGAAATGTACCAATGGTTTCATGTTTTCTTTAAAACCTGGAATAATCTTTAATAAAAACAATTATATAATACAACTGTAGGAACACACTGCAAGGATAACAATATTTGTATTCCATAACACATTAGAAGATTGGGCCTTCAGACATCCAATGCAATGGTGTGTGGGCAATAATTCATTTATAGAAACTATACTTCAATAACAATCACTGCCCCCCCCCCCACCCCCTTCAGAGTTCCTAATTACTGTATTTTTTCGAATGTAGGCCGCAGCTCTAAACCCGAAATACCGAAATACGTCAAAGGGCTTGCATAACGAGAAAGAAAATAATAGTCAAAACATAAAAAAAGGTTTGAAATCAAAAATTAATTTTCTAAATAAGCGACGGACAGTAGCACGTCGGCTCATAAAAGAAACAACAAAAGAAAAGCAAATAACAGTAAAACTCACCCGCGGTTGGAATGGAGAGTGACATAAGACAGAAAAATCACAAACGGCAGAACAATTCAAACATCAAAGACTAGGTTACCTACAAATACAC
>JAHWFO010103670.1:312442-350736 GCA_023313115.1 Rhysida immarginata
GTGTTAAAAGAGACCGTTACAATACATAAATGACCTGGTCCAAATTCAGAAAAAAATTAAATAACTGTCTAAAAAATCTACCTCTGATAGAAATTTTAAAAAAGTTTGTGAATAAAAGTTACTTCAAATTAGCATCTAAACACTTTGGTATAGATTCCAAATTTGCCTAAACCATCTTATTTCGCCTATACCATCTTATTTCCCAAAAAACTGGATTTTGAAAAGAGTAAAACTGGTACTTCCGGTTGGAATTTTGAAAAATTTTCTTAACAAAAGTTGTTTACAATTGAAATTGGAACACTTTTTACCCCATACAAAATTTTCATAAACGCAATGTTTAACGAGATGTTTCAAAATTTATATTTTGGCGCTGGAGGAAACTGATACTTCCGGTTCACCGATTCCACTGGAAAACTAATCAGACCTCCAGAGGAGGATTATAATCTTAGGTTTAAAGTTTGGTCTCGATGGCTTTAGCCGTTTGGACGCTATCATAGACACACACACACACACACACAGACATTTTTCAGAAATCACTTTTTCGTAATCTAGGGACCCTAAAATGTGAAGATCAGTAAAAATCTGGGGGTTGAAATTTTTCGTGATTACAATACTTCCTTATACTATGTATAAGAAAGTAAAAAGTTACAATTTTTTTTTAAAAAAAAAAGAGGCACCAAATAAGTGAAATGGGGGCCCCTCCATTCAAAAATAGTTAGCTGCGCGTTATGTCATCTTTGCTAAACCGAGGCCGACGAGATTATTAGGTCCTGTAAATCTCGTCAGCCTCGGTAAGCAAAGCTGATGTCATAAACAACGCTTTGTGGGATTTTTGACAAAATTCATAATGAATTTATATTACCAGAAGTGGCCTTTAAATTATGGTTTCTTTATTAAAAATAAAGTAAAAAAAATAATAAAATTGATATTTAGTATCAGGAAAGTATTCAAAACTATATGAAATCAACTTCCGATTTGTTGTCATTTGCTTAACATATATAGGAGTTTCAAATAAAGTGTAAAAGTGGAATAGCTGGAGAAATACACAACAGATCAAAAAACATATGTTTAATAGTTTTCAAAAAACTGGATACCAAATTTGACTCTCCACCCCCATCCCCTGAGGTTGGAGGAGCAGGTAACTTTGAAATCTTAAATAGGAACCCCCCCCCCATTTTTAATGGTAATTTCAGATTGTACACAACATTTGAGAAACGTTTTATTCCTGTTTTTTTTTCTTAATTGATCCAACCATTTAGGAGATAGAGGCACTGTATGTGTGGAACTTTTAAAATTTTAAACCCAATTTTATCGATGAAGACCAAGAGATAAAGGGTGGATCTTAAAGGTAAACTCCACACCCAAGACAACTTTGTTTAAAATGAAAGATGAAGGTCTCAATAACAATATAGCATGTATAAAAATTTTTAATTTGAAGTAAAAATTGATAAAATATATAAAAAAACTTTCATTTTTTCCCCTCCCCGAGAAGTGCGAAGGAGTTTCGAATTCATGATGTCACACATAGGACGCTGTCGGTTAGTTGTCAGTTGGGCATCGCAATGGACTATGAATATGAAACAAGACCGGTGGTGACAATTACGATTTTGATAACAGTGACAGCGATATACAAGGGCCGTTAGCAGAATTAAATGCTACTGCAAATTCTGCGATATACAGCCCTATGCATTAAACCGTGAAATGGGATCTTCTGCTTGCTGCATCGGCATGTGCCCTACACAGCACATAGGCTTACCTCATTCCTTCAGCGTTTAGCACATGCTGTTGCAGTTATTGTTCTTGAAGAACGCCAGGCCTGCTTAGGGTTGGAAGAGCATCTAGTTCCACCTTATACGTGATTTAGTTTCAGCAAATTTCTTGTTTGAATTGATACTGAATTTAAAACCGTGGATATGTAGACAAAGCAAGATGCACATGATGCTGTTTGGAGTTGGATACCAGTTCCCTCGCTGTCAAAAACTAATCCACTGTTTTTTAATCTATTCTGATTGTGGAAATCTATGAAACAAGAAATTTCTATCCGACTGTCTATTTACACATCCAAACAGAGAACAAATTGAAGGCATACCGATATAAAACAGGTTAGCAAAATCTTATGATATGTAGAATCGTTCTAAGCGAAACTGGAAAGCGACTAGAATCTCTGCGACGAAATTTCCAGAGGTTCTCATGGCAGGAATTGACACCTTGTTTTACAGTGTTCTCTGGAGAAGAGATGGAAGATCCCACGCCAATTTTCAATTTTCCGAGGCATTTTTCTTAATAAAATATTAGGAAAAATCGTAAAATTTTGAATGATATATACTCTATTAACCTGGATTAATGTTATGATGCAAAAAAAGAAATAAAGTAGATTTTTTCCGTGGAGTTTACCTTTAAAGCTATTCCTATTCTACTTTTTGATGGTCTTTAAGAATCTGAAGTGTCAGAATTTTTAAAATCCAAAATTATTTAGTACATAAGCAGAGCCTGTGCCTAGGAATTAAAATTTTTTAGATATTTGAAATTCTGACTTTGGATTCAGAATTTGCTAGATTCTGCTTTAGATTTAATTCTGCATAACGGAATGCTTTAAAAATTAAAAACTATATACCATATATATTTGTTTTATACTTACATTCAACTGACAAACTTGGGAGCAAATTGCTGTAAGAAACAAAATAAAAATTATTTTTAATTCCATTTAAAAATCAATTTGAGATGAATACGAAAAATCACTCACTTTCAAATAATAGTTTAGCCTTTACTGGGTCCCTTTCAAATTGCTCACATAAAATATTAATCAATGCCCTCATAAAAAGAGCTTGATTTATGTTGGCCGCTTGAAATGCTGCAGGCTTTAGAGCTATAGCGTTGCATGATGTACTTTGATTATCACATAATTTAACTTCTGCTACATCAGACTGAACATCTTGTGAATTTTCGCTATCAATGCTGATGCTAGAGCGTATTTTAGAAGGCAACCCTAAAAACAAATGAAAAGTTTAAATGCATATTTATAGGACCAATATTTGTTCTGCTTCATTTCATTGAGGGGGGGAGGGTGGAGTGTCAGTTCTAAGTCTATGTGTGCACAGGGAAATTCAATATTTGCCAATTTGGAGAAATTCAAAATGGTGAATGATCCTTAAAAGAAGGAGGCAGTTACAAAAGCTCATTTAGAATTAGTGTAATTAAGCTAATTTAATTGACAATGCTTATGGCATGTCCCATATACAGGACATCCCAAACACCCTCAACCCCTGAGTTTCGTTTATAAAAATCAAACTAATGTCATAATTTAATAAAATTTACGTGAGTCTACCATTTTAATTTCTAATCAGAACTTCCCAATCTGCAAACTGGGTGCTTGCTCTATCATTGGGCCTCTACAATGACTATTTTGTGGTCTTTAAGCCACTTGGAGTGGAGCCTTGCTGTGCTGTGTCCAAAGTGGCCTAGTTGATAGAGAAAATGAATTGGATACACGTGGTATATCTTTATTTTAATTCAAGATAAAGCACAGTATACTATTTCATAATACGAGGGGAAGTCAGTCAGTAAGTTACAAATGGATACAGAAATGAAACAAAGAGTACTGACTTGAAAACTACATTTATTTCTCTGCATAATCTCCAATCGTTTCACAAGCCCCTCAAAACCAGTAAGACAAAATTCTTTCGGCTGCTACCTGAAGCAGGCAGTAACTTCCTTTTGTACAGCTTGAATAAATGGAAGTCGCTTGGAGCAAAGAAAGGGCTATAAAATGGAGCATGCTCAAAAACTTCCCAGTTGAACTTTCGCAGCATCTCAGTTGTCTTGCTGGCAATATGAGAACGTACATTTATCATGCAATAATTACAGACCCCTGATGAGGAGTTCTGGTCGCTTCCGTCGAATGGCATTACAAAGTTCATGAGGATGTTACTGTAGGAGTCTGCATTTACTCTTTACTCTCACTGCTTGAATGTGGTATGCCCTGATGATCCCAGAAGACTGAGCATCACTTTCCCAGCAATGAAACTGTACAAAAATCACCACCTGGTTCAGAAAGCAGTCCAAAGAATTAATGCTGCCGGATTTGAAGGGCTTGTGAAATGATGGGACAAGTGGCTCATTGTACAGGGAGATTATGCGGAGAAATAAAAGTAGTTTTCACATCAGCACTCTTTTTCTATATCCACAGTGCACTTTTTTTTTTTAAAGATCCTAAAAGTTTTTTAAGATAATCCACATAACACATTTCCAAAAAATTAATAAATTGCTTGAAAACCCACTTCCAAGTTCCAAAAATCAATGGTTTCGATTTTGCCCTGCTCTTAGCTTCCATTCCCCAGCTCAAGCAGATCCTGCATCACAAATACGTCTCTCTAGAGCGCCTCATTTTCATGTCCCATAGGGAAGCATTGGAGGGCCAGAACATGTATCATAAATGTTCCTATTTGTGACGTCACAAAACAAAACCTTTTGATCCATCATGGCTGTCCCTTGTGTTTATAGAATTCGCATGTAAATCTGGTTTTTGCATAATTTTAATTTATTTTCAGAATTTTTAATATTTTTGTAGTTAACTCAGGCCGTATAATATTTAGGAATAAAATTGTTTTTGGGTGGGGATTGTCCTTTAAGCATTTTGTTACCTACCATCATCAAATTTTGTTATCGTGCTAAATTCCTGACGAAAATTTGATTGTGTTGAGACGGTTGGAATGGCTTTTTGAGAGTCATCTGCTAATTTTTTCAATGCTTCTTTTAGTTTTCCTTTCTGCATGTTCAAATCTTTAATTTACAAATAAATAAATAAATAAATAAATAAATAAATAAACAAATAAACAAATAAATAAATAAATAAATAAATAAATAAATAAATAAATAAATAAAAATAAAAAATAAATAAATACCGTAAGTATTCTACTATAATGCGATACCATTTTCAGAGGCCAAAAAACCAGTAAAAATTTTACCCTCTTGTATATGCGATCCTCATTTTTAGATTCGTCGCTAACTTAGGAGAAATAAAATATGCAAGAATGTACAGAAAAATATCTCTATTTTTTAGAATTTGTAAAATGAATAACCTGGATGTATACAATTAAAAAACTTCAAAATCTGATTCCTTATCGCCCGATTCTTCAAAAATTTCTTTAATAGCCGGGTACTGAATGAGCGAGCAGCCTCGGCCGTATGCCAGGCCAAATTTGCCTCACGAGGCAGCCTCGGTTTCAAGGAAACTGCGCAAACGTTTGCCTCGCGAGGCAAGCGTGAGCCATAAGTCGGCCGAGCATTTTATTACTCTCAGTTCAGACTGCACATACGGATAGCCGTTGCAGCTTCTGCGTTTATATTAGTTCATCTTGTAAAGAAAAAGAAGAAAAAATCTATGAATACAGATTGCAACATGGGAACAAATTATCTGAAGAAATGTGTTTTGATGATGAAGGAAAAAAAATTTACATGGATGTCTGAGACTGACTTTGAAACACTCTACCTCTTGTAAATGCCAAAATACTTAAGAATGACACAAATTTTATTACTCTCAGTTAATTTCCTGGCTTATACTTCGCCATGCGTCTTCCTTTAGCCCTCTATTTGTATATTCTACCCATTGTAAATCCAATGTCTATTAAAAGAGCCATATAATTCGATGAGCTTTAAAACCTTCTCTTTCTCCATAGTGCGAGCCTGCGAGGCAGGATAGAACCGTCTTGAGTGCGCGAGGCATTCGTTCTGAGGCACCTGTGAGCATCGACAAAACCAGACTCGTCCTGATTGGCCGAGCATTTGCGTCACACGGCTGCCTCGCGAGGCTGCTCGCTCAGTCAGTACCCGGCTAATACAGTATAGATGGTGGTTAATTATAAAAATTTATAATAAAAAAGTTTATAATTAAATAATTTATTTATTTATTTATTTATTTAAAAGGGTTGAACACTTACAATGAACCCTATCCGGAGGGGGGGCCAACGGGCCAACATGTGTGGTCTCTGGAGGGGGGCTTTAAATTACAGATAACATTATATTGCAGAATATAGCATGGGTTACAGAGATAAAAGGGAAAAAAGGAAAAAAAAGAGAAAAAAATATATTTTATAACTATTATTAAAGTTTTTTATGGAGGACAAGCTGGACCAAGAATGGTCCAGAGAGGTATAGAAAGAGGTTTCCAGCAAGATAATATAAGTAGAGAAAAGAATTATTAGAGGAAAATAAAGGGGCAAATAAAAGGCTATTATACATAGTAAAAAAGAGGTTTAAAAGATGTTAGTGGGTAATTTGTTAGTCAGAAGAAAGTATTTTAATAGTTTTTTAAATGCTGAGCTCGTAGGGGATGTGCGGATTCGATCAAGTAAACTGCCCCACTATTTAATTCCTATATAAGAGATGCAGTGGCATTGATAATTATTTTTGGTAAGGGGAAGATTTAATTAGGTTTGATGATCAGGTGGAATAAGTGTACAGAATGCTGGTAAGATATTTCAATAGGTGTGGAGAGAATTAGTTGATTATTCAGAATTTTGTAGACAAATATAAATCTGGTAGATGGTTAGAATGCCTAATAGTTCAAACTGATGGGAAATAGAGTTGGGTATTTTAATGTAAGCAGGGTTCTTAAGAACCATTTTTGTAGGCAATAAAGGCGTAGAAGATTAGAATTTGTGGTGGAACCCCAAAATTGTAGAGGGCTGAATGTATTCACGAGTTATATAGGAGAATCAGTATATGAGAGGGAAGACAGCGCAGATGAGAAATCATTCCCTGTCTTTTGTTAAGTTTTGTTAGCAAAGTATTGATATGCAAGTTCCAAGAAAGATCATGCGTTAAATGTATTCCTAAATATTTAAATGTGCTTGCAACTGAAAATAGGTGTGAGTTATAGAAAATGGGCAGGACAGTAGGAACATATAGTTTGTTACGTTGAAAGAATAGCATATATTTAGTTTTATTAAGGTTTAGGTTAAGCAGGTTAAATGAATTCCAGTGACTTAGGATTGATAAGGTTTGGTTAATATTAGTGGATAAATTATCAATGTTTGGATCAGCGAATAATAAAGTTGCATCGTCAGCATATAAGATTAAATTTGAAGAGGACAATGTTGAGGTTAAATCATTGATAAAAAGATTAAAAAGTAATGGTGAGAGGATAGAGCCCTGTGGAACTCCCATGTTACGAATTAGTAATGATGATGCGATATGTGGGCAAATAGGTAATGGGAACGATCAGCAAGAAAATCGAAGAGCCAATGAAGTGGAGGGGGGGGGGGGGGCGCACGAAAAATATAGGGGAGTGTTTGTAAAAGAGTAGTTGATGAGCTATCGAATCGAAGGCTTTGTTATAATCTAAGAATAGAGCAACTACAAAGTGATTTTTGGACCTATGAAGAGATATGAATTCGATTAGTTCATAAGCTGTATCTATACTACAATTAGGAGAAAATCCATGCTGAGCTGCCGATAATAGTTTATTGTCATGAATATAATTGGACAAGCAAAAAAAGAATAGTTTTTCAAAAATTTTAGAGAATACCAGTAAGATTGAGATTGGGCGATAGTTATGGTAATTTAATTTTTAAGAAGACAAAACGATACAGTTATGGCAAATTATGTTTACTTTTATTGTATGTTCATTTTTTGAAATTATTTAAGTACACATTATGTATTCATGCATTAAGTACTGTAATAAAAATTCATTTGAACTTTAGAAAACGTTTTTGGACAATTTCAGGAGATAGAACAAAGTGGCTGTTAAAAATTTTACTGATCGAAAATTTATTTCACTTTTCACCTTTATTGTTACAAATTTATTTAATGTCATGCCTATATTGTTCAATTATTATCAATAAACGGCAGCAAGAGAAATTGTAATAAATAAAACGTGATCACAATGATTTTTTCCCCAATGGCGTCGCCATATTGTTTTTGAGAATTCACTTTTGCATTAGCTTTTGGGGACGAAAAATTGAGGAAAAAAAGGGGAATTAATGTGCTATATATCCTGTAATAAGCCAGTATATTAAATATTATATGCTAGTTTTCGTTTGAAATTCGTCAGATCGAAGTTCGTTTGAAATCACCCCCCCTCCTCCAAGTTAACTTTTGGTGATGGAAAAGTGGATGGGAAATTGAGAAAAAAAGCAAATAAATGCAATGTATATTATTTAAATTGTATGATATCAAACATATGTACCAGTATATTAAATATTTTATGCTAGTTTTCGCTTGAAATTCATCACATTTAAGTTAGTTTTAAATTTCAAATTTGAAATTTGTCAGACCCTCCCCCCTCCCCAGCTGTTGTAGCGTTAATTTTTCCCTCTTGTATAATGCGATCCCACAAATTTAGGTGGTTTTACAGGTCAAAATTTTTCGCATTATAGTAGAATATTTATGGTAAATAAAAATAAATAAATAAAAAATAAAGATTGAGAAATTGAATTAATAGCATAATACAAGTAGCTCTCTCTTGTGCCTAGGTCCATTCTTCTAAAATGAATGGGAGGGGGGAAAACTTCATTTGCAAAGTAAAGCAAATGTTAGAGAATTGTAAAAGAGGCAGCATCCTTTAATTCAGTAACACTAATGTCTTACAGACAGGGTTACCAGAATTAAAAGGAATTCATATATTTAATTATTTGTATATTGTTATCTATAGTTTATCATCCTGTGACGACCCCACTTTTATAAATCACTATTTTTATTGAAGAAGATCAATTAAACCTCATCTACAGTAAAATTCAATAAGATCATAATGAACATCATATCCACGACGGTACGAATATCCGTATTTTATTAACCCTATAATGACCTTTACAATCACCGAACCAGTATTCTTCTATCAACCTTATTCGACATTAGAAGGCTTATTATAAAATCTCTTTTAGAAGAATTATAAAATTTTCTAACGTTTAATAGAAAACCATGAATTATGATTCCTTCATTGGAATTCCACATCAACTTTTCGAACGATCATATTTAGTGACATGAAATAGTTGTCACGGAGGCTTTGTCAGGTCGAGTGGACTTATTCATATTCCTCTCCCTGAATTGTGAGCCCTGATTTGAATCTGTCATCATGTGATTGTGCAGGTTCCATGCATTGGAGATTATTCCAATTGACCCCGCCAAAAGTTAATCATCTTTCAAGGTCATGTGATTGGCTCCATTTGCATCTTCTCCTAAAGACTAGTTTTTTCCGTTTTTTTCGATTTCTCTTGTTGTTGAGGGAAGAGAGACTTGCATTCATGTTGTTGTGTTGCTGTTGAACAGAGGAGAGAGAGCGTGGGTGAATGCAGATTGAATTAACAACAACACATGAAGTAGTCAACCTTTTAGCCAGTGTGAATAAAAAATTATTGAAGAAATGATTTGAACCCGTATCCTGCAAAATAGAAATCTAATGTTTTATTTTTAGACCACCTGAACATGATAAAAATCTATGCTACAATTCGGGCATTTATAAAGTGTAGGCAATTAAAACAAGCTTTATGAATTTTTTTTCTCGGAAAATTTTGAGAAGTGCGTCAAACAGCTTTGCAAGGGTGCTTAATTTGGTGAAAGCTACTCGTAGAATATTTTTAATCAAAATCAGTGAGTCCAAGTACTTGGAATCTCCTTGTTAGCTTTGGTTTTACAATTGAAGGCCTTGCTGCAATAAGGAGTCAGCTCTAATTTTAGTGTTTTTGGGAAATTAAAAAAAAGTTCCAGGACATAAAGGAATAGAAGGAAACGAAGCAGCAGGCATACTTGCAAAGCAAAGTGTGGTAAACTACATTTAGGCCAAGAACCTTTCGATGATATTTCAAGGAAAACCACAGCAAGGGAATTAAAAGAATTAATGCTTAAAGAGACAATTAAAAGGTGGAGACAGACCACCAATCAAAAACATGCAAGCCTCATGCTTAATGAACCTTCTATGAAGTTAACATTCTGAATTCTACAACTTAGTAGAAATAGGATGCAAATTATATGATTTGTAACAGGCATTATCAATTTAGGCAACACCTCTGCAGATGGATTTCTATGAAGACAAAACTGTTTAAGAAGTGCAACTTGGAGGAAGAAAGAGTCCACCATATAAGTTTTGAATGTGTTGCATTAGCACATATACTACTTTGAGCTTTGGTTTTGACTTAACACTTGAGGCAATTCACCAAGAACCTGTTAACCCTTTTACTGCGTAATTAATTTTCATTTTCACTGATAAGATGAAATTATCCACTTTTCGCAGTACATGTATAACAAGAAGTTTTTCAAAGTCTGTGGGATGAATTCGATTTGTGCAAGTAAGGGTAATGAAAGTTGTGTGGGCATATCTGCTTTATACAGTAAACGGGTTGAGCTTAACTTGCTTCCTTAGAGAAGCCAGTCTTAACATAGGGAGAATGGATGTTTGTGGATAGGCACAGCATTTCCCAGGAGGAATAAGTGGTAAAGGGACCTTCCAGGACCCTGACCGACATTAAGAATAAGAATGGTTAACCTCTCTCAACAGTTAAATTTTCAATCTTTATCATATTACAAGCTTCTCATGCTTACTTCTCTCAAACTTATCTTCTAATCAGCTGGCAATACCAAAGTATATTTTCAGGATTGTTCATTGACAACAGAGGTATTAATAAGTATAAAGAGTTTATATATATTTTTTGAAATATATTTTACAAAACACAAACAATGTACAAGAGCAGTTCAATATATGAGGGCACTTTTTTTTTTCGAAAACTACAATAGATATCATTCGGGAGGTTTTGCTCTGTTGTAGGCACATTTCTAACAAGTGGTGCTGTCAGGGTCTGAGATTAAAACTGTGCAGACGTGCTGCACGATCATTAACAATGGCTACTCAACTAACAGTGTCCAGTTTGACAGAGCAACGCAGTGCTATTTGCTATTTGTGGGCTGGAGGTCAAAACGGCGCAAGAATACACAAGGAAATGGTGTAAGTGTATGATGCAGATTGCATGAATAAGAGGAAAATGCAACAATGGTGCGAACGGTTTCAAAACGGGTGCACTTCCGTTGAATACTAGCACCGTTCAGGTCGTAAGCTGTCGTCGAGCAGTGAGAGCAACATCAGACGGGTGGAAGGTTTTGTTTTGGCAGATCGGCGCGTTACAGTAAGTCTAATTGCTGCAGAGTTGCCTAGGGATCAGAAAGAATTGGACCCTGCACTAACTCACTCCAAGACATATGTCAATGCGAATGGCGTATAGCCTGGAAAACTTGCAGTGCTATCTGGAAGACGATGAACTCACAGAAAAGTTCATGATGGGAGATGAAACATGGGTGCACCACCAGCAAAGAAAGCAACAGACAATGGAATGGAAACATGCATTGTCCCCTCCTTCCAAAAAATTCAAAGCAAGTTTGAAACCTGGTAAAGTTATGGCGATGGTGTTTTGGGTTCACCCCCAGGTTCTTCTCACAGACTTCAAAACCGAAAAAGGCAGAATCAATACAACGGCGTACTCTAACACCATGGATTGCCTTCGAGAAGCCATTCACAAAAAAAAGGCCTGATAGCTCTGAGATGTCATTATTCTCCACGAGAATGTCCGTCCACATGTGGCTAATGCAGTCCGGGCGAAGCTTCGCAAGTGGGGTTGGGCATGGATGAAAAAAACCAGGATGGAAAACTCCCTATCTTTACGCGGTCAACTTCGAACTTTTGGCGCCATCTGGTGTCTTGCACGTTTTCTCGCAGTCGCTCCCATAGAGATTGTGTAGGAATTAAGTTTTTAAGAAGAATTTTTTTAGTATTTGATTAACAAGAACTTTTTAATCCATTTTAGCTTGGAAGTAAGTTTAAATATGTCAAATAAGGAAACAATTTTCATAATAAAATCAAAATTATTTTTATCACAGAATTTATAAAAAATAAAAGTTGTCATCCATGTACACGGTAATCATCTCAAGAACAAGCATTACCGTATAGAAACTAATTTTAAAATGCTAACATGTTTAATTTGAAATATTTTGGAAACATAAAACATTTTAAGACATTTTGAGACATTTTAATTGTCTTATGTGGACAATTTACTTTTTTTAAAATTTGGAGGTCAGTGTTTTCAAAAATGCTAGGATGTAGATGCTTAAGATGAATCAAGTGTTTATTGCAGTGTTTGCAAAGTACGTCTGATTACTTCATTAACATAATAAAATGAGTCGATTGATAACTGGGATTTGATTGAAAGATTAAAAAAAATCAAGGCATGCAAATTTGTTTGATATTATCACAAATTTATTGATCACTATATACAGCATTCACCAAATGATGCCTTAGCCTTATGTTTACCTTTTTTCACTATTCATAAATTGTGAACTTTCAAAATGCTTGGCACATATTACGTAGCCATTACTGTTTAATTCCCCTTCACGACCTCGTAAATCCTCTCTTCGAGAGTTTTGGATCCATTTAGAACATCTAATTTAATTATAAAGTAGGCATTGCAATACGATCAACGTTTATGAGTTGTCAAATGAGCAGAATTATTTTTTTTTTCGACTTTAAAACAAAACGAAAAACTTATGCCTGCCTAATAACTACAGTATTCACCTTTGTACATCTTTAGGGAATCGAAAAAACGATATGTTTGGATTATTTTTCCGGGAATTTGAGCAATTAAATGCCGAGCAGTATTGCGTACCAGACGACGGCATTATTTACATCTAGTTTCAACGTGCACGCCGTCCGAGGGCGCCACTGAAATTTTCCTGACATGCGACGCATAGGAGTTTTCCATCCTGGTTTTTTTCATCCATGGGTTGGGGCATTCTTAACCATCCAGCATACAGCCTAGACTTGGCACCAGGTGATTACCACTTATTCGGGCCACTCGAAAAATTCTTGGCAGGTGAGCGTTTCACGAGCGATGAGGATGTTGAAATTGCTCTTCGCCACTGGTTGCATATTCAACTGGAAGAATTCTACAACACTGATATGCAGGAATTATTGGAACGTTGAGATAAGTGTCTGAATTCCACGGGTGATTACTTTTAATCAGATAATGTACTTTCTATTTCATATTATTTTAGTTGTAAAATAAAATGCCATAACACTGTTATATGGCCAGTGCCCTTATTTATTGAGCCGCTTATATACCAAAAAGATATGTTACCTTAATAACAATTTAACAAGACTAAATTTAAAAACCATCAAAATTAGATGGTTCACTATCAGTTCAGAAGTTCAAAAAACGATGCAATGTCCTTTGTCAGGTAAAAATCTGCCACATTATTTTCTTCTTGAGAATGGTCTTCATCAGCTGGCGTTTCAGATAAATACCCGATTTCTTGAATCCTGTAATGACTGTATCAACCAATTGCTTTCCAGACATCATCCAACAATTCTAACTCTACACCGAAGGAAACTTTTCGGATGAAGACCAATTTTTTTGGAAGTATGCATTACTTCTGACATCTAACTTTCCCATCTTTTACGGATTATTAACAGCTATATCGAGTGGGTGTAATTTTTTTGCTAAGCCTCCTAGAATTACAGGTAACATGGCTGATGCATTTGTAAATGCTGTCCAAGTATTCTCCTCTGAAAATTTTTTCAGATGTGGTCAAAATTAAAAACAGTATGCTGTATTGTGCAAATTTTCATGTATCAGCCGGATGATCATCAAAATCAGCCAGGTGGATTGAGATTGTTCCAGAGGGGATTGTGAGAATTTGACTTATTTTTCTTCTGGTGAACAGACGTGATGAGTTTTTGCCATTTTGGTATGAATAAGAATCAAGAAGGAGGATCGTTTCATTTCCCACTTGTGAATCAATTTTTGATAATTTTTTGGTCACTTTTCCTGAACCAAAGTTTACAAAAATATTCTCTCGGGCCTTTGGAGCACTTCTCGTCTATTTCTGGTTGATTTGTTTAGCTATGCGTCGTCATGAGTGCTGAATGAATAATTATCTTGACACCCTCCAGATCCTGAAACACTGAAATTTAATGATTGTTTTGCCAATAAACATAGCCTAACCTACCCTAATTAACATTACATCTACTATCACTGACAGATCCACTTTCGCAAAGCTGGCAGTGCACATGGTCAAACATTTGTTGATTCAGCAGTTGTCTCGTCGGGAATCGTTCCCTGTACAGTCTCTAAGTAGCTAGTCTGTTTCCATATGCTGCCCCATACATCATATGTGTTGCAAGCTCTGTATTTGTAAATCCCTGCAGGGAAACGACACCTTTACTCCCGGACGGCGAATATCGCACTTAAACGCGTCATTTCCGGACACGCATTCTATGATGGAAAATGCTTATTTTGGTCTCCTCTACCACCCTTTAAAATTTTGCCAGATATTTTCCAAGCACCCTGTATAATCCAATCTCAATATTATCTAGATCAATACAGTTTTATTGAGGATATCAACATGGAAAATTAGGAATTCAATTTGAAAATTCGTCTTCATTTAACAATTTCATGGAATTAAAAACCAGATTGAAATAATCTACACCATCACAAACTTGAAATTTTGGTAACGTATAAAAATAATATGGTTAACCATTTCTTTTATATCTTGATTCTTTTATGTGGTTTCAATTTCTAACATTGTACACATTTCCTAAATTAAATATTCCTGTTGTATAGTCGTGTATTAAAGTTTACAAGTAGTGCTGGTTAATGAAGTTAATTTTTGAGCAGCATTTGTTGAGTCTTGCTAGAATTTTCCCCACTTTTCCTTAGGCAATCTTAATTAAAGATACAGTGGAACCTCAGTTCACGAATGTCCTGGTTTACGAACAACAGTTTTTGTTTCAATTTATGCACCAAATTTCGGTTCACGAACTGGCGCATCACTAACTTGCCCCTTGTACGCATGCGCAGATAGTGTCACTTTGTATTTGTGTGAATATCGTTCGCAATTTAGGTTTTACATCTTTGATGTTATTCTCGACACCTCTATCAACTGGGTTCATATTCTTTATTTCTTATTGTGTGTTCATCAAACTTTCTGATGGTTTGGGTAGGAGAAATTCCCGATCTGTGAACCGGCTGTCTGCCTTCCTTTGGGCATTCTATCTTAAAGACACTTAGTGACAGTATGGCTGTACAAATGTCTTTAATGTCATTCTTAAATTACTGTACTGCACCCATATTAAAATTAACGGAGCGGATTAATTGTACTAGCACCGATTTGAATGGAGAATGTTGCCTCGCTTCACGAACAACTCTGTTTGCGAACAGACTCCTGGAACGGATTAAATTCGTGAACAGAGGTTCCACTGTATGTTTAAAATGTAAGAAAAATTAATCTGAGAAACTGTGGTGGCTGTACTGTCAAAAAATACATCCGTCATGTCAAATAAATTTATTGTGAGAGAGCGCTATTAGAGAAGTTCAGCAAAGCAAACTTGTGGCATGGCAATGATGTAGAGCACAGGAATGACGAAAATCTCGGTACAGGCTTCACGTGCGCTCCACGCTGCCTCACGTTGACGTGAGGTAAAAAAACGTCTGAAGTACTGACGTCATTGCTGCACGTCTCCACGTTAAATCAAGGCGAATTCAACGCTTAGTCAGGTACGTTCACGTTTGCCATTCCCTATGTTTTTATTTACTAAACGAACAAATAATATGCTATGTTATTTTGCACACGTGTTCTTTAAACTTGCATCTATGATATAATTGAATAACTGTATCAAAAGTGTATAGTTGAATGAAAATAATTGTCAACAATGGCAGAAAGTTTTATTCGGATGCAGATATTTGTGTTCTGCGCATGTGTAATAAGAACATATGCCGCCATACGTATGCGATGCCATTTGGACTTGTACGGGAAAGTAACGCTTTGCTAAAGCAGATTTTCAAGGCCAAAGCCTGTGTGGACATGAATTTGGATGATGCCACTCATTTTCGCGTTCACGTTCATGCTTTGCTGAACCTCTCTATTAATGTCTGGGTACTTTAAAGGTAAAGTTATTTAAAAATTAACATTAACAGAATTGCTAGCTAGTTTTCTATACCAATTTAACTCGTCACGATTTTAGCTTTAGTTTGTTGTAATTTTTAATATGTAGACGGAAAGAAACTTACTGTATTTATCCTAATGTTATTATATTTCATAAAGCCTTGCAAACGGAAAGATCAAAATCCATTACTTAATTTCACATCATTACTGTCATAATCGACAAAATCGACAATCAAATGACTGAAACTGCAAAAGTGATAAAACAATATTTGAGTTGCTTTCAAAAGGGAAAATAAATTCGACATTTTCAAACCAAAAGCGAAACACAACCCATTTAAACCCAATGTAATTAACATTTTTCATTAAAGTTAATGAGACTGACCCAGTGCTTTTGCTTACTTTAATACATTCAGGAGATAATAAGGCTGCACGAACCCATTCAAAGCGAAAACATGATTAATTTCGCGCAAATCCTTAAACAAGTTTTAAATTTCGTGCAAATTTCAGCAAACCAGCCCTCGCGATCTCTACGAGTGACTGCTGCAGCTGTTTCCACCTCGGTCCATCGATTCAGTTGCTGCTATTTTTAACATACGAATTAATCCGTAGTTTACAACTTTTCGCGCACTATTTTTTTGAATGACCTTAAAAATTATAAAACAGGGGAGGAGGAATATAACTTTCATAAAAGTTTAATTAGTAAAGCTTAAATGTATTTTGATAATTTAAGGCGTGCCCCAAGGTGGTTTTATTATGGCGGAAACCACAGAAAAAGTAAGCCATCACCATGGAAGGTTATCTTCCTCCATGAACGCCATTTATTGTTATTAAGATGTCTTTAAAACGAGAAGAAATAAAATTGAATTTATTTTATTGTTAAATTTCAAATTTTTTATCAGATAGATAATACTTTAGAAAATTTTAAATATGTTATTTGGAATTTGGGGTATATAGGAGATTTAATTTAATTTTTTCAATTATTTATTTTTTAATTTCTTTATTCACGTTTTCGTTTTATGAGCTTTATGCTCGTAACCTAGGTAACAAAAATGGCGGCTCCAGGCAAAGCGTCTGAGATGGAAAAATCAAAGAAATATGATCGCCAGCTTCGGTAAGATCGTAGTGCTTTACGCACAAAATTCACTAAATTAAAAATAAGCTTTATTTGTAACGCTTTATTAGAGTTAAAAAAATTTAAATGTAAGTAAAAATGAACATTATGGAAAATCCATTTCGTTTGTCTTATATTGTACCTTAGAGCAAAGAGTAAATGGGAGTATAAAGTCGTGAGCACTTTACTATTAGTTTACAGTTGGAGCACTTTAATAAGAAGTATTATAATCCTCTTAGGTGTTTTAAGTATTTACATTCACAAAGGAACTTGTCATCTTATTAAGTAGTCATCTTTAAATAAGAATTAATAAAGGTAATTCTAATGTATCAAAGTCCACATTTTTATTCGTTCTAATGATTTAGTCGTCTCAAGTAAACAAATGTCTAAAATTTAGATTGAAGTAAAAACAGGCAAATGCCATTCATAAAAGGAAAAGAAAATCTTTAATAACATAGTAAATACAAGAACAGATGAAGGTAGGTAGGTTTCCTCCCGTTCATCTGTTCTTGGTAAATACTTATTGTATTATGAAAGGGGGGGGGGGTGTGTAAAGAGTGAAGATCACCGCAGTCTTATCAGGTGCATATAATCAGGAATAGATAAAGGTACACATCTTCATCTCTTCTGATATAAGTTTAATTTTTTTTTTTCATTTTGATCTCTTGAATTTAATGAAAGGTTTTAAGGTATTCAGTTTTTTTTCAGTTCAAAAACACTTGCGGAGAAGGGGCAATGACAAAATATAATAATATATAAATAATATAAATAAGAGCCAGCTCAGTGGCCGAGAAGGTTAAGGCACAAGTCTTTCCACTCTCGAAACCAGCGAGTCGCGAGGGCATGGATGTTTGTGTCTGTCCCCTTTCATTTTCATCCTTTCATCATCATTTCATCTGGTTCTTGGGACCCTTGTGCAGTATTAACCCCAATGTGTATTTGATACTAGCAGAGGACCTGGTGTTGCCCGGGATAAGCTTACTTGTAGGTAAGCAGAACAATCTCAAGAAGTTAAATTATAACTCCAAATTGGTTAAATAATAACCCAATCAATACAACACAAAGCAAAGGGGCTATCCATTCTAAGAAAAATCTGAAAGACTAATTCTAGGTGATATACCGGGACTATTACTTACTTGTTGACTTGCCTCAGATTAAAATGATATCCATCTTCACCACCAGGGAACATCACTGGATACTTCAGACCCAATTTTTTTCTTGCCCTGGACGTAGAAGCTCTTATACCCTCTTGCTCTATTCGAAACTCCCGTTGTCCAGATGTTTCCAATACCCGTTCTTTCTCTTTCCTTTCCAGACTCATCAATTTTTGCCAGTTGTCTGGACGTTTGATAGGCAACTCCAGGGAGATACATGTGACTCCTTTGCCTCCTCAATAGACGTAGCCTTATTTATGTCCTGTCACTGCATCGTCATTTTATGCTCATTATTAATAATGCTTGGAAACGAACTTTCAATAATTGTATTATTAGCATCTCAGTTTCCAAAATATTCACATTCACACAGAATATAGTCAAAATGTATTTTTATGAAATGTTTGGATCTGCTGTGCTACCAAATAAGCTAGGTGATAACCCCGGCGTGGCTCTGACTCTTTGTTTTTTTGATTAATTTTGAAATATCTTAAAAACAAACACATGAAAATGCTTAGAATTGAGACAATATAAATTCTTAATGAAAAATCGATAAAAAAATTTTTAGAGGCTCACAATGGATGGACCTCTCCAAGTATGTCACTGCTAGTCTAAATAATTTCTTAGTCACGTAATCTTACTTTAGATGTACACTTGATGTTGTTGCAATTCCCACTCTTCTCTCGATGTCTTAAAGCAAAACTTTGTGTAGTCTAGCGGTCGCCGATTCTTCTATTTACTTGCTTACCATTTGCTCAATACAGCACGGAGCTAAAGGAGTGCTTCTTCTGTTGTCTTTCCACTCTTTCTCATTTGTCTGCTAACTATCCATTATCTCCAGTTACTGATCATTTTTAAAGATTTTCAAGAAATTGTTAAGTTCTAAGAACTCTCTTTTCTAAGAAAAGCCTGAATAACAGGAATTTTATGGATTGTTACAAATTGAAACTAACTTACCTGTATTGCACAAACTTTGCCTTGCATTGTTGGTCATGAGATATATATTGTTGATCCTTGCATAGTGTTGGTGCATTGGGTGTTGACACCATTGTTGATACCTATTGTTGCTCAAACTTTGCCTTGCATTGTTGGTCATTAGATGTATATTGTTGTTCTGTGCAGAATGTTTGTGAATTGCATGTTGATACCATTGTTGATACCTATTGTTGCACAAACTTTGCCTTGCATTGTTGGTATTGAGATATTTCTCATTAATATGCCTTGCCATAACCATGAATATCGATTTTTTATCGATATTTATTATTTTTTCGAAATCTGAGGTAGACAGTGACCTTCCTCATGCTTTGAAGGTCAAGTATGCAAAATGTCATCAAGATTGGAATAAAACTGTAGATTTGTATAAGAAACAAACAAACAAACAAACCCACAAACCCACCCACAAGGCATATCACATCCACCCTCAAAAATGAGGAAGGTACCTCAACAATATAAATAAAAAATTTTTTTAGAAATTAAATTGCTTTCCTTAATACTTTTCTTCAACCTTTCGTGGTTTAGGGCTTCCCACCTTGACCATCCCCTCTGCCGGAGATTTTCAATTACCTTATCCATCCAACTCAACCAAGCCTCTCAACTCTTCTCTTTCCTGGAAGCTTCAACTTCACTGTCCTCTTTGCTGCATAGTCCTCATCTCTTCATTCCACGTGACCGAACCATTTTCAGTCTACTTTCTTAAATATTTCTACTCACAAGACATTTCCTCTAATGACTTCATTCTTAATCCTGTCATTCCTAATTGCACCATACATCAATCAAAGCATTCCATTTTCTTTTCCTGCCTCTTCGTCAGTGCCATGACCCATACGTCATCTTGTAGATCTTCCCCTTCAATCTGCAGCTCACTTTTTGGTCACCTAAAACTCCACTCATTGTATTCTATGAAATAATTCAGCCTCCCTTTTTCCATTTGCATTCATTATTGATCCCAGATACTTAAAATTCCCCACCGATAAAGTTCTTTTTTTCATTCTTTGCCATCATATACGCTGTCTTTGTCCTACTAATTCTCATTCCCCTTTCCTCTAATGCTTTCCTCCACTCTTCCAGTTTTTGCTCCAGTTTGTGCTGATTCGTATCACATAGGACTATGTCATCATACTCCAAGGTGGAGATGACAATCTTGACCTCTCTCACCAAAACATCCAAAACCAGGTCAAACAAAAACGGGCTGAGTGCTGAACCTTGATGTAATCCCACTTTTACATTGAACTCCGCTGTCATGCCAATGCCACCCTTAATCTGTATCACTGCTCTCATACATATCCTTGACTAACCTCACATACTTCTTTGGTACTCCCTTCTTTCTTATACATCCCCATGCTTCTTGCCTTGCCACTCTATCATAAGCCGCTTCTAAATCAGTGAACACCATGCATAGCTCTTGTTGCATCTCTTTTAAGAGTTCCATCAACTGTCTTAATGCAAAAATCACTCCTCTGTCCCTCTGCCTGCATAAAACCAAACTGCTCATTTCCTGTTGTTGCTTCCTGTCTTAGTCTTCTCTCAAGAATTTTTTCCCATATCTTCATGGTCTGCGACATCAATTTAATCCCTCTGTAACTTCCACAAACCTGTATATCCCCTTTTCCCTTGAAGATTGGTATCAAAATACTTTTTCTCCATGCGTCTGGCATTTTCTCCTGTTTCCACAGTTTCCTCATCAAGTCCCACAAAATATCAATTTCAGCATCTCCTAAGCTCTTCCACACTTCTACAGGGATCACATCTGCACCCTGCTTTGACATTCTTCATCTTCCTGACTGCATTTCCCACCTCATTCTTGTTAACTTCCAATGTTCCACTTTCAGTTGGCTCCCCGTCTTCTCTAACAATTTCATTTTCTGCATTCAATAAACCTCTGAAAGTACCCTTCTCATCTACTCCTAATTCTATCTTCATTTAGGATTACCTTTCCATCTTCCTCTTTCATCTGTTTGATTGATGTGTAGAGTTTACTTTGCTTTCCATTTATAGGACTGTATAATCAGCTTAATACGAAATTGAAGAGACCAAGGTTTTCTTGCATAATTCATAATATCCGAAAATTGTAATATCCGTAGATTGTTATACTGCGTATAAATTTTATGATATATTAAATTTGACAAGATTATACAATAACAACCAAAGTATATTGTTAATTTCTTACAAAAATAATCAAGAATAGTTTATTGCTCTCGCCTGCTTATCCAATTTTTATGTACTAAATTACGGATTTTAAAATAATTTTGAAAAATCTCATTTGGAAGATCATTTTCGTACATAATGTAAGCTTCCTTAACCTTCTTTGATGATGGAAGAACAGGAACTTCCTGTTCATTGTTTTCATAGTCATTGTTGCCTTCATCCGATTCGTCAATTTCTTTTTCCTGACGAACCTCCACGGCAATATCATCAAAGGTTTTGGAATTCCAATAGAGTCGGAATTTTCAGAAGTTGCCCCGAATGTATGAGTGAGCATCTCTCCAGTCCCAGAATCCTTACCAACTGTTTCTAACTCACTTCCGCCAGTCAAGTCTGCCATATTGAAATTCTCAGATAGCGTATTTTTTGTGCAGGTGTGCCTCATTCCTAATAACAAAAAAAAAACAGTCGTCCCTCCATAAGTCTGCAATTTTTTCCTGAAAGCCAAGATGGCAGACACCGACTTCCATTTGAGGATTTTTGCCAACAAAAACTAAATCAATAACGACTATGACAATTAAAATATTCAAAATTAACCAATTTTATATTTCTTCCAATGCATGCAGCCTGTTTTTAGGAAATTCAAAATGGCAACCAATTATAAAGGCATAACTCTCCTAGAAGCACCTACATTTTCATTTAATTTAAAAAATATTTAATCTGGTTAATTTTTCTTTGCAGTTTTCTTCTTTGAAAGATGGTAATTCACTGAAGAATATGTATTTCAAACAGAACTCGACAATGAATTTTGCTCGTCAATTTCCTTATTACAAAAGAAAAGACAAAAAGCTTTTGAGCAGCTCTCAATACATCACTTATCGATGTTATTAAAGGGTGTCACAAAATTCACACAAGAAGTAATTTTGATAGAAAACACAGGTTTTTAATTAAAAATTGTTAATTTTTTATTGATTCATAAAGTATACAGTATAGGGTTATGTACGGAATAGCATATTGAGCAAATGGCCTCCATGGCTTTGCTGGCACATACGCACTCTTTTGTCGAAATTTTCCATGACCGTTTTGCATAAATGTGGCTGAATTTCATTGATACAGCGCTCAATTTCTTCCAAGGCGTGGATGGTCGTGGGCTTATTGGCATAGACCTTAGACTTCAAAAAACCCCAAAGAAATAAGTCTAACAGAGTTAAGTCACATGATCTAGGTGGCCAGTTCTGATCACCAAAACGGGAAATTACACGACCAGAAAATGACTCATGCAATTGTTTCTCAGGCTGCATGGCATGTGGCACCGTCTTGTTGAAACCACATGTCGTCCACATCCATATCTTGCAATTGATGCACATATGCAGGGTGGGCATAAAGTTCTGTTAATATTTTAAAAATTAACAAAAAAATAAACTACTAACCTTAGAGTGATGTTGTTTATGGCAAACGTTTGTTAAACTCAAAAAGTTTTCTGGGTGATTTACACTAATTCCACGTGTGCACCTTTCGTCACACATAAAACATCTAAGCGGTACTCGATTTCTCTCCATGTTCTCTCTAGCATGCCCGCATCAACCATTGAAATTGCAGTTGCAATGAGTACCTTCAGGTCCACAACGTTCTGGGCAGGTGTTCTGTATACAAAATCCTTGACAAAGCACCATAGGAAAAAATCCAGGGGCGTAATGTCCGGCGATCTCAGGGGGCCACAGTAATGATCCATCTCTCCTGATCCACCGCTTAGGAAACCGACTGTTTAGGAATGCTCGAACCTCCAACCCCCCAATGTGGAGGCGCACCATCTTGTTGGAACAAAACATGAGGCTGTCAGTCTTCAAGCTGAGATACAGCATAATTTTGAAGCACATCCAGATATGTACAAGGGGCGATTGATAAATAAGGTCTCCATGGCTGTAACTTTTTTATTTGTTAACCAATTTTCAAAATTCTTTTTGTATCTTATACTCACATTTGTCCTCTTATGTAATGCACTATTCACTTTTCGACATAGTCCCCATCCCTTTCCACGCATTGCGCCAATGCGTGACTAGTTGGGTGAACCCGTCGGAGAGGAATTCCAGAGTTGTTGTCGACAACAGGATTGAATGGCAGCTTTGGACCCTCTTCTGGAGTATGATAACGTCCGCCCGCACACGAGTCACCACACACCAGAGGTGTTGCAGCGCCTACAGTTCAAAGATGAAAAAATGCAGTTCAAAAATGAAAGACTTTGCACTTTGCGACTTTCACCACTTCCCAAAGAAGAAAGAGCCCCTTAAGGGACATGAGTTGGTTCTGACGGCGAGGTAAACGCTGCCATTCAATCCTGGTGTCGACAACAACTCCGGAATTCCTCTCCGACGGGTTCACCCAACTAGTCACGCGTTGGCGCAATGCGTGGAAAGGGATGGGGACTATGTCGAAAAGTGAATAGTGCATTACATAGAGGACAAATGTGAGTATAAGATACAAAAAGAATTTTGAAAAGAAAAAAGTTACAGCCATGGAGACCTTATTTATCAATTGCCCCTCGTATTTGCGTTCACAGAGGTCTCACTGAAGAAACGGGGTCCAATCACAGTATCATGTGAGAGTGCACACAAAACGTTAACCTTTGGACTATCCCGTATGTATTCCCGTACTGAATGAGGGTTCTCAGAACCCCATATTCTTAAATTGTGTCTGTTAATTTTGCCTGAAACATGGAACGTTGCTTTATCCAAGAAGGCTACTTTGTTTAGAAAATCATTATCTTTGTCAATATGGTCCAAGATGTCGATCGCATACGCCATGCGTTTTGGTTTGTCATCGGGCTTAATCTTGTGTTAAAGTTGCACTTTGTATGCATACAAATGCGAACACTTATGAAAAATCTTTCTCACGGTCAAACGAGGCATTTGTATCTGGCGAGATGCAGTCCTCAGTGATGTTCTCGGGCTGCATCATTTGTCGCACGTCCTCAACTCTTTCATCCGACACACTTGGCTGCCCTGATCTTTTCGCATCATGCAAACAACTGCTCTCCATAAACTTAGAATGCCATCGGTTTATACTCTGAAAGGGTGGTGGATCTTTACCAAATGTTGTCTGGAAGTTTCTCTGGATTTGAACAACTGATTCACTCTTGATATACCACGCTACTCATTGCCCTTTTTTTTAAAAATAGCCATTTTTAAAAAATGCTTGCTAGATGGTATTGTTTCACCATCTATCCACAACAAAACTTTTTGACTGTAAAAAACGTTTGCCAGAAACAAAATCACTCTAAGGTTAGTAGTTTATTTTTTGTGAATTTTTAAAATATTAACAGGACTTTATGCCCACCCTGTATACACACGATGACTAGAAAGCAACAGAGTGACAACGTTTTCTTCCTACAATCAGGTCACCCCGTTCTCCAGATTTAACACCGTCTTTGTATTCCCCAGTAACATACTAGATCTTTGCGACCATATCAGACTGCTACGGATCAGGTAGACTGTGATACGTTGACATGCATATGGTGTGATTATCGCCTAGCTGTCTGCCTGAGCGCCAAAGGTGAACACATAGAGCATCTGAGAGAAATATCTTAAGAAAAGTTGGAGAGTTTTTCTGTATATCAATATAATAAAATTTATTATTCAGTGGCTAGTTTATTTGTGATGAATTTTTGAAATATTTTATAGCATTTTCACTCTGTTTTTCACGTGATGTTCTGTGCTTTTCTTTTTGCTTTTTCATTACTATTACAATATTTTAAAGTTCTAATTATTCAAATTTTATTTTTAAATGAATAGGCTATGGGGCGACCACGGTCAAGCAGCTTTAGAATCTTCACAGGTCTGTCTTATCAATGCCACAGCAACTGGGACTGAGGTGTTGAAAGGAATAGTTTTGCCAGGTAACGTCATTTTGAATCTTCATTGTTAGACAAGTTTCAAATATTTCCCTATGTTTTTTAACAAAACAAAAAATAATTAGATATACACAATTAAGCACAGTAAAATTCCTTTAATCCGGCACAGTTGGTACAAGGAATTCATAAATTCCTCTGCCAAATTACTGAACATAAATTCTGCCCCCTCCCCCACACCATTCATAAATTCCTCTTCTCTCAAAATACTGTAAAAAATGCGTCCTTCTCATTTTGCTTAACAAAAAGGAGTACAGTGTAATCTGCGTAAATTATAATAGCTTAAGTCAAGATTCCGCTTAAGTCGAAATACATTTGAAATCCCCTCCCCTACATGAATTTGTAATATAAATTTCGTCAGGAAATCAAAGTGAGACGTGTCCACCCCCCCCCCCCCCAGTTTGAAAATGGCTACACAAATACCAAAATGGTATGCGCTGAGGAGGGGCACATCAAGGGTTCAGGACCAAATAATCGAGGACTACACGAACACAAAGTGCCATAGTTAACTTGACAACCATTTATTTCTCAAATTCGTTTCACACAGTACAGAGCAGAGTTGCGTTTACTTAAGACAGAGGGGTCCCTCAGTATTACATTAAAAAAAAGCGGCACTCAAAAAAATAAGTATTTCAGGTAAAACGCGCTGGCATGCGCGCAACACCTCTTTTAGTGAGTTCGAAGGGGGGGCGGCACAGTAACCCCTCTTGGCGGAAACGGGTGCTCAAACCCCAGTAACCACTGGTGAGATCCTGAGTCACTGTTATTGCCTTGCTGTACGCCAACTCAATTAATGCATACGCCAGTGCAACTATCAGCGCTCAGGTTTACTGTTCCCCACATTCCCAATATTCACTGCAACGTTTCGCCATCATTCATGCCTTGAGTGCAACTAGTTTTGCTTAAACTTAATTAACTAAGTCTACACTAGTGACAACATTTTCTTTTTACAATCACGTAGAATTCACTAGAGTTTCTCACACAGGCGGTGCATTCGTTATACGCCGCTTACGAAAGTTCAGCACGAGAGTGAATTAAAACTAAGTTCCGACAACCTCGGTGGGAGGATCCGAAGGTTCAGAAGTTTCCTTTTCACACGAAAGAGTCTCGTTGCTCGCTGATTTTCCGTGCCGTCATAAGAATAATTAAAAAGTCACTCACCATAAGAGAAGCTCAATACGCTAGAGTTACAAACCATATGCCTGTTTGGCACCCACGCTGTATTCCATCGAGACCGACATCGTAACGCCTGTTCGAGGCTCCATCCTGCCGATGATGCTGACCCGTCTCGCTGTTGATCCGCATGCCTCTTAACACTAAATTGTCTAGGTTCTCATGTTAAACGTAGAATACTTATTACAATTTGGCAGCTGGCATTTTGATTAAACTAGCAATCAAGAGCTTAATTTTAAAACGGTATTCCAACGAAAGGTCTGCGGCCCTAGCATTCGAATTCTAAATCGGGTTTTCTGGCTATCAGCACACATCCTTACGGCCTGAGAGCTGTCGCTGGAATGCCTTTCCAAAAAGGATATTTAATCAAACAAAAATTATTTAAATTTCAAGTGCACCTCTTCTCTGTTGGAAGCTGAAATGATCTTTCCACAAATTTGCTTGCAACAATTGCAGCCTCCAACAGAGAATCAAAACTACACTCGCTGATTTACACGCAACACAAAACAACGATGACAACAATCAGTACATTAGCAAGCCATTTAACATCACATTCAACACGTAAATATTTATTTCTAAATCACCAAGTATAATCTTAAATTCGCTATAATTATATTTATCAAGCACTCAAACAAAACATCACTGAATGCGAACCAACAAGCATGGTTTCAAACATCTACCCCCTCCCCCAAACAATGCAGGCGATCACGAGGGGTTTAAAATATAACAAGAGAGCATCGTTTATCATACGCGTGTCTTTCGCCAGACCCACGTGACACTCTAACTGACAAGTAATGTCACAAAAGCATATTTTTGATTAATTCCTGATAGTCGAAAACGTTTTAGCCAAGAAATGTTAGGGGGAAAACAAATATAATTTTAAAAAATAAATTAATGCAAGACGACCAATCAGAGATGCACTTGTTGATTCTTTGATTGATGGACATCATTAGATTGCCTGAACTGAGCTAATCAGATTATGGGATTCTTCGATCTTCCTAAGAAATTAGTATCCTGCCATCAATACTATCAAACGATCATCAAAAAGGATAATACTGGATCAGTTCGAGTCTAATGGAACCTTGAAAAAAAATATAGAGAGCAGTTCACAACGATGTGTGTTTTAAATGCAAGCAATAATGATCTTAAAATGATATTATTATATCAATACTGTTGATTTGAATGTATTTAAATATTTAAAGTAGGCAAAAATTTCATATTTCAGCAAATAAATTGTCCATGTAATAAATAAAGCTGACAAATGGTTGTCTCCAGTTTTTATTTAAATACTGTAGTTATACATGTAATCAGTAATAACATGAGCCGTAATTCAGCCTCATTTGGAAATGTTGCTTAAGTTTAATTCCTGATAAGTCGAACTTTTCTCCAGGTCCCCTGATAGTTCGACTTTAGCGGAACAATGAACAAAGATTTATTCATTATTCCCATAATTTTCTGAATATAGTATTGAAGAAAAATAAAATAAAAGCTTAAAAAAATCATTGCTAAATATTATAAAAATATAAATTTTATTTAATATTCCTATAATAAAGTCAATAAAAATAACATTTAAAAAAAAATTGGAGGGGGGTGCCTATTCCAAACATTAAGGTAATAAGTTTGATTAATTCTGCATTGTCTTAAAGGTAAACTGTTGTCGCATACAGCTTTGTTTAAAACGAAAGAGGGGGAAAATGTCAGTAATCATTTAGTATATATAAAAATTTTAAATTCTAATCAAAATTAACAAAATATGCGAAAACCTTTTGTTCTTGCCCTCCCTCCTACAATCAAGACAGAAGCCATTTCTCTGCTCTTCATGACGTTACAAAGTAAGAGATAGTGCGAAGGAATTTTGTAATCGCGACAAATATACGTGAAGTCACACATTTCAACAAGTATTATCGCAGGTTGTCAGGTAAGCTACAGGGCATCGCAGTTGAATAAGAATATGAAAACAAGATTAAACAGAGTATAAAAAAACCGACTTTGAAGGAACTTTCACTATCGCCTAGCTATATCAGTCCATATCTTGAAAACTACTGAACTGATTTTGATGAAACTTGGACTGTTCCCTAAGTTGAAAGACACTTAATCCAATAAAAAAAGAACTTTGCAATTCGATTTCTAGTTTCTGAGAAATACGTGGACGGACAGACAGACAGACAGTTAGCCCTGTTTAGAATCCCACATAGACTGGCATATATAAATATTGTGCAATTCTAACAATATTACATACATTCCTGTCGAATTGATAACCTCTAATTTTTTTAAAGGTGACAGCTATATACAAAGACTGTCAGCAGAATTAAGTATTACTACTACAACTTCTTCAATTTGAGTGACTGAAATGAGATGACCTTGGATTGGTTAACCCGCCCCCTGGTTGTATTGTCCCTGATTGGTCATTTGAGATTATAAAAGAGCAGCCTGTAACCCCTAGCATCAGTTCACACTGATCGAAATACGCACGTGTGATAATAAATTTATCCTACATTGTGGACGAGAGGTTTTTATTTGGCTTATCACTTGAGACATTGTATGAGAAATGAAATGAGCCATCTGACCTCATAAATTGTGTGAACCTGCAGATGGCTTATTTGTGTGAAATGGACATCCTGCTCAGAACAACAGATAAGCCTACCTCATCCCTTTTGGCACTTAGGACACACGTTACGCTCGTCATTCAAGAACTCCTGAACTAGGCTCGTGAAGTTTCTCCGGGATTTTCTATTTACACATCCAAACACACAGCAATTTAAAAGCATTCTGCACAGAAAACAAGTTAGCGAAATCTTGATACGTAGTACCGTTTAAAACTAAAATCGAATTGAGACTAGAATTTAAAGTTCTCTCTTGGTGCAGAATTTCCCAGCAGGTTCTTGCAGCAGGAATTGACTGTATTTTTCTAGAGCAGGGATAGGAGGACCAGACAGCAAATTTTCAATCTTCCAGGCATGTTTTTAAATAAAATATAAGGATAAATTGAAAAATGTTTATTACTTAAGTTGGAATTCATATTAATGCCTGAGGATAAACAATTTTGCTTTAAAAATTAATGGGTACTTAAATTTTACATGATTACCGAGTTGTAATAAAACTGACATCTGCTATCTTTGGTAGGTATTGGAGCCTTCACCATTGTAGATGGCAACAAGATTACAGGTGAAGATGTTGGAAATAAGTAAGAGAAATCCTCAGTGAATTTTATAATTATTTTATTATTATTTGTAAATAAATTTTACTAATTGACATTGAAAATTATATTTTTTATAGTTTCTTTTTGGATAAAGATAGTATAGGAAAGGTCTGTTATTAGTGAATGTGATTGTTTTTTACAACTTGCATAAAATTTTTAAAGTTTATAAATGCCATCTTTGTTATACTTTCTGTTTTAGTCAAGAGCTCAAGTTGCTACTCAGTTGCTTCTTGAATTAAATTCGGATGTAAGAGGAGACTTTGTCGATGAGGTAAGATAGCTGATATCAAAAGTAGAGCACTTGCTTTTCGCTACAGTATAACCCACTTAACTTGAACTCACATTAGCGGAAATGCCTCTTGAGTCATATTAAAATGGAAATCCCCTCTCATATGAACTTAATGTGTCCAAAATGTCTGGTAACATGGCATATATCTCAAAGCTGCCAGGTAGGCGAGATCTGATTTGTTTGGTTTATAGGTAATAGGAGTTGAGGAATTCATTGCCACACTTAAATTAACTTTGACCCCCAAATTTAAGGTCATCCATTTGTTAACTTGAAAACTATTAAAGATAGGGAAAATTTTCTGATTGCTACCCTGTAGAGCAACACCACATTAGTCTAAAAACTATTTTTAATCACACCCTTCCCCTTGAAAGATTTTGAGAAAATGGGCGAGAAAGAATCATTCAAGGTCAAGTTGGGCTAGCCAGGTTGGCTTCACTGCAATTCAAATGTGTTAGAAACCTCAGCCAACCTGGCCAGCCCAACCTGACCTTGAATGATTCTTTCTCGCCCATTTTTTTCAAAATCTTTCAAGGGGAAGGGTGTGATTAAAAATAGTTTTTTGACTAATGTGGTGTTGCTCTATAGGGTAGCAATCGGAAAATTTTCTCTATCTTTAATAGTTTTTGAGTTAGGAAATGGATGACCTTAAATTTGGGGGTCAAAGTCAAGTTTGAATGCGACAATGAATTCCCCACTCCCCTATTACCTATAAACCACATACATCAGATCTCGCCTACCTGGCAGCTTTGAGGTATACCAGACTCTTTGGACACCATGTTACCAGACTCTTTGGACACCCTGTATAATGATAAGTTGTTTAAATTGAAAACCTGGTAAGTCGAATTTTTTTTCCCTGGTCCTCCGTTAATTCAACTCAAGTGGGTTATACTGTGTATAGATCCTTAAAAAATTTCCTTCATAAAAACTTTATTTTGGGATCTTACGTTTTTTCCATCTTAACCCTTTTGCTGCATAAAGCGATTATATGAGGATGGATCGAAAAGAAACGCACAACGATTTGTTGTGGTAACATTTTTAATAATAAGCAAAAATGAAAAAATGCACAAGAATGCTGCAGGTTTTATCTATCTTTCAACATATACATCAAGTCTCTCGACACATTTCTCCATTGTGGCACCAGATTCAATACACCTCTTTCATTAAATCCGGTTTCTGGTTGGAGAGCCACCTGCTCACGACTGATTTAACCTATTCACCCAAACCAAAGCATTGGCCTCGTCGAAGAGGCAATAATCAGATTGTGTGAGGTCTGGACTGTAGAATGGATGTCTCGGGGCCTCCCAGCCAAATTCTTCAATTTTTCGTCTGAAAGATTTTCTTATTCTCTTCGAAGATGTTGCTACAGTTCAGACAATCAGCACCATATACCACCAACATTTCCCTGTGGGTTTCACCCGAATTTTTTCGTTTGAACCACAAAAAACGGATTATACATGGCTGTTCTTGAAAAGTTGATGATGTTAAACGAGTATATATGGTAATAATATTTGGGTACAATTATCATATTATTAGAATCTGTCACCAGACGAAATTCACTTGGACAATACAACTTTTCATTGCAAAAGTATAGGATATTGTTGCCACTTTTTAACGAAAACATTACATTTCTATAAAACGTGACGTGAATAGGAACGAAAATGTTTGTATACATTATTCCATCTATTGTTAATGCAATCTACTATTCAATTACCAGCTAGCCGCTTATGTTTTGTTTTTATGTAGATTTGAAAACAGTGCTTCGTGATCAGTCACACCTTCTTAAACAAACTGTTAAGAAAGTGGTTTTCGTAAAAGACACAAATTAAGTGGAAAATAAAAGAAATATTGGGTGCAAGAACATGGAAGTAAAGGGCATGTTGCAAATTTTTTTTGAGGACTTTCAAAAACATGACTAAAATGAAATGAGACAAAGGGGATAATAATAAGGTCCAAGAAAAAGCAAGGCATCATGCAAACTGCTCTTGCAGGCCTATTTTCATAAATATTTGTATCGTGGAAAATCAAGACACGTGGACTTCAGAAATGCTGGGCCTTGTGAAACTACACCATTTGCATTGTGCTCAGGCCGGCAGTGATTGTTTATTTCAAAGATTTACCGTAAATATTCTACTATAATGCAAAAAATTTTCACCTGAAAAAAAACCACCTAAATTTTGTGGGATGGCATTATACAAGAGGGAATAATTAGCGTTGCAACAGTTAGGGGAGGGTCTGATGA
This sequence comes from Rhysida immarginata, assembly GCA_023313115.1. Classification (NCBI taxonomy): domain Eukaryota; kingdom Metazoa; phylum Arthropoda; class Chilopoda; order Scolopendromorpha; family Scolopendridae; genus Rhysida; species Rhysida immarginata. The sequence continues at coordinate 344,568 of JAHWFO010103670.1, forward strand.
ACTTCAAACGAAAATAGTGTAAAACATTGAGTATATTGGTATATTATAGTGCATTATATAATATATACGGTACATTAATTCGCTTTTTATCTCGATTTCCCGTCCATTTTGACATCGCCAAAAGCTAATGGGGGGAGGAGCGATTTCAAACAAACTTCAATCTGATGAATTTCAAACGAAAACTAGCATATAATATTTAATATACTGGCATATTATAGTATATTATGTAGTATATAGGATATATAACACATTACTTCCCTTTTTTTCTCAATTTTTCATCCCCAAAAGCCGCCATTCTCAATTTTTTTCTCAATTTTTCATCCGCAAAAGTGAATTCTCAAAAACAAAATGGCGATGCCATTGGCGAAAAAATCACTGTGATCACGTTTTATTTATTATAATTTCTTTTGCTGCCGTTTATTGATAATAATTGAACAATAAAGGCATGACATTAAATAAATTTGTAACAATAAAGGTGAAAAGTGAAATAAATTTTCGATCAGTAAAATTTTTAACAGCCACTATGTTCTATCTCCTGATATTGTCCCAAAACGTTTTCTAAAGTTCAAATGAATATTTATTACAGTACTTAATGCATGAATACATAATGTGTACTTTAATAATTTCAAAAAATGAACATACAATAAAAGTACACGTAATCTACCATAACTGTATTGTTTTTGTCTTCTTAAAAATTAAATAACCTTTCATTATTTAATTATAAACTTTTTTATTATAAACTTTTATAATAAACCACCGTCTGTACTGTTTTAAGGAACTTTTTGAAGAATCAGGCAATAATGAATCAGATTTTGAAGTTTTTTAATTGTATACATCTAGGTTATTCATTTTTCAAATTGTAAAAAATAGAGATTTTTTTCTGTACATTCTTGCATATTTTATTTCTCCTAAGTTAGCGACGAATCTAAAAATGAGGATCGCATTATACAAGAGGGTAAAATTTTTACTGTTTTTTTGGACCTCTGAAAATGGGATCGCATTATACAAGAGATCGCATTATAGTAGAATACTTCCGGTAAAAAGAAAACATGATCGGGAAAGGGTGGTTGCTCCCATAGTGCAAAGATGTCAGTAGAAACATGCCACCCCAGCAGTTGCGCAAATTCCCAATCTCCAAATGTGTTGCTCTTGATTTTCTGGCCTCCGGCAACTTATGGGTTGCTGCAGCCATGCACGTAAACAACAACTATTCTAGTTATGTCTCGAGGTTGCTGGCAACCAATTGACAGTGCTTAAGAGGCCTAAGAGTCACTCGACCTAATTGATGATATGTCATCGAGAATTTTTTTCAGTTTCATATCTTCTCTTTGAATTAAATCTATGTTAATGATGAAAACTCTCGATTGTTAAGGATATTGAAAAAAAAAAATTGTGATTTTAATTTGTTTTTGTTTTGAGTCACTCAACAAATAGAATTTTTAGCAATCGACAGAGTTAAAATCATTTGCAAAGGTGATTTTGATCTCTTTGAGTTTGCTAACTCCTTTTTTATTGTTATTGTTGCTTTATCAGCAATTAAAAACACTCACTCTTTGAAGCCTTCTTAACTCAAGTGACAATCACTAAGACTGAGTTTGTCACATGAAGGCTAACCAAATAAAACTTTTCCTTTTTCAACATTTCCTCTATACAAATCTAATTGTATCAAATATCTTCTGGGTATTATTACAGTTATTGATATAGGATATTTATTGAGACGGAATAAAGTTTATATAAGAAGCAGAAAAACTTAATTATCGAGATTTCACTGCATTTTTAATATTTTTTCATCTCTGAGTTTTGAAATTTTGAAATGTCTAAAGAAAATGTTTTTACGTTTTTCAGACTCCTGAGCAACTTTTATCGAATAATCCTGTTTTTTTTAATCATTTTTCTGTAGTCATAGCTACAAAATTGAATGAAAGGTAAAATAGGTCTTTGCAATGCTACATATTCAAATATAGATTAATTTTTTCAATTGTGTAAAAAGTGCTCATAGAAATTATTCACTTTGTACTTTATAAATCATTAGAAGACTTCATTATCTGTATATAATATCTTTCTAGGACTCTCATAGATCTGGCAGAAAAGCTATGGGAAGCAAATGTTCCACTTGTGATTTGTCGAACTTACGGGTTTATTGGATACATACGTTTGCAGACAAAAGAGCATACTGGTTAAAAATGTTTCCATTTTTATTCTTTCACGTTTTTAAAATGGTAGTATTATTTTAAAATCTGTGAAATTTTTTTAAAACGAGATTTCGAACAATGTTACAAAGTAATTGAATGCAAGAAATAAATAAATATAAGGTTAAATCTACTTGTGATGAAGAAGAAAAGAACACAACATACACGTGTGCTGAAAAGAATTTAAATTTTAAAATATCCTTTTCAAGAATTCTACTTACCAAGAGAAAAGTTTAGTTCTATGTCTCCCATACACTTTGCAGGAGTTTTCAGTCTTTATACTTTACATGCAATTCTTTAATGCTGATTCTAAAGAGCTGAGATGAAAACTGTATGTCTTCTGAATTTGTATGTCTATGGATATAACATATATGAACATTTCCTGAAGTACATAGTTTTTAAATTATGCTGAAGACTCTGCCCAAGTTACAGATAAGGCATGAGACTTCATTTGGAAACTCTTTTGGCTTCAGTAATTTGTATAAAAAGAATGACCTTCAACAAGAACTCTGGAAAATCTGTTATCTACCGTAATTTCACGTGGATAGTCCGCCTCCCAGATAATTTGCAGGATTAAAAAAAAACACCTTTCCTGTAAAATTTTTTTCAGAAAGTCCGCTTCTCAGAAAATCCACGGAATATCTGAGAGTTCAAGCCCGTGTAAAAAGTGGCTCATTTCAAACCTTTCTCAAAGTAGTAATTTTAAATAGTAATTTAGCTAGTAATTTTATTATTTACATAGCCATCTTCATTACTTTTATATATTTAATGAAAATTTTATAAATTTATTATTTAAATATGTAAATAATTACAGTAATCTCATTTTAATGAACGAGCGCAACTCCTTATTTCTTCAGCAGCGGCCATGGTTCTATCAACGCACTCCCTGCTAGTTGCTAACCAATAGCGATAGAGAGGATTCTATGACATCATAACATCTTCAACTAATTGTGAATCGCCAAGTACAGTGAATTCCGGCCGAGTGAATCGCCGACATTAACTTTTTAACACGTTTTTTTCTTAATAATTTATGAATGAAAAGTTATGTCAGTGGTTATTTATTGTTCCGTGGGGTTAGAGTATTAATTTCAATGTTAGAAAAAGATTGAACAAAGACTCGTTAATTTAACGTCATCAATTCAAAGGCCATCTCGTTTTTATCTACAGCAGAGAACAAAATTTGCTTGCTTTCATTAGGGATAATGCTCCGATGTGTCGGCAATTTTACAATTTTACTTTAGCGTCTGTTTAGCGATTTTGCTTCATGGATATTATGCATGATTACGCTAAAGTAAACAGCTCCACGGGAATGCATCTCCCGTAACAAGTACGAGCTTCTGAATGAAAGTGCTCCTTTTTTTCTCTCTCAACGCTCTGATAGGGATCATTATGTGAAACGAATATTGTATCTTTTATAACAGTAACTGACAATCACTTTAATTTTCGATTATAATTATTATGAGGTTGAAAAAAAAAAACAATAACAGGAAAATGCTAGGCCGTAGCCACTGATAAGAACGAGGCCAGGGAAGACGGAGGACCCTGGCCGTAGCCACTGGATATGTAAAGGTTTTATGCCCTGACGAAGCCTTCAATCTTGAAGGCCTCAATAAGAAGGACCAGTCATTGGTGGCTACGGCTAAGTTTTTATTGCATAAGTTGTATTGATCGTTAATAATAAAATCACATTCAACAGTGATTGATCGTTAACAAATGTTCATACTGATTTCCAAGCAAAAAGATCGGGAATCACGTGACTGAAGTAGTTCAGAAAAAATGTGTACGAAAGCTCAATCGGTGATTTAACTGTTTATCTTTTTCGTACATCTGTTTATATCAGAAGTACAGAACAATCTCTACTCAGTGTTTATTTGCCTGCAATTGCAAATTTCCAATTTTTTATCGAAGTGTAAGCGAAGGGAAAATCTCTAAGCCACGTGATTGCCTCTTGTCTCCGAAGCTTTCCAACCCTAACATTTTCTGAAATAACTCATCCGAATTCAATTTATTTATAAAAATTTAGATAAAGTTATAATAAATTATTTAAACTAACTAATCAATTTCTTATTTAATGATGAAGAGTATAATTGCTTTAAACTAACTAAATAATCAGTATAAATAATCCGATTGCGGAATTGGGAAAAGGTGAAACGAAAAAACGTGAAAACTGCAATTTCGGCTGCTTGTAAGTCAATGTTACTCAAGCGAAGTGAAATCGAAATAAGTATTGTTATTTACTCATTTTTTTGTTCAAAATAAACATAGATATTTGACTTAAATCTTATTCTGAAGCATTTAATAGACTGTATAGGATGTAAAATCATAAATGGCAATTTATTAATAAACATTTGAAAATTGGAAAATGTCTTTTAAACATCCGCGAGTGTGAAATTTCGTACGTTCTCTCTACATAACGGCAACTCGTTATAAAAAATGGATTTGTCCCAACATTGCCATCATATAGATGGAGCACTGTACTTCATAAATTACTATCAGAAATAAATGGGCAAATTTCTGAAATATATTATTTTGTAAACTTCTCATTATTTCTGTTACTCGCAGCCGCTTCCATCTTGCGGACGTCACTTTATAGGTTTACCATTTATTACAATTTGGAAAAAATTGTTCTCGGATAATCCGCAGAGCCATTTTTCAGATGAAAAAAAAACAGATAGTCCGCGGACTATCCACGTGAAATTACGGTACTTGCAAGTGTTTGGTAACTATCGTCCAGCCAATTCTCTACTCTTTCATTTAGATCTGTGTGCTTCTTTTTATCTTCACCTTACATAAAGAGGTTATCTGCCCCTTTTAGCACAACTTATAACCGAACATGAAAGTTATTAGGATATAACAAACAACAACTACGGTATTTTCCAGATTGGGAGCTTTACAGTTTTTATAGTACCGGTAATTTCATTTTCATTGGATTTCCATGTGGTTGGTAAGCAAATCCTTCTCTCTCTGATTTTCTGAGTCAATTTTTAGCACACTTAGAGATTGAGCATTTAAAATTGAGTGAAGAATATTTTCATGTAGAGGAAACTGTGAAATGATAATTTGAAAAGCATTCAGACAAAAATCGGTATTTGCATTAGAGTTTCAAGTTTTTATGTGAAGTCTGCTGAAAGAAACTACAACCTAAGATCTTACTTCTTTTATTTATTTAAGACTTTGGTGTTTTTGTCTCATTATTGATTCAATTAAAGGATGGTATGAAAATAAAAACTTTATGTACATAAAACACTTTATTTTCATACCATCTTTTGATTAATTTTATCCACATGCTGTTTACTATGTTTTTACTATTTATCTTTATTTATTATTTACCTTTTCTTCACATCTCACTTATTTCACAGTATACCATAGCTCTTAATCATTGGTTTTTTAAAAAAAAATTAAGGGTTGTATCATGATTGTGGCTTAAGGTCAAGGTATGGACAGTCTCTTCCTCGAATATCCACATTGGCAGAATGAGCTGTCTTCATCGTTATCAATTGTACAATTTTGACGTGTGAGGAGAGATCTCTCCTCAGCATTTCAAGTAGCTTATCATTAACCTTGAGGAGTGCTTTCCCCTTTTGTCGGTGACAGAAACATGGAGGGCATTTCATCACTTTCTTGTAAAAATGTCATAATGTCATACCATTGTATTATACAGGGTGATCCAAAAGTCAGTTCAATATATCAATGTCAGATTTCCAGTGAGTATTATTTAATCAATGCGATATTGATTGAGCCTACAGTAAATGTTCAAAGTGGCCTCCATTCACCTGCTTGCAGAAATGAGCGCAACGGCACATATTCTTGGAAACGTGTTACAACATGTCCTCCTACGAGATTTGAGGTGTGTGAATTGTAGCTCTGCCCTGTTGATAATAACCAAGTCTGCATTCAGTATCCTCAAACTGCTCTATAAATTGTTCGAATGTGTTGGAATAATGTTCCACATTACATGTTATAAAATTCTTGCAACTGGT
>JAHWFO010103670.1:350836-422028 GCA_023313115.1 Rhysida immarginata
ATTTGGTTATAGTATTATTAGTATTTATCTTATTTATACATTATAGTTTTATTAATATAAAATATAGTATTATCTTATCTTATAAATATATGTTCAATTACATAGTTCTTGTATTCTTTTGTTTTTGCTTAATAGTTCTTTTATTTTCTCCTCCTTCAGTATTTGGTTGAATAATAAATTACTGTCTAATAATTTGGCATTATTTAAAATCTCTTGTGGATAAAATTTATTTAGCATAAAAATAATAAAATTTTCGATGATTATTATTTCTCTCTTATTATTAATTTTGTAAACTAGTTTGCATGTTTCTTCGTAATTCCCGGTTTTATGTTTGCTTAATAAAATGTGTTCTGCATACATGTATTTGGAGTTTTTTAGTGCATTTTCGATATAATATATATGTTCTTTGAATCTAGTTTCTAAATTTCGACAAGTTTTTCCAATATAAATTTTGTTACATTCTTTGCATTTAATTTCATATACCCCGCTTTTTTCTTTTTCTATAATTTCTCTTTTGTTTTCTAATAATGTTATTCATCTATTTTTGGATCTAAAGGCTACTTTTATTTCTTTCTTTTGAAATATTTTTTTAATTTTAAATATAACTTATATTTCCATGGAATGTTAAACAAATTATTTTCTTTTCTTTTTCTTTTGTATTTGTATTATTTTGTTGTTTTTCTCTGATTTCTGTAGCTATATTAATGGTTGTTTTATTTATTTGATCTTCCTTGTATCCATTCCCAATTTCTTTTATTATTAGTAATTCCTTTTCTCTATATTCTTCTTTTATGGGGTACGTCAAAGCTCTATTAATTAGATTCTTAAATGCTGAGTTTTTGTTTGGTTTGAATTTTTGTGTATACTGTTTATTGTTGTTGTGGGTTTTCTATAAATGTTATATTCTAATTTTATTTTATTGTTTTCTTCTTTTTTCTTTACCATTATATCTAAATAATTTAATTTGTTATCTTTTTCTTCTTCATATGTGAATTTGATATTGTCATCTAGATTATTTAAGTCTTTTTGTATTTCTTCTATGTTAATTGACTTATCTAATATATGTAGGCTGTCGTCTACATATCTAGTATACATTTGTATATTATATTTTTTTAAGATTTCTTTTAATTTATTTTCTTCTAGATCTTGTAGATATACTTCTGAAACTATTGCACTAATTGGATTTCCCATTCCTAGCCCATGTTGTTGTTCGTAAAAGTTTGTATTATATTCGAAGTAATTTTGAGTTTTTATTGTTTTTAAGCTTATTATATCTTCTATTAGTTCTTTTTCAATTTCTCTTTCTTTTAAGTTATTTTCTATTATTTTAATTGCTTGATCTACGTTTATATTTGTATACATATCTTTTATGTCAAAAGACACTAATTTTGAATTTTCACTTAATTTTAATTTTTCTAGCTTTTCAAATACCTCGTTAGAATTTTTTAATGCGTAGTAATAATTTAATTTCAATTTTGTTTTAATTGCTTTTGGATATATTTTGCTAAATTGTATGATGGTGAATTAATATTATTGATTGCTGGTCTTATTGGGAAATTAATTTTGTGAACTTTGATTCTAGGCTTCATTATTGGTGCTATAGGATTATTCATTCTTAATTGTAATTTTTGTCTTTTGAACATCACTGATTTGAATTTGTTGGTAATTTTAATGATTTGTCTTTGAAACTTGTCTGTTGGATTCTTCTTTAAGTTATTGAATTTATTTTCTGTTATGAACTTCGTTTTCTCATCTAGTTCATTGTTTTTAATTATCACCATTATTTTGCCTTTATCTCCATGCGTGATTTGAGCGTTATTTTCTTTCAGTTTGTTATTGATTCCTATTATGGTCTTTAATTCGGTGGATTTCGTTTTATCTTTGTATTTTGTAATTATAAGACATTTAAACATTTCAACTGGAAATACTGATGATGTCCGAAAGGATGAAAATCGATTTTATCTAAACATTAATAAACCATTGTATTGTAAAATGGACGTTATAAAATTATAACTGTAAAATAATAATTTTTAAATGGGTTCAATGTAGGGCGAGTTCAAATGAAAAGGTTGGGGGGAATTGCTATGGTAAAATCCAGGCCATATGCATAACATGTGTTATTATTTTATGAACTTAAAAATATGCATATAAACTTTTCAGTTACAGTCGAACCCTCGCTATAAGGATATCCTCGGGAGCTGAAGAAAATACCCATTTAAGCGTAGTATCCCTTTATCCAGAGTAGGGATTTTTGTTTAAAAAAATACACTACTCAACACTAATTGATTCGAATAGTGTCTAATATTTACTTTTATAGTATAAAATTGGGATACGTAAGAATTAAAATGAAGAGAAAGAAATTGCATTTTTACAACTTTGGAAAATAATCTGAAATAGCTGATTGGACAGAATTTTTTCTAAAGAGGTAAAAAATAGCTGCCTGTAAGTTATATAATATGAGTCATAAGATGAACATCCATGATTTTCCAAATATCAAAGAACATTTTTCATCAATTTCATTGTTTTTGAAAAGGTTGGTGCATGGTTGTGCAGTTTTAAACCACTGGAGCAAGGCACTGTCCACATTTTCGACTGCAGAGCTCCTGCTTCGTTTTTGTTTCGCATTGCAGTTACTCTGCCAGTCATCCAAGATGTTCTCTTTTGATTTCTTAATATGAGATATCACTGCTTGTCCTACAACAAATTTTTCGGCAGTGCTTGCTTGAGTTTCGTTACAATCCAACAATTTAAGAACTTCAATACGTTTAATGGAGTTTATATAATGGTTGCAGTGCTGTTACTGACCAATCAGCAATTTTAGGCAGCAGTGACTATTGGCTTAGAAGGGGAATGATGAAGTGGCTATTGTACGTGGACAATGTGTCTGCCAATGACATCACAGTTCGTTTAAAGTTATTTATCTGTTTAACAGGATTTTACACAAATTTTAGCATAGAAATTTATCTATACAGGGTGTAAATTATCTCCTTCCAAAAAACTACACTAGGCGATTAAAGTGGTACCAGACACTTGGGGTCGCAAATCGTAAGCAACGCCGTAAATTGAACCTCAAACTAAGCTGAATGGCGTGGCGCTGCATAGCACGAGCCAAATTTGGGCAACTGTGTTCACAAAATGATGGTACGCCAAAAGCTAATTGAACTACCAGTATTTGTCCATTTCCTTGATACTTTTTGATGAAAAAGATGATAAATGCTATTGGTATTAAACAAGGTTGGTACTGCTCATGCTACTGACTCTGGCGCGAGAGCAGAGTACGTCACGTTGGAGTGGAAGGCAGACCTCTTCGGGATGAGTAGTGGCGGAACCAGCCAGGCTGCGCCACGCAAACACAGTCACCCAAATTTGGCTCGTGCTACGCAACGTCATGCCATTCAGCTTAGTTTGAGGTTCAATTTACGGCGTTGCTTGCAATTTGTGACCGCAAGTGTCTTATATCACTTTAATCGCCTGAATTTCGTCTACATCGTAGTGCAGTTTTTTTGAAGGAGATAATTTACACCCTGTATAAGCGGAATATCCTGTTATCGAGTGTAATGAAATCAACTTAAGAAAAATGGGACTGTACGTTCTGTATCCTTATAAGTGGATTATCCTTTTATCAGGTATCCTTATAGCGAGGTTCGACTGTATATGCATATGTAACATTCTCGCTGTTATAAATTGTTACTATTTTAGTGAACAATATTATTACTGTTGATATGAAATTACATTAAAAAATATTTTTTTCCTGTTTTTTATTAAGTTTAATACAAATTAATCTTAAAAGAACTGCAAATATGAGAACTAGCTGGTTAAACTATATTTTTATTCTAAAAATTTCTTGTTAAAGATAATGAGAGGCAATGTAAACAAAAGAGATGTTTACCATCTTGTTCCTCAACAGTTGTATCATTCCTTTCTTGGTTAGCCTATGGCTGTTGCTTAGCAATGTGACACTTAAATTCATCATTTCTGTTAAAAATACCCTCAAACCTACAACTGATATTTTTGAGGAAGGCTCATGGGTTCCTCATTTTAAGAAGGGAAAGAACACAAATGTAATAAGAAGGGTTTTGTTGAGGAGACAGATCTTGAACCTAATTCCTCAAGTGAAGTTGGTTTGCTCCTCTCTCGAGGCAGTAAAATCGTGATACCTTCCTATATGCTATTTTCAGCCATTTTATCATAATGTAATTTAGTCTCCAGAAGTCTTACTCTTTTGAAGTCTTAATCCTATCATTTTTTTTCCCCTAATTTTTTTATAGTTGTTGAATCTCATCCTGATAATGCACACGAAGATTTACGTCTTGATAGACCTTTTCCTGGGCTTGCAGAATATGCTTCAACGGTTGATCTGAGTAAAATGACCAAAAAGGTAGAGAATATGGCATTGTATAAGAAATTCTTTTGGTTTCACCAGCTTTGGTCAAGTTATCTTTATTTTTCTTTTTGAAGGATCACAGTCACACCCCTTATATTGTTATCATATTAAAATATTTGGAAATCTGGAAGTCATTGGTAATGATTTTAATATTGAATATTGAATTTCAAAAAAAAATTCTATGGTTTATTTTAATGATACAATATAAAATGAAATAATAATGCTATTTTGAACAGCACAATGGACAGTTACCTAAAACATACAAAGAAAAGGATGAATTTAAGACTTTAATAAAAACGGGTAATTAGAATATATTTTTTTAATAGGCTTTCAGTTAAAAATATAAATAAGGAATTATGGAATTGCATTCCTCTTCTCAGGTATTATTAAAAACGAACTGGGTTTTCCTGAAGAGGAAGAGAATTTTGATGAAGCATTAAAGGCTGTTAATTCAGTCTTATCTTCAACACAGGTTAGAGTAGCATACTTTTTAACATCTTAGTATTTATTCTAGTATTTCTAAATAATATATAGAAACTAGAAATATTTCTCCAGTGTTTAATAAATGAGGTGAAATGAAGTGATAAATGAAAAAAAAAATAAAATAAATTCCATAATCTGGAAACGAACCAGGGACCATGACCTCAATACATTACTGCTCTACCCAGCTAAGCTACTGCAGTCATGCTAGCTATAACAAAGCCATATAAATAAATAAAAAAACTTTTCAAAGAAACTAACCAAACACTATGGAAAAAGAATTTCATAGGAGAAAGGGGGGGAAAAAAAAACCTCTTGCCCACAAAAAGAATGCTTTAATGTGACATATACGTATTTCGGTCACCCAGTGACTATTTTCAGTGTAATATTGTGACTGGTGTCGGTGTGTGTATTTTGTGGTGGTGAATTTTTGTAGCTTATTCGGTTTTTTTTTTTTTTCTTTTTTTCTTTTGTTGTTTGTTATTTATGCTAATTTCGCTGTTGTGGATCGTTTGGCATGAATGGTGTGGGCGTGGTTTCAGTTGTGTGTAGTGGTTTGTGCGTGGTTGGCGGTGTTTGTGTGAGTCTATTTAAATATGGTTTGTGCCATGGAAATTTTGGCGTTATTTTTATTTATAGTAAACTTTGTTTTAACGGCAATTGTAAGTTTGGGAAGCTGAATTGCTTACTCAAGCTTTGTTGTTGCAGCTTTTCTCAAATTCAGCCATCAACAAAGGATATGGGTGAGGGCCTTTGTTGAGAGAGCGATGCATCTTAGCAACGAACTGTTGCGCAGTGAAGCCAATCAACTGCGTTCGGTCTAGCCCCCCCCCCCCCCTTGTTTTAGCAATGTCACAATGGAATTTATTTTGTGTTCAATTTATAGGACACATAACTTTAACCAAGTTTAATAGTCTTGATCGATGACAAAATGGTTTTGCATGTCCTGAACGTATTTTGAGTCGTCTTATAGCCGGAAGGAAACTCTGCCTGTGCTGCGTGTTTGGAACGCTGAAAGCTGGATGTTCTTTTGTCTGCTGGTTTATTAAAATAGATCGCCCAAGTTGAGAACTTAGCAGCGTTGCAACACAAGGAATGGCGAGATCTTTCAGTTTTATTTCCCTGTCTCTGTTTTTGGAACCCGCATGTGTTTAAGAAGACAACAGATTTTAACTTGGAACAGAAATCTCTTGTCCCTGCCCATAGTTAACTGATCTTCATCAAGTGCCTTTTACACATATTTGATTTATCGGTGTCATTATGCTAGAGAAAAAAACCCAATTGCAAACTTGTTCAGCATAAAAAAACAAACAAAACAAAAAAAAATCATCCAAATCGGACCACCAATCACCCACAATCACGTGGTGAACTGTTTGTAGCTTACAAACAGTCACACTGCACAAGGAAAACTGAATGTTGACATTTTCACCATGTAAAGCATGGAAATCAAAAAATTAACATAAATTACCATACTCACATTCACTTTCATGCGGAAAAGCAAATAAAAGGCATGTTTCAGCACACAGAAGACAGAACAATTCCAGGATGGCAAGCTACACTGTTTCGGAAATGGTCAACATGATCTTCTGCTTCGGAGAGGCAAGGAGAAACCTACATGCTGCAGTTAGGTTGTATCGAGACAGATACCCTAACGAACGCCATCCATCTCGTCAAACAATGCGTCACATTATTCAAAGATTCGAGGCTACAGGGAATGTTAATGCAGAACGAGGACGACCAAGGGTACAAGGCGACGAGGATACAACAACACTAGTTCTGGCTGCAGTTGCTGCAAATCCCCACACAAGCAGCAAAGCAATTGCTGCAGATGTTGGGTGCCATCAGAGAACTGTTCTCAACATTCTACACGCACATCATTTTCACCCATACCATATTCATTGTCACCAGGAGTTATGTTGCTAGGGCCGCCTTCTGCAACTGGTTACTTACCTGCCTGGATGACAATCCAAACTTCATTCATGAGGTGTTGTGGACAGATGAAGCCCAGTTCACCAGGGATTGAGTTATCAACAGGCACAACCGTCATCATTGGGCAGACGAAAACCCACGATGTCTGCGAGAAGCAACTCATCAAGTGAACTGGAGAATCAATGTGTGGTGTGGAATGTACAATGACACTGTAGTTGGACCGTATTTTTACGATGGAACACTGACTGCAGAACGCTACCGGGCTGAAATTCTCAACGTGGTAGTCACAAATTTCATTGACAATTTGCCATTGGCCTCGTATCAGCGCACGTGGTTTCAGCATGATGGGGCTCCTCCACATTACGGGTTGGTCGTTTGTGAGCGTCTAAGTGAGCTGTTTGGACAACAATAGATTGGCCGAGGAGGACCAGTTCGTTGGCCACCCCGCTCCCCTGATTTTACACCACTTGACTTTTTCTTGTGGGGATACCTGAAGGACAAGGTTTATGCTACGCAGCCCGCCTCACTGGAGGATCTGGTGCAATGAATCCAGGAAGCGTGCCGAGGAGTGACACCAGCCATGCTTGCCGATGTTTTGGCGTCAGTTAGGGTCCGTGCCCAATTGTGTTATGGTTCCCACGGTCGTCACATCAAGCATTTTGTTGATTAACTTTTTTTTTTAAACTGTTTGAAGTAACTTGTTTGTGCAGTGTGACTGTTTGTAAGCTGCAAACAATTCACCACGTGATTGTGGGCGATTGGTTGGTCCAATTTGGATGATTTTTTTTTGTTTTGTTTGTTTTTATATGCTGAACAAGTTTGCGATTGGGTTTTTTTCTCTATCCCTTACGGTTTATGAGATAAATTTTGAATGCGTCCTAATTTGCATAGTTGGGATCATGAAAAGTGCACCATGGGATAGGCCACCCACAACTTCCTATTCATTGGATTCATCAAAATTGACATATCTGCTTTGGTTCAAAAAATAAAAGGGGGTTCAAGACTTTTGTATTCACCCTGTATACAATTTGAACGATGAACATTGATCTATTCTCAACGTAACCATTCACATTTTAGTATTAGTCCCAACATGAGACCAACTTTTCGATGACTGTAAAATCCATTCAGCTGGGAGCGAAGCCATGATCACAGAGCTGTTTTCATGTGGCAGAATAAGCAGCAGCATTTACCATTTCGACTTTGGCCAGAAAATCAGCAAGAAGAACACCCCGGCTGTCCCAGAAAACAGTAACCATGACCTTTCCTGTTGTCTTAAATTTTTTTTTGGAGGGGGGAGACTTGGTTCGTTTCCACACCACACTCTGTTACTTTGTTTTGGGGGTGTAATGAAAAACCAATTTTTCATCTCTGGAGACAGTGTGCTTAAGGAATGAGCGTCCCTCCTTGCGGTATCGAAGCAAATTCTCCACACTATACCTTGTGATTCTCCATGTGCACTGGTGTGAGCTGCCTACGGACCCATCTTGCTGAGACTATGCAAAACTTAAGGTATTCGTGAATGATGTGGTGTGCAGTTCCATATGGACATTTCATATGTCCAGTGCCTCTGCTTGGATCGTTACCCGCCGGTCTCGCTGAATCACTGCATTAATTTTCTCCTGTGTACGGGATGTGCACAGCCGTCCAGAACGTGGTTCATTGAGGACAATTTTGCGACCCGCTGTGAACTTGGTACACCAGTTGCACACATTTGTCAATGTCATGCACATGTCACCGTATGTTGCACACAACTCACGATGGATTTTGTCTCTTTGATCACAGAAACCTGACCACACTCTGGATCTCCACTGCCTTGAACATCTCCAGGTTACCCATTATTTTGGAATGGCTGTAGTTCTGCATGCAGAAAGTGCACAAGTCTGCCATCTCCTGGGGTGGTGGAGAATTACATACTTTTCAAAATGTATATAATGATTTTTGCAAATACCTGATGGTTTTGATGTGAAAAATATAATTTTTAATTACTTTTTGATTTCCCCTCAAACGTACATGTTATCAATAATCATTTGAGCCTTAATCCAGTCTAATTCTTGGTAAGTTGAACTACTGACTTAAGCAGATTATACTGTATTGCACCGTTTTGGAAATGCTAACTTCCTTGGCCTGAAAGTTTATGACCATCCCTCTTAGCAGTTCTGATAAATCTCGTTTTACCGATGACAGTAATGATTGATGTGTGTAGATTATATACCGACCTGTGTGCAGATCGGAAAGTAGGGTATCATCATAATAATGTGGCTCAGTAGCTATAGTTCTTCCAAGAACAATTGCACAGCCCTGAGATTGTTGTGGTAACGAAGCAGTGCTTAAGCTAGTCTGCTGACTGACTATGTGTTACCTGTCTGTTTTTCGTATGTGCTTGCAGATTTATGATTTTTTAGGGTCCTGCAGGGATTTAGTTGTAGAGGGAAATACTGCTTGGCTGGCTTTGCATGCGACACCTCAAGGCCATGATCCCTCGTTCATTGGGTTGAGCATACGGTCGGGGCTTGGCCCTGGGCCTCATTGAAAAAGAAAATTTACGACAGTAGCCAGCCTTCTTCCCCCAGTCTTTTAGGCATAGGGACTTTGAAGGTCTTAATCCACCGCTGTTGCTATTCCTGCTAAAATAAAAAAAAACTCTTTGTCAATTCTTAAATCTACAAAGTGTGCTTTTATTGATCTCTTGAGTTATTTTTTGAAGAATCATCGTAATAACTTGACCCTTTATATTTAAATTTTACTGTAGCTTCCTACTACAATTAAAGAAATTCTTGAGGATGAACTGTGTACTAATTTAACATCAGAGGTCAGTATAATTTAAAGTTTTGTTTTATTATTTGAATAATGCTTTCTTATTTTACCATTCCCGGACATGGAAATTGCTATATCCTTATTCTGGAATGGAAAGGTTATTACAGCTTTTCACATTGCTTTCGTACTTTTCCACGAACATTTGTACATTTTCACAAACATTTAATTCGTATTTATAATAAACGGTCTAAATTTTACAGAACAATATAACACAGAACAATCACAGGCTATCATTCACTCATAAATTTCTCGTGAATCAGAGGCTGAGGTCAGAAAATTTAACCGGTGAGAAAATTGTGACTTCCTTTTGACGCAGACGAAAATGCAGCTGCAGTTAGTGCTCCTATGCCTAACCGGTTAGTTCAATGAGAAATTCTCACTAACTCTTCTGACCAGTGAAGGTTTTAGACCTCACCCAGAGAATTTTCTGTGTAACACGAGAGAATTCGAGGTCTCGATCGCGTCGAGAACTCGTCGGCCTCGCCAACAGGCCACCTAGAGAGATGGCATTGGCTTAGCACATAAAGATCATGAATGAAGATGTAAAGCAGCCATCAAGATTTAATACTAACTGATTAGATTTTTATTAGTATTAGACCTCGATGGAAGCAGCAAATGACTGATAGTTGAAGTAGAAAACTGAAAAGATACGGGGAAAGATATGTAAGCAAATATTGAAGCAACTTTTTTTTTGTTATGATTTGGGCTGCATCTATTAACCAATCAGAAGCGCTTGCACAAAATGCAGCCGTAAAAGTTTGGTGTAAGCGCTTCCGATTGGCTAATGGATCCAGCGATAGTGTAAAATCTACTTCAATACTTGTTTACTTATGTAAATGCACAAAAAAATTGATCATTGCCTATAATTGTTCTGTAAATTTAGACCCTTTATTATAAATATGAATTAAATGTTTATGAAATCGTGCTAAATGTTTGTGAAAACTTACTAAATGTTCGTGAAAATGTACTAAATGTAGTAAAAATATTGCCGAATTGTGGATTGGCTCCTGGGTTTCGCTCGTAATACAGTAGCCACTTTTCATTTCCCTTAAAATTCCCAAAAATTCTTACATGATTCTGCTGTCATGGGCTCATTTGAATTAAGAAAAACACCAGTCAGCAGTTTATTTTCTATAGCTCAGACTTTATTTTGTTAACTAGGAAGTTCTATTAAAATCAGTTAGGAAGTTCGCTCAAGCAGACTCTCGGTTAATAAAATTGTCATTCATAACATAGGCCAACACCGGATTTTTTGACAAACAAGTAGAAAAATAATTTACTAACCGTGTCGTAATTGTCTACTGACATTACATTTTCATACTTAATTCACTTCACAGACTACATATCCGTTAACTTCATTTAGTTCAATACAATCAACTCCCACACCCGTGTGCCCTCTTACATTGGGTAAGGCGTCAAACATACAAGACTGAAAGCTCCTTGCTATTTTTGTCTTGAAAAAAAAAATAAAACAACTCTCTACTTCTGTTACCCCTGGCAACTACTACAAAGCCCAGAAGAAAAATCCACGTTATTTTAATTGCCAATCCCAACAATACCTGCAGAAAATCCTGACATTGTTAACATTAAGAGGTCATGCTTGAGCAGAAAACAAATCTGAAAGTTTTTCAATATTAATAAGTAAACACAACAAATGCAAGAGAGGAAATACAGGAATCAAAGTAATACTCGTGACTTATTATATTCAAAACTGAAATATAACATCGTCACAACATTATTCGTTATAGATCTGCGTCTGTGCCAGATCTGAAGGATAACATTCAGTGACATGTTCTGAATATTTCGGCGGACACCCTACATTCAGCTGTGGAAAACATGTTTTTGCGATTAGAGCATATTGTTCATAATGAAGTGGGATGTATTGAGCATTTTAGTGCTACATAGAGGGTGATTCAGTCAATTTCTGACCATTTCAGTACTATGATTTATTGACCCATTAATGTTTACAAACTCAGCATTTCAGTATGATATTTTAGGCAGTTCGGAGTTTTTATTCCCGTGGAAAAGTCTTGATGATATGCTCAATGTGGCCACCAAGAACGTTTTGAACTGCTCGCAGCCGAATGGTGAAGTTGTTCATAACTCTATCCAGGATTTCTGCATCCACAAGGGTGCAGCAGTCGAGGATGCTTTGTCGCAGCTGGTCTAGGGTTCTTGGTGCTGTAGTGAACACACTGTCTTTAAGGAACCCCCAGAGATAAAAATCACATGGGTTTAGGTCAGGACTCGTAGGGGGCCAAAGAAAGCCACCCCCGAATCGATCTGGAAACCTGTCTGAAATGACACGATTTCCGAATTTCTGATTGAGAAAGTCTAGCACTTCATTAGTGGTGTGAGGCCTAGCCCCATCCTGTTGAAACCATTGATGTCAAAGCGGTATATGCCTTCGTCGCAGCTCGGGGATGAAGAAGGTTTCCAACATGTTAAGGTAAGCCTGTGACGTTACGGTGCCCTCAAAAAAGAACGGACCAATGATGCCTCTTTTGGAAATCGCGCACCAAGCCATAACCTTTCGTGGAAGAAGAGGTACCTTATGGATCTCATGAGGGTGCTGGGAACCCCAAAAACAAACGTTGTGTTTATTAACCTGACAGATGGAAGAAGGCCTCATCTGACACCCACAGGTTGTCCACAATGTCCTGATTGGCTTCCATTTCTGCCCCAAACTCCATCGCAAATTGTTGTCTTCTGTCTTCCAGTGTCTGTTAACTCCTGAAAAACATGGATCTTATACGGGAACAGGTGTAAATCCTTTCTCAAAATTTGCCACATTGTGGTATGCAACAGCCCTTCTTCAATGGATAGGCAGCGAACAGATTTTTTGGTAGGGGAATCGACCAACCTTGTGTGAACATTTTTGACAACTTCGGCCGTTCGAACACGAGCTTCGCTCCGCCTTTTTTTCTTGCCTTTAACACATCCAGTGGCACGAAATTGCTTGACAAAATCCATGACTGCCTGGTGCGTCTCGACACTTATACTCCTCCCGGAACTTTCTTTGCACAGTTACAGGTGATTTTGTCTCTAAATACCATTTGACAACCTTGCGTTTCTGCTGTGTTGATAAAGCGGGCACCATTTTTCAACAATACGATTTTCATGCAGCACTGTTGCAACAATACAAACCTCCAACTATTTAGAAATTCGATATGGCGCTCATATTCTTTCAATTGTTTATCCCTAATGCACGTCATTCAAGTGAAATGGTCAGAAATTGACTGAATCACCCTGTATTAAACATTTAAACGTGTAAGCATATTCAATATTTATAAGCGTGCTCCAGTGCCACCTATTGATGGATTTTTGTACTAGTTTTTTATTTAATAAATGACAAGCGCATCACTTGAATTATCTATAGTACAAATTTTGTCTCATTTGGAGCAGTAGAACGCACTCCAGAGCTCTCTGAAGTAAGGAAACTTGCGTATTTCGTGCTAACCCTGCATTTTATTTTATTTGTATTTTGTGATATGTTAACTTAGATATAACCTATAGGAGTTACATGAAAATTAACTTTGTTCATTGAGCATATTCTTTTTTAATAAAATCTTTTTTGAGCTTTACGCTCCATATTGACTATTGCACATTAGATAAGTGCCTTATTTCCCCAGCCATTATTGATACTAATGTATAAATACATGTATATTTGTGTAGTGGTATATACTGTAATGCCTATTTCAGAGCAGACCTTTTTGGATAATGGCCCATGCTGTCAAAGACTTTATTGAAAATGAAGGCAATGGTAAGAAACATTTTGTCGTGTAATTTGGTTTCTAACCTTAAGGAATTCTTCAAGGTGATGAATAATTTTTTCCTTAGATGCGTAATTGCTGTCCCTGAACAGACCATTTATTTTATTTATTTGGTATGGGAATAAGTTTGTCCTTTTTCAAAAAGATGTCGCTAGTGGTACTAATTTCATATTTGATGGAACGGCCATACTTGTGTTTTGAAGGTGCATTTGTGAGCTTTGAAATGCAGTAGTCATTCGTTTGAAGCGTAACATTTTTTTTTCCTTGTCAAAAATGGCAACATTTACCCCCAACAAAGCAGCACTGGCAGGAAGTGTTACTGTATAACTAAAGAAAAGTGCTACTGAAATGCATCACATGATTGTTGATATTTCTGGCAGTCATGCTTTGTCGAGTACCATTATGTAAGGAGTTCTTTTGGCAATTTCAAAGTGGTGGGATCAGAAGGGTGTTTTTTATTAAGAGGAGCTAAAACCATCCAAAACCATCACTGGGGATCATTACAGACTGCAGTAGTTAATACATTAGAACTGAGCTTTGAAAAGAGAAACGACCAGATGGGATAATAGGCAAAACAAGCTGATTCTGCTACATGGCAATGCTAGGCTCCACGTTGCAAAAACAGTCCAAAAATGCATGGTAAGATTGTAACTGGGAAATCTTGCTCCACCCGCCATGTTCAACAAATATTGTTCCTTCATATTTCCACTTGTTTCAGTTCATGCAGTCAGCCCTTTCTGGAGAGTGGTTCACTTTTCATGAAGGCATCGAAAAATCGTTCAATGAATGGATCAAGTCAAAAGAACCTGATTTTTTTATTTTTTTTTATTTTTTTTTGTTTTGTTTTCGAGGAATTCGTTTACTATCTGAGAGATGGGAGAAAGTTGTCGCTTCCAATGGGGCGTATTTTGAATAAAATCATTTTGTATTTTTTTTCATCTAAATAAGCGACTAATTTGTATTTAATAGGGTCGGAAACTTATTCCCATTCCCAATAGCTAATAAAATAAAGAAAAGGTACTGCAGTAATTCTGTTTATCTTTTGCAACAGTGTATTATTCTATACTTCTAAGATAGCAGAAAATACAAGATGATTCAAAAAGAATGGTGCAAAAGCAAAAGAGATTTATTGACTCCTAATTGAATCTAACGACTGTAATTACGTATCTAAGGGTGTATCTAAAAAGTCCGACCGGTCGCGAACGGTCAAAACCCATCGCAAAGCTCGTTTTGGAGCTACCAGTGACTGACTTGAAATTTCGACTATGTTCGATCGACACGGGAACAATGCAGGCATACGTAGCTGGCTTTATTCATTTTAAATTTTCTCCCGATTCGGATGACCCTCGATTCATAAAGTAACAGCTGGTCGTGATGAGCGTTTTCATAATGCGACCAGAGTCCAACGTAACCTATTGGCAACTGGTCGGACTTTTTAGACGCACCCTAAGTTTACCTGTTTGATATTGGTGTCCTTGATGGCACAACAGATGTCTGGACAGTAATTCTAGGATATTAACTCCAAGGATTTTGGAGATGAATTGTTTCAGGTTACCCAATTGTTTTGAGGGAGACGGCACTTTATAACTTGCAACCTTTCAACTTTTTTTTTTCCTCACTGATTGGCCTGTTATTGTTTCTAATACTCTCATAACCAGTTTTTTTTTTTTTTTCTCACC
Source organism: Rhysida immarginata (assembly GCA_023313115.1). Classification (NCBI taxonomy): domain Eukaryota; kingdom Metazoa; phylum Arthropoda; class Chilopoda; order Scolopendromorpha; family Scolopendridae; genus Rhysida; species Rhysida immarginata. The sequence continues at coordinate 365,896 of JAHWFO010103670.1, forward strand.
ATTCTGGATGTTTCACAAGGTCCACATTAAACATCCCAAACTGGACGTCTCTTACCAGTGGATCAAAAGATGATACAGGGTGACTCAAACCTTTAGGATCAAAACTTAGTATTTTGAGATAGGGAACCAATGGTCGGAAATTTATATTTCAGGTACCACGAAATCTGGAATGAGTTAATATGTCTGAGGAACGTTTTTTTGTAAGCTGCTTTTGTCTAACAAGGGAATCCCACATAGCCTATCCGTGCATTTTTTTTTTTTTTGGGTGCAAGCACATTGTGGAAGCAATAGCGTTGCGCGGCAGGAGAGCGCTCCGGAAGTGCAGAGTGCAACAAACATGGTAGTAAGTGGGGAAGCAAAATTGTTGGCGGTGGTTGCCAAAGAATTGCAGTTAGAGCATAAAACTTTAATTTTGCTGTACAATTATTCGTCTCAAAATAATTTATAAGATGAGGTAAGCATCCATGAATACTATTTTTATTTAAAATTATAAAGCACCGCAATACATATCCCCTCACCAACGCAACGAATTACTCGACTTTGCACACGAAGCCAGCCCCGTGTTTGATTACCGAATTATTTAATAAAATGAAATAATAAATTAAGGAAATGGTTATTAATTACTGTAGACATTTTTTACTGGAAGGCAATTAGCTAATTGTAATAATCTATTTTTAAAAACTAAATTTGTTTAGAAACTTGAGAATTCATTCAATTGTCGTCTGCTGCTGTCTACTTCCATTGATTTCACGTGAAATGGATTTGTGCTTATTGGTGAGTAGTGGAAGAAAGAAGTTCCGTTAAGTGCATTAATACAGCCTGCATTAACAATGGAGTCCTTGTATGCGCTCAAATTTTTTTTTTTTTTTGCGGTTTATTTGGAAAGAAACAAAATTTCGCACTTTCTTATTTTGCAAGCATCTATAGCAGCTTCAGATGAGTAACACATTTCAATTGGGTGGAAATCTGTGACATACATGTTCGAGGGATTCCCTTGTAAGAAGAAATAATGGTCTGTGAGGAGTTTACGCACTACACCTCAGATTTTAAATTATTGATGAAAATAGGAAAGAAAATTCCACAGCCTGGATTTGAACTCGTGCTATGCCAACCAATTGCACCACTATCCACATGTCCTTAGGGTTGGGATCTTTCTTTCCTGTTTTCATCAATATGAGGTTTAGCATGTAAAATTTCTCACATTATTCTTTATTTACATTTTACGCCATTAGGAAAGATATTCCTAGCCTGTGAACTGGATACTGCTCTAACCAGTCCTAAGGACATGTAGATAGCGTAATGCTTCCATGTTCACGGTAGCGCAATTGGTTGGTGCATCAAGACGGTGAGCTGAAGGTTCCTGGTTCAAATCCAGGCTGTGAAATTTTCTTTCCTATTTTCATCAGTGCTTTTGTTTTCACCATCCCAGGCTGAACGTTGGATATGCTTTCTTGGGTATGGAAGGAAATTGATTATTGTGTTGACAAGTGCCATTTAACCAAGGGTGAAGGACTATGAATAACGCATCTCAAACTCGGACAACTGCTCTAACTAATGGCACAAGTTGTGCTCATGTAGGGCAGGAAAAAGTTACTTTATTCGCTTATGAAACCCCCACCGTTCTTTGTTTAGAAGCTTTTATATCAAGTATTGTCATAGCTTAAATTTAGTAAATGGTTTGTGGATTAGTTATAATTATTACAGTTTGAAACTAGTGTTATTAATTTGTTTGTTTTTCTCTTTAGGTGCACTACCTGTTAGGGGTACAATACCAGATATGACAGCAGATTCTGAACGTTATGTGAAGATACAAACAATGTAAGTAATTTGTATTGTAGCACCTTTCTCTACATCTTGCAATGTCAATCACGTCACCATTGTAGTACCTTTCCTGTGCTATTTAAATCGTTTCTTCTAGGTTCTTCTATGCTCACGGCCCGTAGATCGTATAGTGGTTTTTTGTAAGCTGCTTCTCAATTTTCATTAAAGGACAACTAATGTTGTCAGAAACTCTTGTCACACAATGACTTACCTGAAGGAGTTCAATCGCTACCTTTATCTACAGCCATATACCAGTGAACACGAATTCTGTATCAATTGTAATAATTTATGATAGTTACTACCCAATCATTATTCTTAGTCAAAATAAACAATAATACTCCCCGTAAAGTTTAACGAATCTTAAAAACTCTTCATTCCCTTATTTCAAGAATTGAAAACACTGTTTGCAATATTAATTTACTTTTATTATCTCTTAAAGTAATTAGCAAAATTATTATTAGTGGTTAGTAATAAAAGATAATGAGGACAATAGGGAGTGATGTGATAATACTAATGTTCCTTGATTAAGATGAAATGTCAAATTCAGTCAATTACTTATGATTAACGCGTGGGCCCAATAAAAACATAAACTGTAATTATTTAACTTTAACGTTCGACACACCGGCCATGGGTGATGCTTGACTGATGTTTGCACTCACACACGCAATATTGCGATAGGATCCTGTTCTCAAACTGTCTTTTTGTGAAGGGATGTCTTCTTAGCCAACATAGTCACTGATGTCACGTAGATGCTAATGATGTAGGCCTGCTCCCTGTCCGTAGTCTTGCATGATGACTCTGCTGTTGAAATCGTTCTTGTAGTTTCGCTCATCAAGACGCCGGCAGCCCTGCTCGCTGATGTGCTTTGCTGTCTGCTTGGCCTCCGCTTCATCTAACAGCCTTCGAGTCGCTTTTCACTCCTCATTGTAGATCTAAGCTTCTTATCCGACAAAGGTATTCGTTATTGTCAAAACTTGCTAGATCCTTGCACTCGGCCAACGCCTCCTAAAGATAAGGCCTGAGCGCGAAAACATCAGACATTGTTGCATCATCTCCAAAGATATGTTTAATTGCATTTCAGGCCTTATTATTGGTAGTAATGTTTTTCGGCTCCTGTTCTACACTGCCATCGTCGCTCACGGTAGTTCGCAGGTCTTGTTCACCTCCCTCTCGCTCAGTCACCCCGTTCTGAATGGAATAGTTCGCTCCAGTGTGCGCTAAGATTGTCACTCACTCTCAACCAGGAATGCCTCTCCCTGTTGGGTCCATGCTGCTTTTCGACTCCCTCTTTCGAGCTCATAGTCCAGTCTCAAGCAAAGGTATAATTCATTGCTGATGACTAAGCTAATGTTCCATGAACACGCTCGGGAATTTTTCCTGCTGGCCACTGGAGAAGCCGTTCCGTGGCTGCGCTCCACTCACTGCCGACTCTCTCTTAACCGCCTTACATTGTCAAGTCACCCTTCATCTCTCTCTCTCGTTTTCGTTCCTTGGCTTTTTATCAATCTTTTCTTGAATCGTGTATTCAGTAATGCTCACTCACAATTCTCATTTGTTATTGGTGCGTTTGTTTTCAAACCCAAGCACATGGTCAAAGCGTCACTGCTTCTAACCAGTGTTCCGTCCGCCGACGCTCTTGGTTGCTAAATAACAGGATGAGTCATCCCCTCTCATCGCTTTCCGTTCCCATGGGAATGGAAATAAGAATACAAATAGCTTACTGAAATTGTTGCACTTCATTCCATACATTATGCTTTATTATTATTAGTAGTAGTAGTATAATTATTATGCATTTATGACTGAATGGAATGCTGGAGCAGGTGATCATTAAAATCATTTAATAAAATCAGCGACGGTGGATGTTGTCACAACAAAGAAAAATTTGGATAATGGATCTATTGCTCTTAAAAATTAAAAACACGCTAAACAATGTGATCATAATAACCAGCACCTGTACAGGGTGGATGGGGGTGACTGTGTTGTCTCGTCGGTTGGCTTGCTGATTGATGGAGTTAAGCAACTTCAGGCGCAGCCAGTGACTTGAGGACCATTGCTGGGTGGGACGGCTGTTTGGGGCACATCTGTTGGGGGACTTTAGTCTGACCCATTTGCTAAGTGACCACTGTTGGATATCCGCCAGCAGCTTTTCCATCATGAACCTGCCGTGCTTCGGAGGGCACGTTAAACCGTCAGTCCTGGCTGCTACTGTTATTTCGTAGCAGTCGTTAGTTACTGGGATGGCGCAAAACTCCCTCGAAGGAGTAAGTGCTGCAGATTATCATTACCCTCTGTACAAGATAAGATATACAGGGTGGATACAAAAATGAACCCCCCCCCCCCCTTTTATTTTCGTAATCAAAGCAGATATGTCAATTTTGATGAATCCAATGAATAGGAAGTTGAGGCTGACTTTTCATCATCCCAAATATGCAAATTAGGACACATTCAAATCCTATCTTAAAAACTGTAACAGATACATGAAAAATTCCAATTGCAGACTTGTTCAGCATGGAATTCCAAACAAAACAAAAAAAAAAATTTCCAAAATCTAATGAACAGACCACGAACAATCACAATTATTTGTATAACAGTCGTACAAATGAAAACAAAAATTTGTGTGGGAAACAAAAAAGACGACGTGTAAGATCGTAAGGTTTTGTTTTCAACAATTGCGAAACCCCACGTGCAAATTGAACAATAGGTTGCAAGTGTTGCATCACTTCAGAAAGAACGATAGCTCGCGCTTCGAAGCTCTGCGAGTGATCGCTTCGTCCAAACAACAAAATGGAGTCAACAAAACAAGAAACCGAGAGCAGTAATTGTAAACGACATGGGGAAGGTGATGTTGACCGTGTTTTTTGATCGCAACGGCCCGATTTTACTGGACTTTCTTGAAAAAGGCACCACAGTTAACTCAGCATAATATGGAGAGACATTGAAGGCACTGCGCACGGCCATCAAATGCAAGCGTCCGGAAATTCTTACAGAAGGAGTGCTTTTTCTCCACAAGAACGTGCGTCCTCACACCTCGAAAGCAACGGTAGACCTCATCAAAAAGTTCAACTGGGAAGCCATGCAGCATCCACCTTACAGCCCTGATTTATCCCCATGTGACTTTCACGTGTCTGGGGATTTCAAGAAACATCTGAAAGGTTTCAGTCGGATGATGAAGTGAAGGATAAGGTTTTGGAATGGTTCCACACGCAACCGAAAGACTTCTTCCATAAAGGAATTCCACGCCTTGTTACACAGTGGGATAAATGCCTTAACGCAATTAGAGAGTATTTTTAAATTCTTTGTATACACTTTGGATAAAATAAATAATTTTAGTTTTCATTTGTACAACCCTTATAATTTCCAAACAGCCACAGTGCATAAATAATTTTACTTGTTCTGTCTTCTGTATGCTGACACATGCCTTTTATTTGCTTTTCTTCATGAAAGTGAATGTTATTATTGTAATTTATGGTAATTTCTTGATTTGCATGTTGAACATTCAAATGTGTTTGTGAAGTGCATAGGGAGGTAACTAATAAATTCACCATGTGATTGTTGGTGAAATAAGGGTAATTCAAAATGAATGATACAAGAAGAAAACAGAGCAAACAACTGCTGTAATGACATAAACTAAAATAACATATAAGGTTAATTCTCGATTTTCTATGGACATTCACAGATGCCTGATGTGGGTGCATTTAGTTATGACCGTCAACTAGACAGTAGTCCAGCTCTTGCCAAACCCCTCTGCCAGCACAGCCTGTTCAATTGAGTCGACTGTGTTGCCTATTTCCTACATTAACTGCTGTAAGTCTCATTGAAGTGGGGGTCCGATCACCTTGTATTTTACATATCTTCCAGAGGATAAGATTTCAAGGAGTTATGCCGGGTGAGCTGGGGGAGCACAACATCAAAGGGATATCATTTGACCCAGCACGGCCAATCTAGCATTCTGGAAGATGCTGGTTGATGCTTTGCTTTTCCCTTGCATAAGTAGCATATCTACTCAGACTGTTTCATGCACTGGGTGGGTGCTTTTGATGTGGAGGTAATTTTTTTGCAAATTTGTTCTGGAAATGTCTCTGGACAAGGGCTGCCAATGAAGTTTTACTTACTTTTCAAACCCGCTTATCCGTTACAGTCATGGGGGCAGCAGCCCTATGGAGGATCTCCAGCGATCACAATCTTCCGCCATCAGGCGCATGTCCTTCCTGGTGATACCCAAGCGACTCGAACCCAGATTCTCCATGTAGTCTAGCCACCTGGTTCTAGGCCGACCCCTTGGTCTCTTACCCATTGGCTTGGAAAATAACAACTACCTAGGAAGACCAGTTTGCAGCATTCGTATCACGTGGCCATACCAGCACAACTGAGATCTCTCAATGCGGAGAAGTAGCGGCTCACTACTTAAAGACGCCCTTATTGTGCTGCTATGCACTCTATCTAGTAGGGTAACATCTGCCACACCTCTCAGAAATCTCATTTCAGGCGCTTGTACCTATGATCGCACTCTTTCGGTCATTACCCAAGACTCATGACCATAGGTGAGAATGGGGACAAAGATAGATTTGAAAACGGAGAGCTTGGCTTTGTTTCCCAGCTCATGTTTCTTTACATCTTGCACAGCTTCGTGCATCGATCCGAGCATCCAACTCTTTATCCTGCTAACCATCGCTCGTGAATGCAATTCCGAGATACTTGAAGACTCCACCTGTCTGGGTTCCCTTAACATGGAGAGCGCACTGAGAAGGCTGTCTTGAAAGGACAAGGACAAGGTCGTCAGCAAAGAATGATTATTCTCATGTGCTGAGATACAGTGCCTGCTCATATAGCAGTCTTCTCTTAGATCTCGAAAGAGAAGTCTGAAGGATAACTACATTGTACCTTTCATTTCATCTTTCATGTAATTAAATGTAAATGTTCCACTTGATTAGAGCTCCACTCTCAATCTGTCGATGCTAACCACATGCTACTTGTATCATTCATTTGGAATTACCTGAATAGTATAGTTTGATTATGAATGTTTCTCTTTTGTTATTGGTCTGTTTGATATAACCCTATAATAGATATCGGCAGCAGGCTTTCACCGACCTAGAAATTGTGTTTAAAAAAGTTCAACAGTTATTGCAGCAACTTGGAAAAGTAATTTCATTTTAAAAGTTATAAAAGTAAAGTCTGAAGTGTTGTACTTAATTAGTTTTATTCATACTTTTGTTCTTTACATTAAAAACTAGCCACAAGACTGCATCTCAGAAGCAGATGTCAAACAGTTTTGTATGTTCTTCTTTATTAAATTTATTGTATTGACTCAATAAAGAGACATTAAAAATGCAACACCATGAACGCCTGCATAGAAAGTGATAAGAATCAGCAAACGGAAAGAGACAGCAACGAACAATAAGTGATGTTTATTACAACACGATACACCATGTGATCAGTAGGTTGCAAGACGCCATGGCCGGATTGGACTTGTCACCACCTTGGCGCCAAACACTTACACGGCAACTGTCATTGCTGAAACAGAAGCATGACTCGTCTGAGAAAAAACACCCTGCACCATTCTACTATCCATGTGGCTCTTTCTCGACACCTTGCAATGGCGGTCTTCTTAATGAACGATATGAGTGTAGGCTACTGGACCGGAGGTGATCCATCGACGAATAATGGTTTTGGACGATATGGGAGCATCTAGGGTGTCCTGAACATGCTGCAAGAGGTTTACGAAAATGGCCTAGGGGTTTGCCAAAGCTTGCTGACGGATGTATCTGTCCACAGGTGCTGATGTCACTGGGGCTGCACTGGAACCTCTCAAACGTGCCACATTTCTTTGCTCCATCCGTGGAAGCGTGTAGGTTGCAGTCTGCTGCGATTCGACGAAAGGACTAGTCTGCCCTTCCGAATCTGATCACCATACCCCTCGTGAAATTGTTTGCCTGCTGGAATTGCCTTGGTTGACAACATCCTGGCATTCTCTGCAACTAAACGCTTACTCAGCCACCAGAAAAAAAAATTGGAAGACGATTTCTGTACAAGACAGAATACCAGAGGTGTTGCAAATTATGCAAATTCCTTCCCTTATATTGCATTCAAATGCGCGGGAAAGCTGTACAATTTGCATTATTTACATATCTCTGTGAGCTGGATCAACTGTGCAATTTGCATGTTTCTCTCCCCTTATGTTCATGGTGTTGCATTTTCAATGTCATGCAGGGTACTAGGTCGTTGCATATCAAATGTCGGATTGCAGAGGTCATCTTTAAAGGCCTTCTAGAAAGGACACCTTCGCACGTGCTATTCGAAATAACCCCCATTGCAATCCAAACGTTGTTGCCAATGATTTGGCAGCTTCTTGAGCCCTCTCCGATAGAATCCATAGTCATGGGACTCAATAAACTCCCGGAATGAGTTTTCGACGTCTGCTTGGGTTAGGAATGTTTCCTCCGGAGAAAATTGTCCAGGTTCTGGAAAAGATGGTAGTCGGTAGGGAAGAGGTCTGGAGAGTACGGATGAGCTTCTGTAACCATGAGCTTCCTGGGGTGGAATGGGTTTAGGGAACTGTCGCGGGGGTTCATCAGCATCCAGCCACTGTGCTGATCATTTCCTATTGTCGTATAGGAGCCACTTCTCGTTGCAGGTGACAATGCGATCAAGAATCCCCGTACACACCTCCAATCGATGCTCTTTTTGGTTTTCCGTAAGTTCATGTGAGACCCGTTTGTCCTGCTTTTTCACCTTGCGGATGGTCCTAAGGTGTCTACTGACAGTCGATGCTGATACAGCATGATCCCCTGCAAGGTCCCGAACAGTTTTTGACGGGTCCTCTTCCACAGATTGCTTCAGATCAGCGTCATTCAACACGTTGGATGGTCTGTCGCATGGTTCACTTGCCAGGTCCATCATTCCCGCCTGGAATTTTCGGAATCAACGTTACACAGTATGTTCGTTTATGGTGCCTACACCGAATACCTTATTGATGTTTCGAGAGGCGTTGATGCAATGTGAGTCAACTGGAACTCGTAATGCATTATCACACGTAATTCGTATGAAGTCATGACTATCTTCGCTCGGGTTCAAACGCTATTAAATATCTTCGCAGACGTGCAAATTTCAGGCAGCTTGTTGCTGATAGGTTTATCTCTGGGAATGTACCACTTTTGTTATGGGTACTTGCTACTAAACGTGGAAGCCGTGCTGAAACGCGGAACCCACCTCGAAATCCAACATTTGATATGCAACGACCTGATATAAGGCAAGTTTATTTTTCGTACATTCGAGGGGCTTTAAATAAGTTAGTGTTCTTCCTAAATTCTTCTGTATGAGCATGCCTCTGGTTTATTAATTTGTTTGCCTATAAACAGAAACAGCTCATTGGGTGCGTGTATATTTACTACTACTACAGATTGTAGATGGGTGTTTTAAGTTTGTTAAAGGGAGGCGTCTTAAGTGAATGGTATATATAAAAAAAAATATTTATAAAGTTTAGTATTTAACGCTTTTTCAAGAAAGAAAAAAAAATGTCTCTTGATGCCTTTTTATTTTGATAGTTTGTATATTTCAAAGCTGCCTTATATTTAGGTCAGAGCATAAATGAAAAAGAAAATTATTGCATAAACATTAAATTCTTTCTTATCAAATTATTTTCTGTAATTTTCTATGATGTTGAAATCACTTAGAAGTGTTACTTTGTTTTACATTCTTGCCACAGGTAAAAATGCTGCTTTTTTAAAAGTGATTAAGGGAAGATCTTTGGCAGAAGAATATAATATTAAAACTGCTAAGATTCAAGATATAGGTAAGTTAGCAAATTAAACAGAACATTATCACGAAACGGTGCATTAAGTAATACACTGCAGTAGATAAAATGATTAGATTTTACGAATTGTACTTGCCATTAGAGATACAGTCGACCCTCGATATAAGGATATCCTAGGGACCGGAAGAAAATATCCTTTTATCCGGAGTTAGGATTTTCACTTAAAAAAAAAACCAGTACTCAAAACAAATTGATTTGAACAGTGTCTAATACATGTACAGTATTTACTTTTACAGTGCAAAATTGAGTTTCATTACAATCCAACAATTGAAGAAAAATAGGTTGCATCTTTGGTCTATATTACCGTAAAACGAAATTACACTACCCTATCAAAAAGTCTTGGGACACCATCACTTTAACAGAAACACTCAAAAGTGTGACGTGCCAAGGGGGGGTGGGGAGGTTCTATTATTATGGGGTTCCAAAATGTAACCTTTTCACTCACCCTGACACGATCACGGGTTCTTGGGACCTGTTACGGATTTAGTTGCGACACCTTTTGAAATAAACGCCATTACACCTAGAGTTATGTTGCCATTATTTATTTGTTATCTTGTAAATTACTACTACCAATTATTCAACAAATCAGTACATTATATTTACTAAGGGCCCCTGCATAACATTCCTCGTCCCCTTGGCAGTGTACTCTCACTTCTAACCTGCCTGTGGCTTTGCAAGGTTCGCTCTTAAATAAGTGATATTGTCATTACAAGTGTATGCATACCACTGGTGCCCCAGAGTCTGTTAACGGAATGAGATTGCGTTCCCTTATGACGTATTACCGGACCGTTGACGTACATGAAAGCGTCGAGTGCACCTTTTTTTGAACAATTAGAAGGGAGGCCACATTTACCCTTACTGTCAAGCATAGACCAACAATAAACATTCCTATAATTTCTACTCATGTGGAGGACCAGTACTAAAAATGCCAAAACAATACCCAATTTACATTTCCCAAGTTAATTATTAACAGCTGAACCCTTGTGCCACCTTACACTCATATCATATTTTACTAACTAGTAAAGAGTAACTAATATTCCAAAACAAATGGGTTTCCATAAGGAACACATCTCTTCAGCTCATTAAAAACTGAGCTCATTTTTAGTGTCTCATTCCTCAGATATCCTTCTGGATTCTTCTAATTGGGCTATATTCGCTAGTTCAATTGTTCGAAGGCACGAATTTTCTTCGACAACGTTCCCAGGGTCCCGTCAAAATAAATGATTCAACACTCACCAATCTTCTCTTCTCAACGCCCCACGCCGACGATAGTTGGTTATTAAAACTTCACTGCAACACACGTAGGGGAAGATCGATCTTGGTTACCATGGAACTTCGGACCAAACATCGTTAACGTTCCTTAAACAATCAAAGTTGCTCTTGACAACCACGAAGTCTGGTTCCATTTGCCATTAAACTAATTATTTCTTTATGGGAAAAATATCACTGAATTTGACTTTTGTTTTTATGAGGGAAGAGAACATTAAAAACCATAATTAAACATTAAGATAACTAAAATAGGCCTAACTGCCATGTTGTTCGCTACTCTCTTGAATGTCAACTTCCTTCTCCGAGACGGAAGTTATTTCTCAACTTTCTCATTTACATTTTTTATTCCACACACAAAAACTTTAAAACGCAACAATCTCCTACTGAATTAGCATCACAGAGATTCTAGGAATTTCCTCTCACTCAACAATGCTAACCCAAAAAAGGAAATTTATTGTTGACGATAAATTTTAAAAGTTCGTTAAAAGAAAATGAATCTTATTATTATAAACACGGCAAGAAAAAAATAATATTCATTGAAAATACACAAAAAAAAAAACTTTGGATTACTTACTAAAAAAAAATAATGAAAATAAAAATGTAAAAAAATTATGAAAATAATGGCAACAACAGAAAAATAATAACACTAAGACCATTGACTTCACATGCCACAAAAGTATACATATTTTAGTATCTTGTTGGTCCACCTTTTGCTGCTATCACAGCTTCTACTCTCTGGGGCATACTGTCCGCAAGTTTTTGATACGTTTCGACAGGTAATTTTTGGCATTCTGCAATAAGCGTCTTGGACAGTTCGGTCAGAGATTTTGGGCGTTCCGCACAAGCGTGCAATCGATGTTCCAACACGTCCCACAGATGTTCGATGGGGTTCAGATTGGGGCTCTGGGCAGGCCAGTCAATTTCCCGAACCCCTTTTTCATCAAACCATGTGCCTACAGCCTTTACTTTATGACAAAGTGCGTTATCGTTCTGGAACAGAAAAGAGTCATTGCCAAAGTGCTGCCAGAGAGATGAGAGTGCTGCATTGTCCAGAATGTCTTGGTAACACTCTGCGTTTAGATGTCCGTCCACAGAAACGATTGCACCCAATCCATAGCATGAAAAGCACCCCCACACCATCACTGACTTTCCGCCAAACTTCACCGTGGGCACAACACAGCTTGGCAGATAACGTTTGCCATGTGTTCGCCATACCCAAATCCTTCCATTTGATTCCCAGATGGTGTAGCAGGACTCATCACTCCATTGAACCATTTGCCATTGATCCAGAGTCCAATGTCATTGCTCTTTGCACCATTGCAATCTCCTTGCCACGTTGCTGGTACTGATGTGAGGTTTGTGGGCTGCCGCTCTGCCATAAAACCCCATTGCATGCAGTTCCCTGCGAACAGTCAGGGTGCTCACAGTTGTTCCCATCGACTCTATGAATGATCTTTTCAATCCATCAAGCGATGTGTGATGGTTTGCAGTGACCACTTTACGAAGAGCCCTTTGGTCTCTGGCCGACATGATCTTGGGTCTTCCAGTCCTAGGCGGAACACTTGTGGTGCCTTTCTCTTTCCATGCACGGATGACGTTGTGAATGGTCGATTTTGGGATGTTTAGGAGGCTTGATGTCTCTCTAACAGTTTTGCCTGCGAGATGGCACTCAACAATTGTACCTCTTTGGAAGTCTGACAGCTCTTTTCTTTGAGACATTCTTACAGCATTCACACAAGCATCATCTCATAATAGCATACTCTCTGTTATGTAGTGCTGGGAAGAATGCCAACAGTGAAATTGCAAAGGAATGTCTCATTTTCATTCAAATCAGGGCTGTCCCATGAGTTTTGATAGGGTAGTGTAAGAAAGTAGGTCCAGAATAGCAATATGGTAAGGTTTTATTATGAAATTGACGTGTTTCAAGGAACTCTCATCGTCAGGAAACATAACAGCTACAAAGGAGGCAGTGGGGAACCACTGGTTATATGGATAATGCCTATCAAGTCAGTGTGAAGCAAGTCAGCGCTGATTGGCAGGCTTAACAATGGATGAAGACAAAATCAAACATGTTACACAAATTGAATTTTGATATGCGAATGCACAATTAATCCAAAAAGAAAAGAAATTATTCTAAACTGCGTCTACTTCAGATCTCACGTCGAATGTCCAAATAGTGGCCGAGGAGCAGAAATCATCAGGCATTATTATGGCAAAAGAACATATTAAACTATGACAAACTAGATTGAAAAAGTTATACATAAAATAAAATGTAATTTGTAATAAGTTGAAGAGTCGATGGGAAATAAAAACTCCAGTGACTGAAGTGAACAAGAAACTGAGGCCCTTGTCCAGGATCGCTGGATCTAGAATCAGTGGGAGAAATGTCTATGTGGCAAAGCCGGAGAAATGAGAACTGTTCTCCTTGGTGATTGTCCTTATTGATGTTTTACTCCTGCATTACTGTGGATTGGAGTTCTTTGCCGGGGTAGATAATGTCATTGACAACGTCTAATATCGTTTTTTTTTTCGAAGTTCATCTGATTATTTAGCACTTTGTCTTTGTCGGTCCTTAGGGATTGTCTGATGGATAGAGCTTCATATGTCAGTATCTTCTTGGGATCTTTTACCACTTATAGTATGGACATGATTTCATTGATCGGCCCAAAACTGTCTCTCTGAAAGTAAGTGATCAGCAACACCGATTTATGGTCACCGTTAGTCCATGATCTTCTGTGTTCAGAAAATCTTTCCTTGAAAGATCGTCTCATACATTCCACATGTGGTGTGTGTGTTTTTGTGGATAGCTGGTGTCTGGGGTTAAGTGCGTTCCTGCACTTGTTTTCTGTTTTGTAAGCAATCTTCATTCCACGTTCACGGAATACGTTCGAAATCCTTGTTATTTCAGGGCCTGTTTAAGTGAACATAGCAAAGTTGCTTTGTGGCTCCTTTTCTTGTTTAAATCTGATGTTTCGTTGTGTTTTCCGGAATATAGAGTGTGTAACATAATCTGGGAAGGAGTTGACTCTGACTATATTTTGTCCTTATTAGTATGTCAGTGTTCTGTGAAACATGTAACTTAAAGCAGCGGTTTTATGTTGGAGCAGATGGTTTGAAACAGTTAATGATGTTACATGTAGCTGTTGGCTTCCTGTATATGTTAAAATCTAGTTTTTTCTTTATCCCATTCTTGTATATGGATAAGTCCAAGAAGTTGATTATGTTATCCGATTCTTCTTCCATGGTATACGACATGTTGTTATGGAAGGTGTTGAAGGAATCCAGGTGTTACATTTCGGTTAAAGGCGATTAGAGTATCGTCTACATACCTGGCATAAAAAAGTTAGTTCTTGGCATCCAGTAGTGCTGTAACGTATCATTCTTCTAAGTATTGCAAGAATATCTCCAATATGATGGCACTGATGGGTGATCCCATGAGAACACCTGTTGGAGTGGTATAGAAGGCATCCTTGAATGTGAAATGGCTCTGATTTTTATGGTCCTTAGGGCACTGGTAACATCGGCTCGGATGCAGTCATCTACGTTGTTTTCTTGGATGATGTCGATCGTTTCATCTAATGGGACATTCGTATACAAGTTAACAATATCTAACAATATGAGCTTTAAGTCTTTGCTAACCTCTAGGTTTTTAGTGCCATCAGCTAGTTGCATGCTGTTCCTTATAACGGGTTTGTTGTCTAAGGGGCAAATGTCCTTTATGACGTCTGAAACCTTGTTAGCTAAGTTAAGAACTTCAACACGATCAAATAGAGATAAGGTTTTATGTTTACCAGAGGACATGTCACACCTAAATGCTATTTGTGTTAAAAAATTAAAAACAAATCAATAAGAGAAAAAAAATTTCACTATGCAAAAACCGGTCACTTACTTTTGCAAGGAAGTTTTAGGAGTATTCATAGATGGATAAATTTTAAATGACAATCGAACAGCGAAGTGTAGTGAATTCCGAATGACCTCCTACAGAGTTTATACAGTAGATGCAGTGCTATTACAGACCATTAGCTTAGAGGGAGATGATAAAGTGGCTATTATATGCAAGAGTATACATATTACACAGAATGTGGCTGCCAATCACCGAAACAGTAGAGAGGATGTGTCTGCCAATGACATCGCAATGCATTTAGAGTTATTTTATCTGTTTAAGCAGAGTTCAACACATTTTAGCATAAAAGCTTATCCATATAAACAGAGTTAAAATGCATTAAAGTCAACTACCGTGCACTCTTTATCCTTTTATCAGGGAACCTTATATCGAGGGTCGACTGTATATAATAAAACTAGCTGAAGCATTTGGCGTCACTCGGAGAAAAATGTAGTTTTTTTATATTGATGCAAGTAGAAAATAAAAGATACACTGTTCAAGGTGCTACCCAAAATTTCCCGAAATGTACCTCTATAAAATATGGAACTTACCCAATTCTTTAATTTCCACCGTCCCCTTCAAAGTAGTCTCCTTGGGCATCTATACACCTGGAAGTTCTCAGGTTGGAGCATGTTTAACACCTGCTGCAATTCTGCTTGGATCACTTCAATGGAGTCAAATCGCCACCCTTTTAATTGCAATTTCAGTTTTCGGAAAAGGTAGAAATCGCAGGATGCCAGAGGATAGTGGTCATGTTTGTTTTTGTTGAGGAAGTCCCTCACAGCGAGCAATGTGTGCGCCAGAGCATTGGTCGTGATGGAGTAGCCAGTCTTTCTTCTTCCACATCTCTGGCCTCTCGTTATCCCCTCGGTCATCTCAAAATGTCCCGTATGATAGTCCAAGGCGATCACAAACATCGTGGATGGTCTGCTTCGATCCTCTCGGATCATGTCACGCACTTTCGTGATCATTTCCGGAGTTGTGTTTATTGATGGTCGACCAGAATGCTTGTCTTCTTCCACAGATTCCCGGCCATCTTTGAAATGCTTAAACCACTCCATTGTTTGGGTTTGGCCTAAAGCTCATTCACCAAAAGCTTCCTTCAACAGTCTGTGGGCTTCAGCCGCAGTTTTCTTCAGCTTTAATATCTAGAATCGCAACATGGCGAACACAACGATTGACAAATTCGGCTCAAACTCAAAATCACGTGAACATAGGAAGACTCTTTTTGGCACAATAACAACTGAGACGTACCCCTAATGCAGTCTATCAGCAAAACCTTGTACCTCTTACGGTTTGGTCAGAATAAAATTTCAGGAAATTTTGAATAGCATCTTGTATTCCCGCATATCACCCCGTTTTAATTTTCAGGGCCCCTTATTCACTGGAAACAGGGTATGTGATTCAGGGACTTTCCCTGAGAGTCGGGATGTTTGGTCACACAAATGTATACAGGGTCAGTACACATTAATATGACCACCTACTAGTATCTGGAATATCCACCTTTGGCGGCAAGCACAGCAGCTAGTTGACGTGGCAGAGAGTCAATAAGTGCTCGGAAGGTGGTTGCAGGTATCTAGGACGATTCGGGATCAGTGCATCCCGTAATTTTATCACCTTGCGTGGTGGAGGGTCCAACTTGTGGACATGGTCCCACAAATGTTCAGTGGGGTTGAGGTCCGGGGAGTTTGGTTGCCATGGGAGTAGCTGGAATTCATCCTCATGCTCCTCGAACCAGTCGTGGACAATTTTGGCAGTATGGCAGGGAACATTGTCCTGTTGAAAGGTGCCATCACCCTGAGGAAACACTGTCAACATGAAGGGGGTGTACCTGGTCTGCGACAATTGTCATGTAACGAACAGCATTCAGTGTACCCTCCGACAGTATCAGTGGACTCGGACCATACCATGAAAACATCCAAACAGTTACACCTCCCCCACCAGCCTGTCGTCTGCCAACGGTGGTGTCAAGATGCCTGTTCTCAGATGTTTCCTGGCGAATTCTCCATCGTCCATCCACTCTGTTCACCAGAAACCATGACTCATGTCCAGCCACTAGGTGCTGACACGCCTAGTGGCCCCACTGTTCATTTGCTGTGTTAGTTGCTCAACAGTGGCACGCCGATTGGTCTTGGACAGGTGTCGTAACTGACGCTTGCCTCTAGGATCGATGGCCTGTGGGGCCCCACAGTTACCTCTTCGGTTGCTCGAAACTGTCTGGTTCGTCCAGTCACGATACACCTTCACACGGCAACCCTAGAGCAGTTCACAAAGGTGGCTGTTTCTTAAAAGCTGGCCCCCCCCCCCCCCCTTGGCTTGATAGCCAATTATCATTCCCTTTTGGAGGTCCGACAGGTCACTTGCTTTGCACATGACTGCGACAGTTGCTGTGTTAACGGATGCTACTACACGTCTGCTGTTGTCAGCTTTTAATGATATGCAATGATTTTTCATCTGCATACCATGGGACGTTCCAACAAGTTCGAGGAGAGGTGGTCATATTAATGTGTCCCGACCCTGTATATCTTACAATTTTTATGACTTTTTCTGGGATTTGCATTACTTTTAATGATGTGCAAAAATTTTTTTATTCCTATTGTAGTAATGCATTTAGATAATCCAGACAGTGAAATGGTGTTCTACGTTTTGCTACGTGCTGTCGATAGATTCTACTTAGAATACAACCGTTACCCTGGATACTTCAATGATCAAGTCGAACCTGACATTGTAAAATTAAAGGTAAAAAATGTTGTAATTTTATTTATTTTTTTAGAGTTCTAGAAAAATGTAAATTGTTCTAAAACTATGTTTTTCTTTCTTTTGTTCTTTAATACAAAACAGTCTTGTTTGTGTCGATTATTACAAGAATGGGGCTGTGGACCAATGGCTAAAGATGATTTTGTTCATGAAATGTATGAATTAGATAAATTTTTTTTTTTTTTAAGTAACATTAAGTTTATCACTTTGGAAATGTAATTATCAACAAATTTTGTTTTTCTAGATGTCGCTATGGTGCAGCAGAATTACATGCTGTTGCTGCATTTATTGGTGGATGTGCTGCCCATGAAATAATTAAACTCGTCACAAATCAGTATGTCCCCATGAATAACACGTATATTTATAATGCAATGTCCGCAACATCATCAACATTCGAATTATAATTAGTCAATATTTTTTTCCATGTTAAACATAGAATATATATATATTTTTGAAATGTCCAAATATCTTTTTTTTGTTTCGTCTTTGTAATTACATGACACATACTTTGGTCTGTCAAAGTAATTAATATTTCAGTTTTAATTATGTAAGCGATTCTATCTAAAATTGTATATACTATTTATCTTTCATAAAGCAAGAATTTATTTTTTTTGAACAATAAAAAAAAAGAAATTTATACGTTTTTTTAACTTCTTGTGTCTTCCGTAATCTTATTAACTTACAAGGGAACCCTCTCCAAGTGATACATCCCAATTTGAACGAAACTTGTATGGTAAGTAGGTGGGTAAGTAGACCCCATACAGGGTATGTGGAAAACGGTTTTCAGTTACAGCAACCAAAGCCTTTAAGGGGGTGAAATTGTGCCCTAAAATCAGATCGATTTTAATTTTTTAAAGATTACTCCTGTCGGAGATAAAAATTGTCAAAGCCACATAGCTCCTTGGAAGTGCTGTCAGAAAATGTGTATAACAGTTGTTATTCTCCCTCTCCATAAAATAATCTCACCAATTTTTTCTTTTTTCTATGACACTTTCATTATATCTTGTGACCTTCATTAACTTTTGAAAGGCCCCAGAAGTACGAGGGGGAGTCAGTAAGTAAGTTACAGATGGACATACACTGCTGGCAAAAAAAAAGAAATGCAACAGCTAGAAGGAATGGGCAGATTTATTTGAAGAAATGATTCAAATTGCAAGGCAATATGTCCAGAAGAACGTTGTACAGGGTGGCTCCCATGCCCCTCCTGCAGAAGAGTTGTTCCAACCAGATTTGGATGAAATTGTCAGTTTGGCATCTGCATTGTACTGGAAACAGTTGACTGAATGTGTGGTGACAACTACTGCAGTGCCTGGCACACACAGCCGTGCTCCTGCAACAACTCACGGAGTTTGACAGAGGTCGGATTGCGGGACTGCGAGAGGCTAGATGGTCTCATCGGCGTATCATGGGGCAGATTGTTCGTCATGTTTTTGTGGTGGCTCGATGTTGTCAGCAGTGGTTTACGGAAGGAACGCACTCACATAGACATGGTTCTGGATGCCCATGCACTATTGATCCGTGCAAAGACCGTCGAATTGTACAAAAAGCTATGAGCAACCGTAGGACATCCACAACAGAGATAAGGGCCAGAGTGGTTCCAGCTTTGTCAAGACGGACCATTAGTAACCAATAACTGCATGTTGGGTCAATTTTGCTGTAATCTAAGTATGAATAACTGGCCTTGGAATAGCAAAATGGTTTTATGAATTCATCTACGCGTTTCGAATTACACTTCTTCTTCGGGGTGGTGGAGGGAACGGCACGACTAAGTCAGCTATCACCACCGCATATTATGTCAGGATAAAGTTATGTCTGCACCTCATCAAGAAGACGCACCAGTTCGGGCCCATGCAGAACGTTATGTCTGTTTTAAAATACGAAAGAGATCACAGGAAAATTTTGATGTTTGAAGCTTTGGAGATAAAGAAGCACATGAAAACTGACTGTGAGAAGATCCTCAACAACCAGACCAGCTTCAAAAAAGACCTCTTCCTGGATGCAGTAAATGACATAATTAATCAACCAGGTAGAAGACAGCATACTCAAGGACCCATTCGAACCAACCCTGGCAACACCTAATCTTAGTTCACTTATAAGAATATCATTTGACCTGACTGTTTATAAAATTTTTTCGTTTGATTATAAAAAATCTTACCATCTGTCAAGCGTATTCTGTAGACCACCAATCAGTGAGAAATTACTTTATCCTGATTGGTGGGCAATTTTCATATGAAGAAGTGCAAATTTGAAACACATAGGTGAATTAATAAAACTCTTACCATTTTGCTGTTCTGAGTCCAGTTATTCATACATTGGTAACTTGTTTGCTAGTTGCAGGACTGCAGGCATGGATCCCTGTAGCCAGACTTCCACTTCTTCAAGAACACAGTGCTGCACGGTTGCAGTGGTGCCGCAAAAGAGCCGACTGGTGGTCTGTCACCAGTGAGTGTGCGGCAAAGAGCAACAGAGCACCATCTTCCACAGTGCATCCGTCTATGGCACACAGGTCCAACCCCTGGCATAATGGTGTGGGGTGCGATCAGTTACAACTCGCGATCACCCTTAGTGTTTGTGGATAGAACATTGAACAGCATTTGGGACGTCCAGCAGATTGTGGAACCTGTTCTTCTGCCCTTCTTGTTACAGGAGGGTAACACGTTTTTCCAGCAGGACAATGCCCGCCCACACACTGCCCGTGTTAGCTTGCAGGTCTTACAGCATGTGGCACTACTTCCCTGGCCATCACGATCTACAGACTTGTAGTTAATTGAGCATGTGTGGGACATGATGGGATGTAATATTCATTGTTGCTGCACACCAGCTGCAACAATTCCACAATTGCGCCGGCATGTTCAGGAGGCTTGGAACAACCTATCCCAAGACGACATCCAGCATCTTTATGACCATATGCATGTAAGAGTTGAGGCCCACATTCAAGCTTGCGGCGGTTATAAGACCTACTAATGTGGTCTATTGGGGCATGGGAGCCACCCTGTATAACGTTCTTCTGGATGGATTGTCTTGCAATTTGAATCATTTCTTTTAGGCCACCAATGCTACATGTGTGCAAAATTTCAAATAAATCGACCCATTTCTTCTAGGTGTTGCATTTTTTTTTTTTTTTTTGCCAGCAGTGGAGAAATGAAACTAATAAGAATACTGATTTGAAAGCTATTTTATTTCTCTGCATAATCTTCCTATACATTGAGGACTTGTCTCATCATTTTACAAGCTTCTCAGAGCCAGCAGCATAAAATTCTTTGGGTTGCTGTCTGAACCAGGTGGTGAATTCTCTACATGTTTTTTGTAGCAGTGTTCCGTTTGGTCAATTTTGATTTTTTTTTTTTTTTTTTTCCACAAACAATTTTCCCCGGGCAAAAAAGGCTTGGAAACGGTGGCTAAGGTTCACAAAATTTCCATTTCAGATGAGATTTACATTAAGATTTCAACATTATTCATAAAGCATGATTAAACACTAACACAACAAAATGCATATGTACTTTTATTTGGTATTAAACACTCAAAAATATATATATATATATTTGTTAAGTGACTAAAATAAAAACATACTTCCAAAACTTATAAAGTATCAGGTCGTTGCATATTAAATGTCCGATTACGAGGTGGGTTCCGCGCTTCAGCACAATTTCCACGTTTAGTAGCAATTACCCATAACAAAGTGGTATATTCCCAGAGATAAACCTATCAGCAACCAGCTGTCTGAAATTTGCATGTCTGCGATGATATTTAATAGCGTTTGAACCCAAGAAAAGACAGTCATGAATTCATACGAATTATGTGTAATAATGCATTACGAGTTCAGGTTGAATCACACTGGATCCAACACCTCTCGAAACATCAATAAGGTATTCAGTGTAGGCACCATAAACGAACGTACTGTCCAATATTGGTTCCAAAAATTCCGGGCGGGAGTGACGAACCTGGCAAATAAGCCACGCGGCAGACCGCCCAATGTGTTGAATGACGCTGATCTGAAGCGATCTGTGGAAGAGGTCCCGTCAAAAACTGTTTGGGACCTTGCAGGGGATCATGCTGTATCAGCGTCGACTGTCAGTAGGCACCTTAGGACCATTGGCAAGGTGAAAAAGCAGGACAAATGGGTCCCACATGAGCTTACAGAAAACCAAAAAAAAGCGTCGGTTGGAGGTGTGTATGGAATTGCTTTTGCACCATGAAGAAGCGGGGATTCTTGATCTTATTGTCACCTGCGATGAGAAGTGGCTCCTATACGACAATAGACAGTCAGCACAGTAGCTGGATGCTGATGAACCCCTGTGACAGTTCCCTAAACCCCCGTTGCACCCCAGGAAGCTCATGGTTACAGTTTGGTGGAACATCCGTGGTGTAGTGCATTACAGCTTCCTTCAGCAGGGGGAGACGATCACCGCTGCGACCTACTGTCGTGAACTGCATCGCATGCACACAAAACTGTGCCAGCAACAACCTGCACTTGTGCATCGCAAAGGCGTCCTTCTGCTGCATGAACGACTGTGCAGGCACTACAGGCTCTGGGCTACGAGGTGCTTCCACACCCACTGTACTCTCCGGACCTCTCCCCTACCGACTACCATCTTTTCCAGAGCCTGGACAACTTTCTCCGGAGGAATACATTCCTAACCCAGGCAGACATCGAAAACGCATTCCGAGAATTTATTGAGTCTCATGACCGTGAATTCTATCGGAGAGGGCTCGAGAAGCTGCCAAATCGTTGGTAACAATGTTTGGATTGCAATGGGGGTTATTTCGAACAGCACGTGTGAAGGTGTCCTTTCTAGAGGTGTCCATTAAAGATGACCTTTGCAATCCGATATTTGATATGCAACGACCTGATATATAAATATGGAAACACACAGGCAGTGGAAAACACATCAAATAACTCAAAGAAATTATTATTTAGTGGGACCTCCACAGGCTTTAATGACAGTATGGATTCTATCTGACATAGTATCAACAAGAGATTTAAATAGCTGTCTGGAATTTCATCAACTTTCTCTTAAGGAATGTTTCAGTTCATCCTCGTTTGTAAGGCACTTTTGACAAATCACGGTCTTCAGTTTCCACCACAAATTTTCAATCGGTTTGAGATCTGGGCCATGTGCAGGTCAGTTGAGTTGTTGATGTTTTTCACATAAAAAGTTTTGATTGACCATGCTCGATGACATGATGTGTTGGAGACCTCTTCATCTTCAAAGGAATTTTCTATTGATGAAATCAAAAAGTGTTCAAAAATATCAGTGTAAACTTCTGCACTGACAGTTCTCAACAATATTTGTAATCTTCCCATTCCTCTGGCAATCTTGCATCCTCATATCACGAAGGACAGAGATGCTGTAGTTAAGACAATCTTCTGATCATTTTTCATTGTATCGTCTCCAAACAAAAATTCCACTATTATCACCAACTCATAGACAAATTCATGAAATGTCGGAGGAGATTATTTGTTGCCAATCTTCAATTGTTCAATCTTTCTTGGATAAGCCCCATTCTAGTAAATTTTTTTCGCTGTTGATACGTGACCTGAGGTTTTGTTTTTGCCTTATGAAAAGAAAAATCCCATCTCATGTAGTTGGTTTCTGACAGTTCAGGATGTAACATGTCACTTGTTTTAGCATATTTCTCTGAAACTTCTATCTTGCCATTTTGATGTTGCTCTGGGTCTCCCTTTACGAGGCTGGTCTTTTACATCTCCCGTTGAAACTTTTTCCACAGCTTGGAAACAGCAGAACAGGTGCAAAATAAGCTTTGCCACCTCTCTCGTAGTTTTTCCTTTCTCTAATAGTTTTACATTATTTTGGCAAAGACCAGTAGATAGTTCTTTTGTGGAGCCATGTTGTGAAATTTATGTGGATAAAAACTGTTCATACAAATTTTAATGGAAGAAACCACGCATAAAACACGAGGGGAGGCATTTTACTTCGAGAAGTTCATTTATTCCACCCATTTCTATGAATTATTTGAAGTTTCCATATTTATTTCCTTCATATAGTTTTGGAAATTTTTTTTTCACTCACTTAACAAAGATATATTTTTGACTTCTTGGTACTAAGTAAAAGAACGCATTCTGTTGTACGTGTATTAGTATATAATCTTGCTTTATGTATAATGTTGAAAACTTTAAAGTAAATCTCTCTGAAATGAAAATTTTGGTGATGTAAATCTAATATGTAATGTAAACGTAAATCTCGTTGGTGTTTGGTGACCTACAAGGTGCATCTAAAAAGTTCGGTGAATGGAAGCATAAAACAAATAAATGAAACCATGGAAAAAAACTGCCTTTATTCACCCTCAAAGTAATATCCGTTGGACACAATACAACTTTGACATTGTTGATAAAGGCCTCTTTTGGGATTGATCTAAAGCACAGATGTCACACATCATTGGATGTCTGGTGAGTCTGCAAACGTGTGCCCTTCAGGACCCCCTTGAGGCAAGGGAACAAAAAGAAGTCTGCAAGCGCCAGATCAGGTGAATACGGAGGATGTGCGATAACAGTTACATGGCGTTGGGCCAAGAAGTTGCGGACACGGATCACAGTATGAGGGAATTCCTGTACATCTGTGGGCGAACACGTTGGAAGCACTTCAAAACAGCTTCATTGAATTCGGTATTGATGGTTTGTCCCTCCATTTGACGTGAGTTTTTACACACATCTGCATCGGTTTCTTGGGCTCCTTGCTATATGCCGTCTCTCCATTGGCCTCTCCCTGCACATGCACGTGGCCGCATTTTTACCTCGCGTTGCTTTTGAGATATCCATCCATTCACCAAACTTTTTAGATGCACCTTGTATTTCACTGATGATGGTGTTTTTAGCAGCTGCAATAGCCAGGTTTGGAGTGATGACAATCTGCATACATGTCTGGTAACCAGCTATGATTATGTATCAACTTGTGGGCTGAATTTGGACAAGGACCTCATAGGACCTTATCTCTTGTCATCCTGTTTTGAATGGACCAGATTATCAGTCCATTTGCCATGTGCTGCTAGAGTTGTGTATCTTTCGTTGTCTACAAGAGAATGTGGCTACAAAATGACTTTGTGTCTGCTCACTTCGATGCTGACGTCCATGAGCACCTGGTTCAACAGATTCCCTAATCATTGGATTGGAAAGGGACCTGACCCATAGCCAGCTTGATTGCCAGATCTCACTCCTTTGGGTTTTTTTTTAAATTGAGGCACATCAAGTTAGTGGTGTATGAAACCCCAGTAGAAAATGATGCAATACTGCTTCCCAAGGTTCCAAGCTGCCTTCAAATTGTACCACAGACACCAGGGGTATTTGAAAGAATGTCCATGTGTTGTTATAATACTATTGTGAATGGTGGTCACCATTTTGAACACTTGCTCCGAATTGAAAGTTATTGCTATGAGTTGATGTAAGTTGTTTATGAATAAAAAAAAAATTGTTGTTTGCTCTGAAAATGAAGTAGCTTACAAAAGTGGTTGGTTCCTTATCTCAAAATACTCAGGTCACAGACCTTACCATCTGTACAAGTTTGACCATCAGTTTGAGAACCCTGTGTATGCAAAGGTTTTATTGATACCTGTGTATAAGAATACAATATAACAAGCCAACCAGTAAATTATTTCAAAAATGAATGAATAAAATTTTGAATCACTATGTCAGAAATAAAAATAAAATAAAATAAAAAAACATGGAGAGGCTGATATAAATTTTCAAAGAAAATATTTTTTTATTAAAAATTAAAACAACTTTAACTGTCGGTTGTAAAAGTCATGCACACAGGAATGTGATCAGTTAATTGAGGCAAAGCTGTCACAAAATAAAATTTTAAAACATGCTGTAATAAAAAAAAGAAAAAGCAATTAATTATTATACATGCTGTACAAATATTGCAGGCGCTGTTTATCATATACTTATCATTAATACATACACAATACTCACTATTTTAAAATCTTTATGATTGAGTATATAATCAATACGCCTACGTCCACCACTTTCGCTGTACGACAGAGATCCATTCTTATTATAAGGTGGCATCTTGGAAGCCAAAGCAATTGTTTGCTCCTTTAATAACAGGAAAATATTAAAAACTGCATTCCTGTACAGGGTGTCCCAAAAGGTCGTTTACAAACTTTACGTGGTGATCCATCAGATCATGACGAACAAGTTTTATATAGGAAGATGTGTCTGAAAATCAAACCATTGGGTGTTACGGTTCTCGGTACATGCTTGTCCATTTCCATCCATGGCCCCATAAATGTAATGCATATCAATCAATTATTCATTACTGAACCGATGCATCCCGCTCCTGCAACGTCATCGCATGAAACAATCCCACTTTCTGCTCTCTAATAGGCCTGAAAATATCATCTAGCGTTGGCTGGTCACATTTTCGGACACAACTTCTAATATAAAACGTGTTTGTCATGTCTGACAGACCAGCAGATAAAGTTTGTAAATGACCTTTCGGGACACCCTGTATGTTATTTTAAATTTTTATACATAGCATAGTCAGTAATTTTGTAGACTGCAGTTGCTGTTCATGTGGTGCCAATGGTTCACTATACAGTGCATTCAAAAACTTTCAGGACTAAACCAAAAAATTGCTGAAATACAAGAAAAAAAATAATTATATAGAATTAATTTATACATACAGGGTGGACCAAAAAAAAACTCGCCACTGAAAATTTCTAAGGCCAATGGAAACGGTCCATAAAGGGGTGAGCGATTCTAGAAGGAAGGACGCTACCATTAATTAAGACAGACATTAACGTTAAATGGAACGAGCCGATTTCTAGACAAAAGGTACCGAGAGTTCTGGCAAGAAGCGATTACGTTTAGATATTCAATAAAAGAGACAATGATCTAAAAAGTGTACAATTTGCGTATTATTTAAGATTGTGTTCTAGAAATCGACTCGTTCCATTTAACGTTAACGCCTGCCTTAATTAATGGCAGGATTCTTCCTTCTGGAATTGCTCACCTCTTTGTGGACAGTTTCCATTGGACTTAGAAATTTTCAGTGGCGAGTTTTTTTTTGGTTCACTCTGTATATTTCTCATGCTCCACCTACTATACGCTCTCAAAGGCCCATTGAAAGCCTACTGGTGAAATCCCATTCAGAACGAGCATTCCTCGTGATCAACTACAAATCTTTAAAACCCTCTCCTTTTAACATGGATTTAAGCATGGGGAAGAGCATGAAGTCTGTGGGAGTCAGGTCACGCGAATACAGAGGGCCTTCGATGACGTATCAATTAGTTTTTCACTATTGTCGTACAACAGAAACCACTCATCCGATATGGTGAACACTTCCTATAATAATACCGATCTTTTTCAGCTAAAATTTTGACATTCATTCAGCAGTTATTGGCTAGCAATGAGTGCACAACTTCACGTTTTCGTTGGTAACTTGTGGCAGGATGTCTCTCTTTCAGATTGTCTTCCAGTGACTCATGGCCAATCCTGAAATGTGAATACCATTCGAACATTTTGCTATGAGTCAGGTAATCAATTCCATACAAAACAAATAAAGAAATTGATAAACTGAAGATCACACTTCAATAATATAATAATTTTGGTGTTGAAAAGGGAAGGATAAATTTCGCTGGCACCACTCTAACCAATTGAGCTACCACATCTATATGAACTTCAATGAAGTCACGAGGTTTGGGACAGATTAACCTTCATTAAAGAAACAAGTACAGGCAATGAGAAGGCCATGTGTATGCATGGCTGAAATAAAGTTCCTAGCATTTTTTAAAACTATAATTATACAGTAAATATACATGATTAAGATTATTTACTCTTCATATTTTACAAACTTAATGCATCACTGTCCAGGCTTTTTCATATTTTTTATTTAATAACGAATGTGTAGACACCTTTTCGGAACTATATCTTATCATGGCTACCATGCTGGTTTCCATAATGTCGCTATTCAAGTCACAAACCTTCAACAAGTTAAATTAAATGGAAGGAAATTTTATGCAACCTGGATTCGAATAGGAACCATGAGTATCGTGCCCGACCCCTCTACCAATTGGCTATCGCAGACACTGTAGAGCCATTACCTGATGTTTGGAGAATTAGCTCCAGTTCTCATCCACTATTTCTAAATCAAATAAAGCAATTAGTTTTAAATGTTTACCTAAGATTGTGTGAACAATATGCAAAAAATTCTATACCAAGCAATTGTGCTGTCTTTAGAGTAAGTTATTCTTATTACGTACTCTGTCTTACTTATTGATCCTGTGCATTGATACAATGATCTCGCAACTGTACTTGTTCCTACATTGCAAGGTTAACCTGTCTTGAACTATACAAGGAAGGAAAAGTTCTGCGACCAGGACTTGTACGAGAGACCATTTTTCCTTCCCTTGGACCAAAATTATTACATTATTGAAATGTAATCTTCAGTTTATCAATTTCTATATTTATTATTAATTTTCATCTACGTATATGATGGTTTCTGCACAAGGAGGATTCTCGACTTTCGAATCGGGGCATAATCTGCCATTTGGGATATCTAGTGAATTCATTGAAGTCCATATAGATGCTTCTTAAATGCAAGGCTGTTCAGTGTCTGTGATAGCTCAATTGGTTAAAGAAATTCCAGTGATAAGCATGGTCCCTGGTTCAAGTCCAGATCGCGGAATTTTTCCTTCCCTTTTCAACACCGAAATTTCCATATGTGGTTTACAACATTGGGAACATTTCCATAACAGTGTAAAACAAAACTTGATGGTGTTCTTTGTTTCATCATAAAAATTTTAGTGTAACAAAAAGGAGAACTCAACAATATCGCTTCTAACTGTGTACTATTGAAATGCTATAAAAAAAAATTACAGGCTGTCAATAATACACTATGTTCTAAATAATTCTATAGCTTCCCTAGATATGGCAACACCAATATGTTTTATAAAATAAAAACTGTTTTCATTGTGCATATAGTTGCTGGAAACATTCTTGAATGGCTTTTTCTGAACTGACCAAAGGACTTGTGTCATACATTGCTGAATCCATTATGATGTGTTACAAAAACGTAGGATCTTCTCAACAGAGTCTACTAGATTGTTGGAAATGTTAAAGCAGTAATATCATTGATACTTCGAGGATGGTTGTAACACACCATAACTGGAACCTCTTTGGTCTTGACCTCCATTCCTGCTGTTTATTGATGAATAATATAGGGTGGCCCAAAAAAATGTATACACACTTCTGCAAAATAAAAACTATATAAAAGTTGTAACATAAATTCATACAGACATCAAGGGATGAATATAACTCCTCTTTGAATTCTACGATTACAGCAGGTTTTCAAACTGATTATCATAAGCATCGAGATAATTTTGAATACGGTGAACAGTTGCTCCCTATGTATTACCCTAGCAAATTGTTATCAAGTATTCTCCTAGGTAGCAATATGGTCTTCTTCGATCAGGGGTGTCTTCATTCAATGCATGCAATAAACTTGAGATGTAAGCTTTCGATTTTGCTGTTACAGAAAACGTTATAGATAACAACTAGTAGATTTAGTATACTTTTTTTGAGACATCTTGTGTATGCATCATCATCCTCCAAATTTCCCTGCGTCCATAAAATATCTGTGCCACAGGAACATTACACCAAGACCTATGGCTGCTTCACCATAAACTTGTTTCATCATCTGGAGTGTTTCTATAACCATTTTGCCTAACTTTTTTTAAAAATTGAAGCTCCTCCCATGTTGCTCAAATTTGGGCATTATTTCATTTTTCATTAGCACTGTATCTTAGAAACTTGAATTGTTCATCAACAGACATAGAACAATGGCATGTGGTTGATAGTAGTGGATAGGTTATAGATTTGAGATCTAAAGTGCATTCTGGGATATACATCACAGCTGTACTGCACAGCATCCAGTCCATGAAATTATTGACTCTACCTTGTATTACACTTAAATACATAGTGATTATAAAGTCCCTTTATCCAAACAGACAGAATAAAAGTTCAACTTGCAAAGAGGTGAAGAAGGACATTTTTAACATGTTCTATGAACTCATCTATTAAGCATGAAGACAGAAAGCATTACACAGAATTTCATTAACATTGTGCACAGCCTAGCCACATTATTATGACCACCAGCTAGTAACGAGAATAGCTGCCGCGTGCAGAATATAGTGTGGGAAAGGGCCAATAAGATTTTAGAAGGTGTCCACTGGCATCTAGAGCCATGCAGACTCCAATTGGTCTAACAGCTGCTGAAGGGTGCCTGGTTGAAGATCCATGGAGCAAACACGTCAGTTGAGGTGATCCCAAAAGTGCTTGATTGGATTTAAGTCTGGGGAATTAGAGGGCCGGGGAAGTACTTGAAGTCTTGATCGTGCTTCTCCAACCATTCCTGGACAATTCTGACTGCTTGGAATGTTGCACTATCCTGATGAAAATATCCCATCTACCCCAGAGAAAACAGGCAAGAAAACATACCCACGGCCAAAATCCAACAATGGTTGCTTGGTGATTCTTTTTGGAGATTAACTGCCGAATATGACAGCATCCATTCATGGAGCACAAAATGTGCAAGCAACTTTGTGTCAATCACGAGAGGTCCAATTCCCATACTGCAATCCAAATTGTATTTATTTCTGCCAATTCAGCTTTGTCAGCATGGTTACAGTGACCATCCATATGACTCACAAGTCCATATGCAAGAGGTTCATTTAGATGGTTGCTGTACCACTATCCTTGCCTCCTGATTCATTTAGATGGTGAGGCGAGTTGCTCAACTTGTTGCATGTCGGTCATCCTGCACAAACCTTTGCAATCAGTGTTCACCTTTCACATCAATAGTATATCATGTGCTGCAGTTTTTTATGATCCTTATGACCGCAATCGTGCTGTTTGTCCAATCACGATGCAGTTTAATCACAGCAGCGCACTAACAACTCACAAACTGCACAAAAATGCTACTATCCTTGGCTTGAAAAGCAATAATCATCTCCTTTTGCAGATCTGATAAACCCCTCATTTTATCTATGACAGGAATGACTTGTATGCAAGCAGAATATAGAAATCCACTTTTTATAGCCACCAAGAGAGCTTGTACCATGTGCCTCTTTTTATTGCTATGTGCTGGCCAAGTAGGAGCTAATCATAAGAATGTAGCTTGCCTGTGTATTATGTTCATTCCAAGTTTATACAAATCTTCGTGAGAAAGAGACTTTATGATCACTATGTAGTAAATACTAACTTTAACATCTGCATCTAATATAAAACAGCGTCTGTTGATTGGATCCATTAAATTTTCTTTAAGCTTTACTGGAGAATCTATGGCAGGGTCCCATATCATCTTTTGTCGAAATTCAGTCCCTGAAATCAGGCAAAAAATAACAAGAATACATTCAAAAACTGTTTAGAATAAAGATAGTACATATATAACTATTACCTTCCAAAGGCTGTCAAGACCTTCAGTATTTGGGACAAGTGTTAATACAGTCGACCCTCGATATGGGGATCCCTGATATAAGAATAATCCATTTATAAGGATGTTTTCTTCAGATCCTGTTTTACTTTTTCTATCCTTCGTAATTCTGGATAAAAGGATACTCCACTTAAAAGGATATTTTCTTCGGTCCTGAGGATATCCTTATAGCGAGCTTCGACTGTAATACCTAATCTGAAATGGAACTCTCCAAAAGTGGATGCACAACTTTTGGGGAGAACTTTCCTCCAACACAGCACAGTAGAACCTCAATTACCCAAATATCTGTCATGTTTTATTATCCGTCACTTTTGCTAGGTGACTGGCACAAGAGTTATAAATGCCCTTTACCAGAAGTACAACAAAAATTTTCATTTTGCACAGTGAAGCCGAAACGATGTTATCGAACTGTATTGCTTGGCTTGAAAATCAAGCAGAATCTGAAGCAATACGAATATTGTTGTCTAAAAAAGCCATAAATTCACTAAAGCAGAGGAAAATTACTAACTTTTTTAAAAAGTAATGTGCAGCATATAAATATACTACATGTATAATAAATTTTGCTATTTGGACTGTCAAAGCATGTTCATCTTCTATTATCCGTCATCTCCCATATCCGTCATCATCCTGGTTCTGACCACTGACGGATAATCGAGATTTACTGTATATCGCAGTTCAAATAATTTTCAATTCTACCTGGAAACATTTGAAATTTGTGAATAATTTGAGAATGCTTGCTATAGCCTGCTCTAAGTCTTCAAAAGATGTTCAGTGTAAATACTGAGTGCATCTAAAATGTTTGGTGAATCGATCGATAACAAAAAGGCAATATGGGCTAGGAATGCACGCATGGGTACATGCACTGAGAGACAAGTCAAAAGCCCCACTTAGAATCGAACACAGTAAACTGAAGTGGATTTGCCTGCTGCAGCCTATAGAACACAATGGATGTGAAGACTCGTGTCATAATGCAATGGATCAATGCATGAACATCAAGTTTGGTTATAAATTGAGGAAAATGGCATTGGAGACTCGTAGGAATGTTGCTGCAAGTGTACAGAATAGAAGCCATGAGCAGAGAATGTGTTGCACAACAACGCCTGCCCACAGAATACAATCTGTGCATGCAGCTTCCTGGCTAGTGTGATTTAACTGTTCTCAAACACCCACTGTAATCTCCGGATCTGGCGCCTGCAGACTTCTTTTTGTTTTCATGCCTCAAGGGAGTCTTGAAAAACACTCATTTTACAGATGTACTGGCAACAATTTTACAAACTTTGTCAGAAGTGTATTGTAGCCAATGGTGATTACTTGGAAGGTCAATAAAGGGAGTTTGTTTGTTTCTTCTGTTTTCTTGGTTTTCTGAACCATTCACCAAACATTTTGCCTATCCCCCTCCTTTGCCTATTCCCATACCACTATCAGGCATACATCCTAAACCCAATTTATCGATCTGATATCCCACATCTCTATGGTGCAGAAGAGAAAGGGATTTGACTTCAAAAGGATAAGGCTTCAATCTACACATCGAAATCGGCACCATTGTGATGTGTTGGGATTTAAACTACAGCACCATTTTCCTGAATACTAGTCACACAGAAGTGAAATAGTCAAACTATCAAAACAACCATATATATATATATATATATTTTTTATAGACGCACCATCAACTTTTGTTTTTGTTTAAAGTGATGAACAATTTCTGTTTTTTTGCAGTTTCTTTAAATCCAAACACACCACACTTTCGGTGCCTCTATCTCCTAAATGGTTAGATCAATTGAAAAAACCTCATGAATAAAATGTTTTTTAATTTAGAAAAAAGGATTTTAATGATAAATCTGTTGCTAAATTCTAAAATAACGATCGCCGTGTTCATAGAGAACGACAGCTCTTGAACGGTAGACAACAATAGAAAGAGAAACGACATCTTTTTAAAATTTTTAAGTACAATTTGAAAATAGCATTAAAAATAGGGCATTGCACATTTCAAAGTCGGCTTCCATAGTCAACTTTAGTAAAAACCCCTCACATAAAAGTACAATTCTTCTTCCATTGAAAGTACTCTGTCAGATTTGTATTTAAGAAGTTAACTATTGGTTCACTTAGGTGAGACACCCTATATAAGAGGTGATCAAATGAAATGAAGCTATGCACATTCATTCCAAAGGTAGGAACCACAATTCAAAGCTCATCTTTATGGAAAAAAAAAAAGAGAAAAAAGTTACCTTTTTGATTATGGATGTTAATGTGAAGTAATAGAAGAAAACTTCTGAATGCAACTATTCCACAGTGAATAGAATTTATTCATGAAAACCAAAATTTAATTTCAGTGCATTTTACCGGTAGCAGCATTTGGACTTCTCTTCTATTGTTTTATCTCAATGGGAATGAAATTACTTATACCATTGCCTCCATAGCTGGTAGAGTCCTTGCTCATACTCCTTCAGCTATGAACAAAATCATTTCTTGAATCCCCCTCCCCACATCTTTGTCTATTGAAAACTTACAAAGGAGCAAAAAAATAAGTGGGTGAATTAATGCTATCAGTGATGGGCCTCTATTTATTGCCAGCTTCATGAGTTTTAGGCAGGCAATGCATGTGAGGAACTACCAGATTCTTGCATATAAAAAATGAAATTCACATGGAGAGAGGTTATTATTGCTGAGCATCTTCCCCACCACCACCACCACAATGATTTTGTACTGAATATTAGCATGTTTGCCATAAGTCAAAAAATCATGTTGCATTACTTTTAAAATGAGGCTAAGACGTATTAAATTTAATTTTAAAGTAAGCTAAATATCTCTGATAAATATTTAAGCACTGATAAAATACCCTACGAAATAAAATTTTACCAATAGTCCAACTATGATCTTCTCTTCCATCAACTCTGCATGGGTCAATGTAAGTACTAAAAATTGAATGTGTGTTACACGGATTATCACCTATAAACATAAAAGTTATGTTGTTTTTTTATTTAAGTAATTTTTTATAATTAAATATTTAAAAATATACAGGATGTCTATAAATGTATGACAGCATTTTGTTTGTTTATAATTCTGTTTTTTATTGCTCAATTGTATCAACTTATTTATTACAAATATTCCGAGACTCATTACTTTTTTTTAAAGTTCAACATGTGCACCAATGCACACAAATTCACATGTAGCAGATATTGCTCAAGCTCTCCAACGTTATGCCTTAATGATTTTCCTCTTTAAATTGTCCAGTTCTGTCTGTCCATCTTTGTTTGTAGACAATATCCTTGATATGACTCCATAGAAAGAAACCTGATGGAGTCAGGTACAGTGGGTTGGAAGGCCATGGTATAGGTCTTCCTCGATGACACCAATTGTCATTAAACACTGCATTCAGAAAGTGGCAGACCTCAAGGGACCAGTCCAGTGGGGCTCCATCCAATTATAAATCCATCCCTCAATATCTTGAACCTACGGCAGCACATAAATTTTCAACACGTGCAGATATGAATATCAATGAATTGTTTCCTCTGCGAAGAAAAGGATAAGACATTTCACTTTCTATTATACAGCTACAGCCATTTTCTTTCACATGAACATAATTAGCAACGACACTGCTTGATACCGACAACACATCAACATATAATGAAATGTAAGAAGTCTGAGAATAAGTCTTATAAACGAGCAAAATACCATCCTATGAGGGTTACCCAAATGAAAAGTGGATGCGTCCCATAGTGTCATAACTATAGCAGCAACAACAGCACTCTAGTCAAGGGATGTGCTGGTAGATTCCTAACATGTACCGGAGTGTATAATTTGCGACTTCACCTTCACTAGATCCATCTTTGTTTGTGAAAAACAAAATATGAAAATGGATGCATGCAGGAGGGTGATGTTAACCTTTTTCTTCGACCACCGTCAGCCACTGCCAACTGAATTTCTGCCAAAGAAATGCATCATCAATTCTGCACATTACTGCAGTACTCTCATGAAACTTCGGCAATCGATCAAAAACAAATGCCCAGGTCTTCTCTCAAAACAGGTGATCCTTCTGCACAACAATGTATACCTCCACGTCTCCCATGAAACTGCCAGAATGATATTACAGAAATTCCAGTGAGAAGTTTTGGAACATCCTGCCTACAGCCCAGACTTTTCACCATGTAATCACCACATCTTTGGGCCACTCAAGAAGACATTGCAAGGGAAACATTTCAATTCAGATGAAAACGTGAAGAATGCAATGAAAGACTTTCAAAATCAACCACAATCCTTCTACACCAAGAGAATTGTCCTGCTGTGTAAACGATGGGCCCAATGCCTCAACAAACATGGTGATTACTTTTAAGTTTTAAATAAAGACAACATCCACTTTTCATATGGGCAACCCATATACATTTGTAGATAGCCTGTATAATCACTATGAACAAAGTGTCCCAAAATAAATTTTCTTTTTAAGGTGTTTATAAAAAACAAAGACGACATCTATTGAAAAAAACTTTTAATTATTCTTAAAATATAGACCTCGGGAAATTATTTTTTAAAAATAATGTCATCTAAATGTGAATATTCATGCTCGCGGTACTCTTCTAAAAGAGAAGCAAAATTTCTGAGGACTGCATGACACATAGTCCCATCGGCCTCGGTGGCTCAGTGGTTGCGTGATCGCCTCTGATGCCCGAGGATGCAGGTTTGACCCCGACCGAGGACGACGAGGATTTTTTTCAGAGGGGAAATCCTGAGATCACACACTTCCTTCAGAAGGGAAGTAAAGCCGTTGGTCCCGTGTAGTCATTTGCCGGCTGCACGTTAAAGAACCCTTGTGAGGCAAAATTTGCGGCCCCTATAACGCAGTCCTGAAATAACCATGGCAGTTGAAAATGACGTTAATACCAAACATGTAGTCTCTGTCATGGCCATCATTTCATAATGGATATTTTCATAATGATCTTTCACTTGAATCAAAGACCTCGAATTGCTGCTGTATGCTCTTGATTTAACATATCTCCATAAGATAAAATCCACAGGACTCATATCAGGGCTTATGTGGGCTTGTTTATATCTCCTCTTCTGGAAATCAATTTTTGGGGGAATATTTCATGAACTCATGGTAGAGACGTGTTAGAAGTGTGAGATATTGCTCCATCCTGAAAAATGTTCTCTGATTATAACCAGAAAAATTCTGCAGTTCAGGTACCAAGAAATTGTTCGGCATCTCCACATACTTAACTCTCATTGCACGTCCCCTTTCATCTTCGAAAAAGTATGGGCCAATTATTCCACGTGCTGACATTGCAGCCCATACAGTCACTTTTGGTTAATGCTCTGATGAGAGAAACACTTGGCACTTGATTTATGACATATAGATCATGAGGATTGCTGAACTTTCACCATGCAATAACCACAGAATCAGTGTTTTTGTAGAGCTCATGCACGCAAAATCCACGGTCTGTTTCCAAGAAACACTCCATAGCAACCGAATTACCAAGAGCCATTATACCAGTTGATAGGCCCCCCTTGCATCTCATTTGTTCGTTGCAGTTACACAGTGAGCCAATCAAATCAAAAATTTCTTTTGAGACCCTTATAATTCAACTGATATACAACTAGCATGAGATACTACTGATTTGTTTCAGCAAACAGCATCTATAAACAATCTTTCCAGCAATCAGATCCAATGTCTATAAATCTTTAATCTGATGAAATAATCTGTTTATGCCTTACTGGTATTCAAAAATTAAAGATAAAAATACAGCTAATGCTTACCAGGTGACATGTTATCAAAATTAAAATCACCACAAAAAATATCAAAGACGATTGATTCTTTACTCTTTCTGGTATGGTTTCGAAATTCTTCTAACCACAACTGACATTCATCCAATTCCTTTGGCAAGCAACCTAATTTTCCTATGGCAGAATAAATAAATGAACTTAATTCCCTTTTCTTTAATAGTATTCTCACAGATAAGCAAGTTTGAAAAGTAAGTCTTCTCACCTTGATAAGCCTGCAAATGTGTTGTTGAGATATACCCAACTTTTTTTTGTAAAGGCGTTTTATCAAGCAATACCTAAAACATTCATGTGGAAAGTAAGGTCAAAATTTTAAATGGAACAATAACAAATGTTGATAAGCCTTTAACTTTCACTTGAAGTAATCCTATAGAAGTGAATCTTCCTTGAAATGTTTTTGAATGGAAAGGATTGAAATTTGCCTCCAAAATGGGGTATTTACTAGCAAACATCAAACCACTTCCTAAAGCAAATAAATAAACAAACAGATAAATATACAAATTCTTAATGGATTTCATTAATTTCAATAGCAAAGTAACTGCAAAATAATACGAAATTTCTCCCTGCAAAACTTGGACTTTAATTACTATACAGATTTACTATCCATTTGTAGCAAACGTCGGGGGTGAAACCTGGGATCAAAACAAGAAAGAAAATCCCTAAGAACATATGTCCTACAAATTGTCATTACTGAGTTACATGCAATGGTGTTATAAAATATGCACACCACAGGAGATGCTTAGTGTGTCTGCCACGAGCAGCAATGCATGCACTGCAATGCGTCAACATGAACTGGCAAAGCTGCTTGATATGCTCCTGTTGAACAGCTACACGTGGTTGCTGATATGCTCTTCCAGTTTGTTGATGTCATTACCAGAGTAGCATCCACAACACTTTTCATGTAGATAAAAGTCCAGTGGATGAGATACCCTGTTGCATTATTCTGCCCTTGCAGAACCGAGTCAACTCTCCTATACAAGTCAAACTGATGACCTGAATGAAAAGCAGTGCATCTGTGTACATATAGATGTAACTAAGTAATAATCCTTTGTAGGACATATTTTCATAGGGACATTCTTTCTAGTTTTGATCCCAGGAATCACCCCCCCCCCCCCCTCAAACTACTTGTTAATTACTGTAGAATTTAAAATTTCTATTCTGATGCTCATAATTTAATGCCAACAAACAGGACATCATGGATGGGCTATCTGTTGGTGATCTTCTGATACAAAATTTATCCCAAAACCATAACAGATAGAGACAAATTTCCAAGAATCTACTTGTTTCACATTCAATTATGAACATCAGAATAGGCTGACTAGTCTAATCAAAAACAATGCAGAAACATTTCTACATGCAAATGTGATTTCTTCTGTTCAATTGGTATAGAAAGCCACATTCACACATGTGAAGGTCACTGTACAGTACAATGGATGAATACACAGTTAAGGACTATACACAGGCATACGTGCATCAGAATTGTGTGACAATTACAATTCATCATCCACCTCTTAACAAGTACAATTGAAATAATCAAACTGTCCTTATGATACAAACAAGATTTTGTTGAAGTAGAATTATGAATTGCATCACTGTCCTGCTGAATAATCCTTTCTCCTTCTTACAAAGGAGAAAAGGGAAGGAAAAATTCCGCGACTTGGACTTGAATCAGGGACCACGGCTTTTGCTGAGGCCGCTCTTACCAATTGAGCTACCATGGACAATGAAACGCCAAGCTGTTACAATATGTCCAAATGGATTTCCTTGAAGTCCCAAATTAGGCCAACTGGCAACTAGCAGAGCAGGCCCCTGACTCGAAGTGGTAATTCATTATTATCTTCTCAAAGCATATCCCTGACTCAAAGCGAAAGGCGTGGTTCAAGTCTAGTTTGCGGAATTTTTCCTTCCCTTTACTCCTTTACAATTATGATACAATGTATGCTTGAAGAATATCTATAATTCATTATTATCTTCTCTTTGAGCTGAATTTTCATCAATTTGTTTGATGGGTTAAGGGTAAGGAGGATTCCCAACCTTTGAGTCGGCAATCTGCTCTGCTAGTTGAGCTCTGACTTCAAAGAAGTCTATATGGACATATTGTAAAAGCTTGGGAGTTCATTGTCCACAGTTGTTCAATTGGTAAGAGTGAATGGCATGGTCCCTGGTTCGAGTCCAGGTTGCGGAGTTTTTCCTTACCTTTTCTCCTTTGTACATCCTGCATCGAATACCTGTCTTCAAAACTAATGGATGTACATGCACATAAACTGGAATGATTAATGACTATGTAAGATAGCTGGAGATGTGCAATTTTCATGGAGATAGCTGGACCTGAAGCAGAGTTATTAGCCCATAAAGAGATGTTTTTTTGTGGGGTTTTTGAATCGGCATAATTGTTGATTACAGCATTTTTTCAACTCAAACACTTTGTGCAGCTTCAAATGGTTGCATTTCCAGTGAAGCATTATTGTATCTGCCATTTTGAATTATGGAGAACTGATACAAAGAAAGTTTAAATGTTACAAACATTAATAGACTAGGACACTTTGTTAAAGATCATAATTATGATAATTTGCATAATCAAATCATCGAAAGGTTACCACAGTTAAACCATCCACAACTTATTTGTTGGAATCAACGGTTCTAAAATTATACAACAGTTATGAAGTGATTTGAAGGGTATAAACTTTGGATGTACATTTCTTAACAGTTCTTAATGCCGACCCCACACGTTTGCCAACATGACCGGATGAAGCCTGAGGGTAAGAGTGTAGTGAATGTTAGAACAATCAAGGAGAGGCTATGCTCGCTAATCCCTTCCTTTGTTTCAGCTTTGACTTGAGCAATAAAAACTTTCACAGAGGTGAGGCAAGCCGATAACATTCATATGCATTGTGAGGGGCAACTGTCACTGACTGCATTAATACCTGAACTCCCCTTGTACTTCCTACTTTGCTTTGCAATAAACTTTGACTTGAAGTCAAACATTTGTGGGTTTGTTTAGGATGTTGTCTTGATACTGCAGCTGAAATCAAGTATAAAATTCAAATCTGTAACAGCCTATTATGTTTCTATGGTATTCCAACTACAGTCCGTCCCAAAAGGTTATAGACATCAATGTTTTGCTGATTACGTTACTATGACATCAATGATGTTATGGAAAGTTTTTGGGTTTTGAATGAAAACATGTGCAAGTTGATAATACGCAAACATGACAAAAATTTTACTTTTCACAAAAGCATTGAAAATATTTATGATAAACCATTGAAAATGCTGTGTCCCAAAAGTTTATAGAACAACATAATTTTATGCAATATGTAAATATTTAGTCATGATGTAAAGTTTGGGGTATATAAATATGCTGTGAAATGGCTCATGAGCGACATTTTACTTATCAACGAAATGCCTAGAACTTCCCAGCTAACAGCTGATGAGGTTGCCAGAATATTCAGCTTAAAATCGCAGGGTGAATCTGTTCATGACATTTCCAATGCGTTAAACTACTCTAAAGATATTATTTACAGAGTTCTAGCTCGTAGAGAGCCACATCAACCAAAACATCGTTCAGGAAGACCATGTGTGACAAGCTCTCGGATACTGAGAATGGCTTCCTCCCAGAAAATGTCCATACGTAACATCACTGTTAGTTCACATTTGCATATATCAAAGAATACAGTTCTCAGACGTATTAAAAAAGCTGGTTACCTTATTCACAAGAAAATGAGACGTAAACCACCACTCACAAAGCTTCACCAAATGAAGAGGTCGCA
Organism: Rhysida immarginata; assembly: GCA_023313115.1. Classification (NCBI taxonomy): domain Eukaryota; kingdom Metazoa; phylum Arthropoda; class Chilopoda; order Scolopendromorpha; family Scolopendridae; genus Rhysida; species Rhysida immarginata. The sequence continues at coordinate 406,423 of JAHWFO010103670.1, forward strand.
GTGGGCTCGTCAGCACATGTCTTGTGGTGATAAATGGCTGAGTGTGCTGTTCAGTGATGAAAAAAAAATGGAATTTGGATGGTCCTGATGGATATGCAAGCTACTGGCATGATTTAAGGAAAGAGCCCCGAACATTTTTTAGCAAACAAGGTGGTGGATCGGTGATGATGTGGGCGGCCTTTTCATATAATGGTCAAACGTCCTTAGCATTTTTAGATGGATGACAAAACTCAGAAAAGTATATAGAGACACTACAAAGTCATTTGATTCCGTACGGTGAATTTTTGAGAGGAAAGAATTGGATTTTTCAGCACGATAACGCATCCATCCATACATCCAATGCTACAAAAGACTATCAAAACAGAAAAAATGTATCTGTTCTTGACTGGCCACTGATGAGTCCTGACCTGAACCCCATTGAGAACGTGTGGGGCATTTTATCTCGGGAAGTTTATGCCAATGGACGTCAGTATTCGTCAATCAGTGAACTCAAGACATTAATCGAGTATGCTTGGTACAATTTAGATCCTAAAACGTTACAAACTTTGATTCCTTCTATGGAAAATCGTGTATATGATGTCATACGAAACAACGGAAAATCGATATGCTTTTGAGAACCAAGTGTTTTCTTGTAAATTTGAGATTTCCATGCATTCCATATGTTTTTGGGACAGTGCTCTTTTCATTTATTTTCTATAACAATACGCTAATGTAAGTTTATTGTCATTTCCGTTTTATGTCTTTTCTGCATCTTTAAGTGGAACTGATGCAATTCCCAAGTTAACTTCACTTTGGCCTGGTATTCAACATGGACTCTCTCTGCAGCTAGAATTTTCAAGTATTAATGCATAATCCTTGCTGTATCGATTGTCTTGTTCAGCTATCTGATTCTTACCAGAGAAGGTTTACTTGTTAGTTAACTGCTATTAATGTGATATAATCAATGTCATTTAATGGTATTTGACAACAGCTTTCTATACAGTGCTATCAATATTAATGTAATTTCTTAGATAATAAATTATTATTCATACTATTTTACTTTAATAAAAATCTGCACAATTCATTTCAAAGGGCAGTCAAATAGTTCTAGAATTGTGAAACAGCACTGTAATGATAAGTAATTCTTGCACATACTTTTGTGTCATGTGCTTGTGTGTGGAGTAATATCTATAGAACACTTGTTTTTAAATCTGGAGTTTGGTTCTTGCATTTGACTGAAACCATCAATGGTCACAAAAAGCATTCCCTTGAGGGCATTTTTAGAACAGAAAACAGGAAAAAGTTACTTGGTGAGGAGTTATTGAACTTTAAGGTGTGGCTCGGTGCATTAGGCATATTCGGCAACTTGGATCTGACTCAGATCTGAGGTGTGAAGTGTTCAGCAACTGGTTCTGACTAACTGACTGCTCAGAAAACTTGTTCGGCAGAGGACTTGTGACGTCACAATCTAGTCAAAATCATGAAGTAAAGGTCAGTCGAAAAATTCTTGCCTGAGAAGCCAGAAAATTAATACATGACATAGCCTCTCTTCTGTACAGGGTGTTGCAGATAACTACAGGGCAGTATAACGGGAAGCCTACCCGCTCGATTGCAGGGGCCGACTCGACATCAAATGATAATTGGGTAATTTTATCAAAAACATGACAGTTTTGACGTTCACCTCCCCCCCCCTCCCCGACTGTTATGCTGCCCTGTAGTTATCTGCAACACCCTGTACACAATAGCAGGGGTCAAGGAATTTAAAAGATTAAGGAAAAAACGGGTTTTCCCTCTTAATCTGTGGAAGAGGTTCTCAAAAGAGTGTGCCGCAGCAAGGCCATGCATTGTAAAATTAGATGGCCGTGCCATGAGAAAAAATTAAGAAAATGTAAACACAATTAAGGTGTGCCGCAATATTTCTCAAGTGTGTCGCGAGAAATAAAAGTTTGATTACCCCTGCACTATAGTCATGCGATTGTTTTGCAATGAAAACTTTTCGCTATGTATTTCCTCCTACTATGTGAAAGAGATTGTACTTTTATTCCCATAATATTAAAACTTTTTCGTTTTCTTCGCTCTCGAAAATGGCAACAGCTGCTGATAGTAGTCTTATTGTCGTTAATGCTGTTTCAATGGGCTCAGGACAGTGACGATTTTATTACTAATCGCCATGTTTATTTTCAAGCAAGCCACGTTAGGTTGCTCAACAAACCACCTATGTCTGCAGGTCAATGTCGCTTCAATCTTCAAGTCAGTCAGTTTTTGCGTTCGGCACTTCGACTCAGACCAGCTCAGATGCAAGTCAGAAAATCGTCATTAGTTATATGACCTAGTCAGATCTGACTCACAAGGGAAGTACACGAACATGTACCTCACAGATTCACACCAAACAGAAATATGTTACTCATCTAAAGCTACTATTGATGCTTGCAAAAAAAAAAATAAAACAAATGCATAAATTTTGATGATTTCAAAATAAACCGAGAAAATGAAAAAATTTGACACGTATAGCCATGCAAAGACTCCATTGTTAAATCACTGTGTGTACTCATATTATTGCACTCTCAACTTCTTTCTTCCACTCCTCAACAATATGCATGAATCCACTTCACCTGAAAGCAACGCTATCGCTTCCAAGTAGGATTGGATGATTAATTGATTAACTCGATTAATGGAAGCAAATTGATCATTATCGATAAATGTTGTTTTGAATAAAGGGTAAATCGAGTAATCGTGATTACTTGATTAGATTGCTTAATTTAAACCAAAGACGCTCACAGTACATACTGAAGCGTCTCTGATTTAACCCTTTTGCTGTGTAAAGTGGATATATCCACACAAACTACCATTACGTTTACATGCGGAAAGTGGATTCATCCCACAGACTTAAATAACTTCTCGTTATAATGCTAAAAGTAGGTAATTCTATCTTTTCAAGAAAGGAAATAAAATTTAATTATGCAGTGAAAGGGTTAAACACATCAATTAACATTGACAAAGATCTTTCTTGACAAAGATGAGATCACATGATTTGCTTAATTGATTGTTTTTGTTAATCGATTATATTTATCGATCACAGTTATCGCAAAATGCCCAACCCTACTTCCAAGGTATGCTTGAGTGCAAAAAAAAAGTGTGTCGTACAATTATGTGTACATCCCTTGTCAGTCAGATTTGGGTTGCCAAAAACGCCAATCATCGTGATGCAGAAACCGCTCTCCCTGCTATTTGTTATACTACTTCCAAGCACTTTCTGCAAAACTTGCACATAAAAATAACGCTCTGTCCTCAAACAACAATCAGGGCGTTTTGCACACAGTTTGAAGGACAGAGGCCAGTATGCCAAAGGACCAATATTCACATCTGGCTGGAATGGAATAGAACAACATTGCAAGATGAAACCTATCCAGGCCTCTTTGAACTGTCAACAAACACGCTAAGCTTTTAGCCACAACATCGCACATCTTATCTCTCGTTCTTCGTGTGCAAGGGAAATTAGAGAACTTTTTAACTGCCCTTCATATCTATTGAAAGATTACTTAAATAGTGTATTTACATGATCAGATTATGACACTAAAAATCAGAATTACCTAAGAAAAAGTAATTGACATTCCATTTATTCGTTCGAACGTCATATATAAAATAATAAAAATGCTTTCTTAAAACCAGCATCATTAGCCAAGCCGTAATTTTTTCCCACACTTCTTGAAAACAAATAAAGTCTAATTCGGGGAAGTGCGATACGATATTGTCTTCGAGCATTTCAACGCTAGGAGTTCCCTTCAGAAATCGACGTGCTATGGTCAAACTCCTTTTAAGAGAATGCTTATTGTTATTGAATTTAGATAAGAGCTCAGGCATAAGGCACACGTTAGCCGAAGCGATTGTGAAATGCTTCTTCATTGTACTTTTTTTATCTGGATAAAAGTCCCAGTATCTGTATTGCGAGTTTGAGCTTAACATACAAATCGCTATGAACCATAGTATCAAACCGATTACTCCAAATGGCAAGAATGCTAAAGTTGCCAGACCACACACAGGGCCTACAACAATGTAGTTGAGCAATTTTAATTGAGTCGAATCGCCGGTTGTTGAAATGAAACTCGCAAGAAAATAATTGATGGATAAAAGAAAAGGGTAAGAGATTAGGTAACCTAAGCAATCAAGGTAATGCCAAATTGTATATTCGTCAACGGGTCTTAGCATTTTTTGGTATTATATTAAAAAGTTACCATAACTTATTGAGTATATCGGGATATAGCAATCATTAACTAAAATGTAAAAGTTTTCTCCTTTGCTTTTTTTCTCCGCTTATTATGATGCCATTGACTCAAGCAGCAATTTGTTTACATCATTACACGAGTGACATGGTTATATAAAATATTTGTCTACATCCTATCTCTCTTTTCCCGAAGACATGAAGAAGGGCAAGCACAAATCAAAATAAAAAATCAAAAATGTTATTTTATTTTGGTTTTGTTCATAATACGTCTGCATACAAACATGCAGACGTATTAATCGCCGCCGGTTTGGGCGTTCAATCAATCGGCGTCTGCTGCAATTTTACCGCACCAGTCACTAGAACTGCGCATGTGCGGATATTATTGGAAAGCACGTGGTTTGAGGTAAAGTGTTGATGGTTTATTTTTTTTTTTTTTTTTTTAGTTGATGCATTATTATCGATAGTTACCGTTTGACTGGATAGGTGCTTCAGGTGCTACAACCATTAAATCCAAAATTGAAATTTAAAGTCACCATTTCACACAGTGGCAGCGTTTGTCTTGAAACGTAAAGGAATCGCAGATAAGTGACATAGCATTATCTTACTCAAGGTGATTAAACTCGTATTTCGGCTATTTTTAATGCTTCAATGATTTTTAATATTTTAAAGGAATCGATTATCGTACAGTTATCTCTTAGTAACGAGAGATTTATTATCGATTATAATTTAAGAGTATTGAATTTGAGTAGGCCTCTTGTAGTTAAATGAAGGAGCCTTAAATGAATGCATTGGATTTTAAATATAAGCCGAGCCGCCGACGTAAAGTAAAAAACGTCGGCTCGGAAGCAGCCAAAGGATTCATGTTTCCTATGAGAATAGGTTTTCATGCAGGCCCGGCACTATGTGACACCCCCTTCCCACTCCCTCCTCTTATAATATGAAGTAATATCATTAGTGACAAGTTATAATTCTGTTGTTATAATCGAAATGCGTTAACAGTACTGTAAACAGTAGGTTAAGATATTGATATAAGCCTGTTAAAATAATTGGTTAATTGGCACTGTCCGCACAATCGCGCGATGACTGAACCGGGACCAGAGTACATGAAATTTTTATTAATTTAACCATTACTCCTTAGCCTTTTACTTCACCAAATAGAAAAGGGGGTGTATATCAGCTGGTTAGAGTGGGGGAGGCAGCTCCCCCAGTTTTCAAAAAAATAATTTCACTTACTTGGTCGCGTGATCATCATCGCGCGGGTTAATGTTCACTATCTGCACATCGCGCGATGACGACTGGTCATGCAACCAAGTTAAATGAAGTTTTTATTAATTTAACCATCATTTCTTAGACATTTAAGTTAATGTTGACTACCTGCACATCGCGCAATGACTGAACATGCGACCAAGGCAAATGATTAATTTTTTAAAGACTGGGGGGCAGCCCCCCACCCTCGGCCCCCCCCCCCCCCTAACAAACTGATATATGCCCTCTTTTTCTATTTTTTCACAGTAGATAGCTAAGCAGTGATGGTTAAATTAATAAAAATTTCATTTACCTTGGTCACTTGATCAGTCATCGTGCGATGTGCAGATAGATAATATTAACCGCCATTTACTGTGCCTCAGTAGTAAAGGGGGTATATATCATTTCGTTAGATGGGGTTCTGGGGGGGCACAGCACCTCAGTCTTTAAAAAATACAAGGGCGAGTCAAATGAAAGTGAGCCAACCCATCCCGCGCAAAAATGGTTCGGTCCATTATCTGCGATGCATGTGCATACCACACAGGCATCTCTCATTTATGAGGCACATAGGTGTGAGGATAAAAGTTGTTTAATGCTCTCGTACACTGGGTTGAACACTGTTGCGTGACAAAATGGATGCTCCAAAAGATGAACAGCGTTGTGTGGTCAGGTTTTTGACAGCTGAAGGAGTTTCACAACACAAAATTAGCCACCATATGGTTGCCGTGTAAGGAGAACATTGCCTTTCATTGGCCACTGTGAAGCGTTGGAGCAAACAACCTGGAAAATTGACGAATGGGATCATCTTGCTACACAACAATACCCGTTTCCACGTCGCTAGTGTGGTTAAGTAAAAACTGGAAAGGTTCAAGTGGGGAAACTATAACGTCACCACATTCCTGAAACAACAGGTCTCTTGCTGTACATCACAGACAACTAAAGTTTTCACGTGACCAACCAAAGTGTCATGTCATGCCTGCAAGTAAGTTCTTCAAAGTTACCACGCAAAGTTCAAAATTGGCACAATGCACACATAAACAGACATCTCTAGGTGGGTGCAGAACCACCTACTTAGGTCCTAGTGCATAAAATTTTGATCTTCCAATGTGGAATATGGAATGTTCTTTCTTATAAATGGCGAAAGTTTCCTTCATACTGCGGGTCACGTATCTTTTCACTTTCACCACTTTTTCTCCTGAAGCTGTTACAGTGATGGTGTCTTTTTTGCTGGTGCTCTGGCGAGAACAGACCCATTGGTCTTCTAGATAAAATGACTGTGCAATTTGAACATGAGTTACATTCACAGGGTGGCCATAATATGGCTCCACTTTTCCAAACGTTTTTCACTACATACCATCTGCAACAAAATACATGGTGGAGAAAGCAAGAAATTTGAAGGTTGCAAAATGAGTGTTTGGAAAAGTGGAGCCATATTATGGTCACCCTGTGAATGTAACTGATGCTCAAATTGCACAGACATTTTATCTGGAAGACGAATGGGAATGTTCTCGCCAGAGCACCAGCAAAAGAGACACCATCACTGTAACAGTTTCAGGAGAAAAAGTGGTGAAATTGAAAAGATACATGACCCGCAGTATTAAGGAAACTTTCGCCATTTATAAGAAGGAACATCCCATATTTCGCATTGGAAAATCAAAATTTTATGCACTAGGACCTAAGTAGATAGTTCTGCACCCACCTAGGGATGTCTGTTTGTGTGTGTATTGTGCCAATTTTGAACTTTGTGTGGTAACTTTGAAGAACTTACTTGCAGGCATGACCTGTGACACTTTGATTGGTCACGTGAAGACTTTAGTTGTCTGTGATGTACAGCAAGAGACCTGTTGTTTCAGGAATGTGGTGACTTTTCTGGAAAGGGAGGACTCTTGTTACAGACACTTGGTCTGGAAAACATAGAAGATGACTCTGTTGAAGTTAGAATGCATATGTGACGAAAATAAACTCATTAAGAAAACTGTTCCATTGATACCTTTGTTGATGAACTTGGGAAATTGGCAAAATTTTACATTGTTTCTAAGATCTGCTAACTCAAAAGTGGAAGTTTTCCTTTTCAGGGAATGTAGTACTCATTGGTACTGATCAACAAAAATTTTTGGGATTGGCATTTTTGAAAAAAAGAAATATTTTTGAATTAAAAAAAAAATGCATTCAGGTGCAGCAAAGAACTTGAGGAAATATAAGGGTCATACAAATGAAAACGAAAATTATTTATTTTATCCAAAGTGTATACAAGGAATTTAAAAATACTCTCCAAATGCGTTAAGGCATTTATACCACTGTGTAACAAGGTGTGTAATTCCTTTATGGAAGAAGTCTTTTGGTTGCGTGTGAAATCATTCCAAAACCTCTTCCTTCACTTCATCGTCCGACTGAAACCTGCGGCCTTTCACATGTTTCTTGAGATCCCCAAACAAGTGAAAGTTACGTGGGGATAAGCCAGGGCTGTAAGGTGGATGCTGCATTGCTTCCCAGTTGAACTTTTTGATGAGGTCTATCATTGCTTTCAAGGTGTGAGGAAGCACGTTGTCGTGGAGAAGAAGCACTCCTTCTGTAAGAAGTCCAGGATGCTTGCAGTTGATGGCTGCGCGCAATGCCTTCATTGTTTCCCCATATCGTGCTGCGTTAACTGTGGTGCCTTTTTCAAGAAAGTCCAGTAAAATTGGGCCTTTGCGATAAAAAACACGGTCAACATCACCTTCAAAAAATTTTTGCGTTCAAAAAACGAATTACTGCTCTCTGTTCCTGTTTCGTTGACTCCATTTTGTTGTTTGGATGAAGCGATCACTCGCAGAGCTTCGAAGCGCGAGCTATCGTTCTTTCTCACATGATGCAACACTTGCAACCTATTGTTCAATTTGCACATGGGGTTTCCTACACGTCATCTTTTTTTTTTCCCACACAAACTTTCGTTTTCATTTGCATGACCCTTATATTTCAAAGTAGAGTATATGTGTTGCAACTCAACTCTCTAAATTTTATAGTATTGAAGGTAAAGAATTGTCTTTAGTGAATTTCTCCGAAGTGGAGATAACAATGACCCAGGGATCTAGGATATTGAGTACAATGGTCTGGCCCTGAGACAATGACAGAGGTCAAGGTCATGGAGCGTCACCTGGCTGTGGGTGGACACCTGGCCGTTCAATTGGTGACCAGGGGGAGGGGTTGAGTATCCCATGCCCTTCCGGGAAATATTATCTCAGGTGTTGAGATGTAGTGTTTACTGCACTAGACGACCACTAGCCTCCGAGAGAGAAAGTCGAGGAGCAATTTGCTCTGCACCAACGTACCCATATAAATGTAAATATTCCCGTTGATTGGAATCGGAGTCTGTCTATCCATGCCGCACACAAACGCACATGGGTGATTAGCAACGACGAACCCGTAACAAGCTTGGGCAAGAGGCGATTGCAGCTCCCAGCTCGTTACAATATGGTTTTAAAGAGAAAAATATTATCTTCAAAATAAAAAAAACCGCAACAAAGTATCTTGAACATCTATTTTGTCGACATAGATAGAGCACTTTATCTCTGGCCAGGAATTTTTTGGGCAAAATCAAAAAATATGAGTACTTTTTCCTGAATTTTAACATATGTCCAATTCAAAAGCATCTGAGATATGAAGGTAAGGCCCCCCCCCCCCCCCTGCCTGAATTGACATGGACTCTGGCCAATATCTTTTAATAGTGCCCTCGACAAGCATTTTTTCCCTTAGATCTAAAGTGTTTTTCCAGACACATTCAAATTACTTTTTTTCCTTGTGATTACAGTGCCATCTACTGAAAAAAAAACAGTGATAAGAAATTTGAAGAATCTGAATTTACAATAAAAAATAGGGTTCCCATTTAAATTTCAAAGTTGCCCCCACCCACCCATAAAATTAGCCCTATTAAATACCATAGCTTTCAAAAAATATTGGATACTCTTGATTTGAAGTGGACTTCTTGAGATATTCACACAAGTTTGACTTTTTTTGCACTTACAGCATCGTCTACAAAAGATTTAAAAAATATTTTTGGATAAAATTAATGTTAAAAAAAAAGAATCCGAATCTGCAAAAAAAATTGGGGGGTTCCTACCCTTGTAGGGGGTGGGGTAGGTGCCTATTTTTTTCACCATTAAATAGCTTTCAAAAATATATTTGACACATACTTTTGCTTTTTTTGACAAGACCTGTATTTTTCGAGATATTAGACTGTTCCGGGACTTTTTATTCACTTGATATAGTAATTGATTGATTTTTTGATTGATTTGATTTATTGCTTCCAAAGAAATGGACAAAGGTAGCTTGGTGCCACACAGTTCAGAAGATGATGAAATTATTTATAAAAGCACATCTCAATCTCCACTGAAGAAAGTGAATATAGGTGTAGACAAATCTGGTTAAACAATGATTTAACGATGATTTGAAGATTCTCGTAATATTTCTGATTGTAATGTTTGTAATTGTTAAACCATAATTTTCACCAGGTTTGTCTACACCTTTACTACTTTTTTTTTTTTTTTTATTAAAGAGTAATTAAAACGTGTTTTTATAAATAGACAGCATATATTTTGTGCTTTTAAACTTTTATTATCATGATTATGAATTTACAAACACATAGAAATTATTTTTTTTCATTAAACATAGAAATTATTTTTTTCATTAAACATAGAAAATTTGCTCAACCTTCCTTCATTACTGTTTAAGTTCCACATCGTGTTCCTAAGTCATCATTCCAAATTAAAATCTGTTTAACTTACCATTCTATATTATAGTACTTGTAGTAATAATAATCTTTGAGAACTTCAGTTATGTAATGTGGTCGAGAAACCGATGGATCACATGAAGCCAGATTTTATTATAGGACAAAACCATCAACTGAAGAATCTCTTTCCAGGCTATTTATCATAGAAGGTAGATCTCAAAGCAGAAGAGATTAAATTCTACTGTTTATCTATCTCTTACGTATAGATCAAATTCTTTTAAAGCTTTAATTTAGATTTTAGATTAGCACAGCAGCTTGCTTGATATTAACTCTACAATGAGCTCAGTCATTCATACATTAAGAGCTTATGATATCTTAAGTCATAAAAAATTAAGGTAGTTGCAAAAGCATCTTATTTTTTTCTTTTCCTCCCCTGATAGGCCTAATATGACGTGTCATTTAATAATGTTTTTAAATCTCCATACAGCTGCATTTTTATAATGATACAGCAGGACATTTAATATGCATCGACCTTGAGAATTAAAATGGGAAAAAAAGTACATGTAAATAAAATTCAATGTCCTGGACTTGAATCAGGGACCTTCTGATTACAGTCCCGATGGCATAACCTCTAAGCCACTATAGTAACCCGAAGATCCCTGGTTCGAGTCTTGGCAGTGGAAATTTCTTTACTGTTTATCTCTATTTAATTATTATATTAATATCTAGAAGTATGGCGTGAAAAAAATCCTCCTGTATTTGATTCACTAAGAATTTGCAGTGGAGAAATCTGTTACGTGCCCTTTTGCATTGTCGTTTGGAGGGATACCTACATATTAAATCATCATGGAGACAACATCACCCTGATCGATATTTGCCGAATTTAAAATTGTATTGATTGAAAAATAAGATTAGGTTAGGAAAACAAGATAAAAGGAAATAGAGGTTGCAAATTCCAGGAAATAAAAGCTGTAGAGAGGGAGGGAGAAAATGAGGAAGGGGGGGGGGGGAGTCTAATCAATTTCTGTATTTCTATCCCATTTCTGTATTTCACTTATGAAACATTAGAAATAAAGAAGTTGTCCCAAAATAGATATCTAAATCAATAATCTGGACCAATAGGATGTTCAAAATTATTTCAATTAATTATTAAAATAAAGAAAACTTACTTTAAGCAAAGTTAGCTTTGTTTCCTGTTTTCCAAATTTGTAATATGATTGGTTGGCTTTTCAGCTTTGGTAATCATGTTAATTTGTGATTGGCTGCTCCTACTGTATACACTGCCCTGCCAAAAGTATCTGGACACCCCGCTCCACATGCCCTCCACGTTCTTAAATGATACTGACAGAGGTCGATAGGCTTGAACCTCTTGAGTCATGACGCACTGCTTTCATTTTGATTTCTAGGACGTTTCTATTTATAATTGCTCTTGAATATATTGCTCCAAAATGTTGCTCTATATTCCTACTTTGTTATTCCCCTCCAAAATTTGCAAACATGATGCCTTACATTTGGACGGTCATCCTTGCAAAGCACTTTGTTGGCCAACCATGCCTCCCGATACTGTATTTGTTACTCACGATTTATTTTAATGCCATGCTTTCATTGATCAAAATTGATCAAAGTTTACATCTGAAATCCATGCAAACGAAGTCACGGGTAAAAGCTAGTCTTGCATGTACCATCTTTGAATTTTTTTGATGTCACTCATAAAATTGTGTATGACGAGGCAGTTTAACTGACAGAAGAATTCAGATTGCACTTGATTCACATTGCAAACTGAGCACAAAAACCTCTCCTGTGGCATTGCCATTTTCATAAAAACAAGAAACAGTGTTGTTGTGTGGCATTAATTGGAACTTGTAGTGGCCTTTAAAATCTTTAAACTTTCTTCTCGATCCAGTGATGTGGGAACATGTTTCTACCTTTTCTAGTTTGTATTGAAATAATAATTTGAAATCTGCTCCATCTTTTGAATAATTTTGTATATATATATTTTTTATTATATTTTTTAATTTGTTGAGAAAATAATTACGATAGCCATGATAAAAAAAGTACGTATCTATAACGTCTCACCAAGAAAATTTTAAAAGATAACTATTTTTTTAATCATTTCCAGTTGTTCTAACTTTAGAATTCACAGACTTCTTTAGTGTTTTTAGTTAGGATATTTTTGATTGCTATTTCCCTTTAGTTGTTAAATGGAATAAATATTTAATAGTTATTTAGATGCATGTATTTTGTATAATTATTAAAACATTTTTTTTAACAGGCTTTCCAGACATATCATTCCTTCTTTTGAAAATAATGGCTTCTTGTTTGCCTTTGCCATTAAATAAACAAGTTTTGGATGAAGTAATTGATAAGGCTAAAGACTGGGCATTAATGCATGGTAAAATGTTTTTTGTATTGCTAGATGGGATTAAGAGGGTTTTAAATAAGTTTTTTATGTTTGTCTTTATAAAGTCATTATACAGTTGAATCCTGTCATTACAAAATTCAGGGGACCTTAAAATTTTTTATGTATTAACCCAGTTTTTGTATTGTCTGTTCTTTTGTAAGAATCAACTCCAAAAATTATCGTCATTTGCTTATTTCAGAAATATAAATGTTATTGTTTACATGATTGGAATGTTAATTCCTTGTCTAAGTCTCCTTTTTTCCCTCAGTGGCAATTTCTCTACAGCATCAAGAATTGTTAACTTGTTAATGATGCAGCATAAGATCATTGCGTTTCCTCTTCTGTAATGTAGCCATTTCGATAATGAAATGAAACTTATGAAATAAAAATGCTTAAAAAAAGCGAAATAAAAATGCAGTGAATAGGGTTGTGAATATCGTGAATTCTAATCAAATGTTTCTGAAATTCATCATCTTATGCAGAACATTTATGGAAATGACTGCCTAACCTTCATTTGTGTTTGGGCATGGAGCAAGAGGTTTTCGAAGGGACGGTCATCATTGCAAGATGATCAACGACCTGGACAAGTAAACCGTGCCATCACGGATGATTCCAAATCCGAAATTGACGCTGTCTTAAAGGAAAACAGAAGAGTGACAATCGATGTCGTGGTTGCTAAAACTGGCCTTAGTCATGGAACTGTTCACTCCATTATCAGGAACCAACTGCACTACAGAAAAAACTGTGCACAATGGGTCCCGCATCACTTGACATCAGAACAACTTGGAGTTCGAATGGCCATGTCCCTGCAACATTTGACTCGCTATGAACAGGAAGGAGAGAGTTTTCTTGACAGAAGCGTTACAGGGGATGAAACTTGCTTTCATTTCCAGCCTGAAAGCAAACGTCAAAGTCGTCAATGGAAGCATTATGGGTCACCACCCCCGAAAAAATCAAAAGCAATCGCAAACAACATGGGGAAGGTGATGTTGACTGTGCTTTTTGATCGCAAATGCCCGATTTTACTGGACTTTCTTGAAAGAGGCACCACAGTTAACACAGCACGATACGGGGAAACATTGAATGCACTGTGTGCGGCCATCAAATACAGGTGTCCTGTGCTTCTTCTCCACGACAGCGCATGTCCTCACACCTCGAAAGCAACGGCAGACCTCATCAAATAGTTCAACTGGGAAGCAATGCAGCATCCGCCTTACAGCCCTGGCTTATCCCCATGTGACTTTCAACCGAAAGAATTCTACCATAAAGGAATTCCACGCCTTGTTACACAGTGGGATAAATGCCTTAATGCATTTGGAGAATATTTTTAAATTCCTTGTAAACACTTTGGATAAAATAAATAATTTTTGTTTTCATTTGTACGACCCTTATAGAAACACTGTATATGGAGACTAGATCAGAAAAGTTTCATATTAAGCAGGATTTCGTATTAACAAATTTTGTAATAACAGGATTCAACTGTATTTAACAAGAAGTATTGAACAATCAACAGTTGTTCAATCATAATTCAAGTCTTCTATTTTCATTGTATATTGTTCTCTGTGGTTTTCACTTGATTGATTTCAACTAAAGTACTCTCTCTACATAACAGCACTAGGCCTATAAGCAAATTTATAATGGCAAGTCCATATAACGGAAGTTTTTTTTTCCCCGGAAGCAATTTTTTTTTTTATCAATTAGGATTTTATCAACAATCACCTCCAACGATGAATGAGCCTGCACTTTTTGTTTTCCGGGGAAAAAAACTTCGTTCTATGGAGTTGCTATTATAAATTTGCTTATAGGCCTTGTGTCGATATATAGAGGGAGCACTGTACTTGAAAGTTGAATTGTTGATTGGTCCGTGATCCTTGATCAATTGGAGACCATTGAGAAAAATATCCAGTGAAAACAGATCTACATGATTAAAGATTGGACGATTGTCTTCTTGTTCAATTTTTTTTGTTTAATTCTTCCTTTTTTTACTTTCCTTCAATCTCTGTATACTGTTGTATGATGGCAACGGGGTTAATGAAAAGAAAAAATCTTTGATGTGTGGTTGAATCTTTAACGCTAAAAAAGAAAAAAAAAATCTCCCATTTTTTTCAGAAAATATTCTTTAAAACATTGTGGCTTCTTAAAAAAATCTAATGATTGTAAACCATATTTAATCATCACTAATTTGTTGTTGTTTAAGTATAGGGGAAAAAAAACCTTTCTTTATTTTAATGCTGTCATTATTTTTTTTTCAGCATTGGGAATGAGGATATCAAATAATCCAAGCTCGGATGTATTGACATTTGCATCCTTTGTACTTCTCCCATCCATATTCCCCAGAAAAGAATTTTTTAAGGCTAAACGTGCACAATTAATTTTTAATGAAGTTTTACACCGTGCAGCTCATGATTATAACTTTTTGAAGCAAACATTAGCTAGGTAAGATTGTAAAATATTAAATATATTATGTTCCTTAATATTAGTCCCTTTTTATATTATCCCAAGTGCATTTGGGTTGTGATATTCTGCAGTTTTCTATTATCCCAAGTGTACTCGGGCAAATCTGTAACATTTTTGTTAGGCTTTCCACAGCTCTGGATACAGTGCGATTCTAAAATGGTGACTTAAAAGTACCTAGTGCTGTTCTGTGGGTCAAAATGAACATAAAGTTCCTCATGCAAAATGTCGAAATCACACAAATTGCATTTTATTTCTTATGTTCCTTTGTTCTGATAAATATCTCTATTATAGATTAATGTGTAAGTTGTGTGAACTATTTTTGAGGAAATTATTTGTTCTGAATGCTATTTTAGTCTTGTACATTTTAAAATGTTTGTGATTTGTACACATCTTTTCATATACCATTTGAATCTATTAAATTTTTGAGTTTTGTTGAATAGCTTATTATATTGAATATTCTTTATGTGTGCAATTTTTTGTTGAAGTTATCTTTTGGGCGATTTATTTATTTATTTATTTATTTATTTATTTATTTATTTATTTATTTATTTATTTATTTATTTATTTATTTATTTATTTATTTATTTATTTATTTAT